>VXAZ01002692.1:162277-212181 GCA_013399875.1 Gymnorhina tibicen | reverse complement strand
CTTTCTCTTTTTCTTTTTTTGCCTCTAGCACTGGTAGATTTGAGAGTTTTATCTTGCAACTGCAGAAAGCTTCAGTAACTTTGAGTCATATAAAGCATTTAGTACAAAGAGATATTTTTGTAGCCTTGAAAATCACTAAATGCCAGTCAGTGCTATTTAGCAGTTCTTACTTTTGGACCTGTAGTTATATATGTGTATTTGATAGAGTTAATGAAACGAAGTTAAGCACTGCATGGAGACTTCTGGAAAATGTCTAATAAGATCCCTAGTGCTGCAGTGTAGGAGTATATTGCATTATAAGATTGAGCATATTGCTTTTAAAATGTTAAAAGCTGAATGAAGGCCTTTTTATATTTCCTGAATGAGAACTGGGGGGGAAAAAATAAAGATAGCACTACAATCAACACATATAATTCAAAAATGCCAACAAAATTTTAAAAAATAATATTTTATATAAAACTGTTGCCTCTTCCTACTCTGAACAATAAATACGGCAAGTTGCCTTGCACAGCACTTGCATTCTGTGTATGTGTCTCTCCAGAAAAATATTAGGAATCTCAAGATAAAACCCAGATGTTTCTTCAGTCACGTGAGGTGTGCTGTGTTGCACTGGGAGGCTGAGAGAGAAAGTAGCCTTCCTTTGTCTCACAGCAGAGCTCTATTTCTCAGATATATTTTTTCTTTTAGACTCTGCGTTACTGCTTGATGTCAGTTGGGGTCCCATTGTGGTACAAATCCTCAAAGGAGAGAACAGTTCAGTGGTAATGCATTCCAACCAGATATCCTGGAGGTTTTATAAGTTCTATTAAAGTACTCCCCAAAGAAAAATTAGGGGAGCAAAACCCTCGTAAACTTCTAAAGGCCAGATCAGGAATACGCTGGAACCTTGTTTGAAAAATTGTTAGTACTTGACCTTGAATATGAATGGGCAGCTTAATTTTGCTGTCTTCACTTGAATTTTCCTTGCCTTGGAGGTTTTAAAACAATGCTTGAAAGTTCTAATGGTTGAAAACTGAACAAACCACAATATAATGTTACAAGAAAGAGCAGGTAGAGGAATATCACTCTTTAAATGTTAAAATCTTATAAAGTAAAAGAAAATTTGTAATGCCTTAAGTAGGCAGCACTCAGTAAAAATGACAGAGGCACTTTTAACAGGAATAGGTGCAAAATTCAGTTTGTATAGTTGAATTTGGAGAAATGCAATAAACAGTACTAATGCATTGCAAATTTGCAGCTCCATGCAGCTTTGTGGGGAACAGCTGTTTCTGGCAGCACAAAAAACCTCTTCCCGTCTTTGCCACAATTCTTTTCTATGCTTTGGGGCTTTATTCCTGACAGCAAACCTCATCACTCATCTTGCTGAGTCTGAATACCCAGCTTACAAGTTCCTCGTATCCAATTTGTCTAAGAAATAATTTGTAAAGTCTGTGACTATGTGTAAAAATCCTATTTTCTACATAACTCAATATATATGTATCTTTTTAGTAGAAGGAAGAGCAATGGGAAGCCCTCATCTTGGTGTCTGTGGCCACTGAAAAGAAATGCTTTAATGCACAAATAGCATTATTGTAAATGTAATGCCAGCCAAATGCATTTTTGGCTAATGTGTGAGCAATAAAATTAGCAAACACATCACTTGCTGCTAATGGAGAGGAATAAGCTCATCATGAAATCTTCACTGAACTGCTATTCTATCCAACTTGATTTACTTGCCCTGATAGACTAAGAAACAGCTGTCTTTAAAAAAAAATAAGAAAAAGAAAAAGGGGGAGGTATGTGTACTAGTAGGAAGGGAATCATGCTATTGTTCTGACAGCTCAGGATGTTAAAAGTGGGTCTGGAGGAGAGCATGGATGGCCTGCTGGTCTTGCAGCAAATATGCCCTAGTTGCTAATAAGTGTAAATACTAATAACACAAAATATCCCACCTTAGAGAAAGAACATTAAAGAACCCAATCCCAAGAGTAAACTTAAAAGAATTTGTATGGTGCTTATTAAATGACAGCTGGCCTTTGCACAGCAAGGTTTTGCTTTTGCAGGAATTGCCATCTTAATATATTTAGTGGTTTAAGATGCATTGTATCAGTAATAGGTTGGGTTTTGGTTTTTATCTTTTAAGATTGCACACCTTGAGTGTAGGAACCCTCATTTGGACTCCCAGAGTGCAGAGTAGCAGGTTCATCTCTGATTCATGGCCAGATTTCATGTATGAGGACCCTGGCACACAACTGGCAGTGAAGCTGTCCTGGAGCACCTTTCTGAAAACAACAGCCCTGTTTTGCTGTGTGCTACACCTTTCCCTCAAGGCTGGGCTCAATTCTGCCCCAACTTTGAAGATGCCTTCTGAGCTCTTTGCTATGTTCTATGTGTGTTGAGAGTTTGTGAAATTCCAGTGGAATCAATAAATTCCTGAAGGCAGCTTGCTGTGATTTTTTTTCTGCAGGAATTTGTATAGGTTCTTTACTGGGTGCTGCAGCATTATTAATACCCTCAAATTAATACTTACATTGGCATTATTATCAGCACTGTTGGCTGAATTTGTGTGTTTCATTAGGCTGAGTCAGACAAGGGCAAAAGTGGAGGAATTAGTCTGGTTGAAGTCTATCCATTTGCTTGGGTGGGAAAACTTTCTGATTGCATTGGTGACATGCACAACACCTCTCCTGCTCTGCTAATTACTTCAAAGTGCTTTAGGAAGAAGTGATAATAAAACACTTCCTGTGTGTGTTACTTTCCTTGTCTTTTCAAGCTGAATTCTGTCTTTAAATTGAGTTTCTGGATTCATTGTTGCTTTCTGAATGTAAATCATACCAATCCAGAGGAGTTTCAAACCAATGGCGACTGGGTTTTTGAACCAAGAATTTGAAGATTCTTTCCCAGTGCATACCTTCCTCCTAGTTATAAAGGCCGTAACACCTGATATTGTCTGCTATTAGCTTCTGGCAAACTCTGCTGCTCAGTGCTGCTGCTGAAAGGGTTGTTTGCTTCTCTTTGCATCAACCCAACTGCTTTACTTTTTATAGGATAAAAGAAGTAGGAAACAGGGAGATGGGAGGTGTTGCGTTCAACACTTTAGTAACTTGAGTTAAAATCCAGAGGCTTAGTAAAATGCTCTCCACTGGCTTGGACTTCTGTGCCATGTAGAAAGGTTTTGCTTTGGAGTACCAGGTAGGTGACTCTTGTTTTTTGAGTTATAGTTGTAAGCCTCAGAGTTTGCCCAGTGTTGGGCTCGGTATGAAAAGGGGATGATGTGTGCAATAACACCTCTAGTTAATAAAAAATGTGAACAGGAACCTGGAGGGAGGTTTCAGTGAACATTATAGGAACATGATAGTGCTGCTTGGTTTGAGGCAACCCATGAGCTTATATTTTAATTTGTTTTCTAATTGCCCTCTGTTTCCTTTTTCTCAGGGTTCAGAAGCTGTTGTAGGATGTTACCTTACCTTTGCAATACTAAAGGGCTGGATGAGTAGTGCTGTGCCTTGCCTTGTGGGATCAGGAGAAGCTCTTAAGCCACACTGGTTAATGCAAGGCATATGGCTGGAGCACTGTGTGACAGAATACAGGTCACGCTAGTGGCTGCCACACAGAAGTGACCTGGAGCCCAGGCTGAAACTGCTACAGACTGTATCCAGAGGGTGGGAAGTCCCCTGTTCCTGTAACCAAAGCAAGAATACTTCAGGGAAGTAAAATAGGATCTTTGAAAAGGAGTTGTGTACACACTTGCACGTGTGTGCATGTGCATTCGCTCACGCATGAAGTAAGCAAAGGTCTTCCATGCTGCTCTGTAATGTAAGCCTGCCAGTGCAGTAATTTTTAAATGCTGTTTATAATATGATTTGCCTCACTATAAGGTTTCTGAATTAGCACATAATGGTGTTCCTCCTATTAGGAAAGATTAGGAGACATTTGTCCAACTTTCTGTCTGTTGATGGACCCGCCATGGGTCATTTGGTTAGACTTGAACTCTAAATAGTTTAAATAGCTCTCCAATGAGCATACTTAAAGAGTAATGAGGAACAGTTATGGCTGTATATACAATTGTTAGTTCTGTTTTAAATTAGAAATCCTTTTCAAAATAGGATTCCTCTCTTGTGTCTGTGTAGGGCTCAGCACAGTGCAGAAGGCTTTGGGGTGCCATCACAATAGAAAGGATTTTGTGCAGTTAGGAGATACCTCAAACACTGCAGATGTACAAATACACATTTTTCCCTCCTCCTTTATTTTATCATTAATGTAAACCCCTGTGAGCTTTGGAATATAGATAGTCCTGGAGTACTACATGTGTTCAAAATGGAATGCTGTGTGCTCAGTCCTTACAGCTCTGTGCTGATGTGGGATCTGAAGCAGTGTGTTTTCCAGAATGGGAATTTTCTGTGCTTGGGGAACTATTACTATTGCCTACCACTGTTGGCCAAGTATGATTGCTAAACCAGGAGTGTGTGCTCTTTGAAAAGCTGGGGGAGCGAGCAGGTGCCTTTAGAAAGGGGCATTAGAGCCTTTGAGGCAGGCAGCAAATCACCATGGATCGTGGGTGTTTACAGCATCACTCCCTTCACCAAGTATGTGGGGAAACAAGGCTTCTGCCATCAGCTTTTCAGATACAGATGTGCTTTTTCCAAGGCTGGTGTGGACAGGGAGAACAGGTTATTTGTCGCTGTTCCTCAGGTCTATCTGTTAAGTTGCCTCCATGATAAAGCTCTCTGCACCCTGCTCCCCTTCCTCTCATGCCTATGTCCTGGCTGGAGGATAGCAGCTCAGCTCTGTTTTTCCTTCCCAGCCTACTTGAAAGAAAGGAAAAAAAAAAAAAAGTGGTATTCGTGGTGGCTCTTAGTTATTTTCACTCACTTTATTATTGTTGTTAATGTTGTGGTCTCTCTTCCCTTGCCTGTTTGTTCTTTCATGGCACTTGAGCTTTGTGCAGAGTGCAGCTTTGTTGCCTGGGGCTGGACCACTTCCAGCTTCCTTCAGGCCTCCCCCTTTCCAAATCCTTTCCAGAGTGCCTGACACGCTTCCAGAAATGGTACAATAAACGTATATGTAAATATAATGAAATTACTTATTTTATCTGACTGGTGACACACAGTAAGAGTCTTATTTGTTCATGAAAGAAGTTGTCATGTGTTCTTTTACCTAGTGCTTTTAGGGGGCTCACTTGAAATTAGATTAATTTAAAGGAAACCATATACACACGTTATATAATACCTGTCAGTACTTACACACACTCTGGAACATCAGCAGGAGCTGTCTGATGAAATGTTCTGATTGGATTTGAAAATTGACATTGCAGTGCATGTGTGTTTTCTCTTTAAACAGATTGCATCTCTTGAATAGTTCATCAGAACTTCTTGAAGTGTTTACGTATGCGCTCTTTGTCTGGAGATGCCTTGTTATAAATACTTCCTTCATTTTACAGGCATTTGTTTGGAAATACACTGAGCAGCCGTGCTTGGTTTATTTCCAAATGTCTTAACTTTGGGACCGTGGATTGGCTTATAGCCTGAAGTTCAGGGGAGAGCCATATTTGAACAACTCGTGGAACACAAGGACTGTAGTGTAAAATGGGAGGCAGCCCCCCTGAAACACCCATGGCCAAACACAGTGTCTTGCAATGAGCTGTGGTGGGGGAATGGACTACACAGGCTTAGTTAAAAGAACAAACAAATACCAGGAAAAAGAAAGAAAAGAAGTTCAATGCTGCTAGGTAGTATAAGTTGCACAGTGTTAAAAAGTATTTTGATGTAACTGGTACCTTTTGAGGCATCTGGCAAGAAGTTGTGTCATATTTCCAGTCGCTGTTCTCTCTGGTTTTTTCTCTCTTACCCTTTCTAAGTTGGTGAAGGTGTTATGGTTGCTGTTCTTTATAAGTACCCTGCTGCTAAATCTATATAGCACTTTTTTCTTCTCTTGGAAGAACTTAAATAGCTTTGATTAGTCATCAACTTAAGGAGAAGCTTCTGGGAAACAACGGTAGAAAAGTCTTTTCTGTGATACTTGTGAAGGAACTTTGTTTTCACTCTAGGGCTAGTAAAATACAAAAACTGAAGTGATAGATTTCAAATATTGGTATCACTTGTTTGGTTCACTTGTTTGATTTTTAACCATCCAGAGTTGTTTTAAATCCAAAAAGGTGTTAGAAACATTTTGATCACCAAAAGATGGTTTTTGTAAGTGAAAAAAAGTAACCAGACGATCTAGTTACTTTGTTTTATTTTGTCTCATTACTTCCTTAGCAATAGCAAGTATAGCTATGGGAGGAATATAGTTGGACATCAGGAAGAATTTATTCACAGAAAGGATGATTAAGCATTAGAGTGGACTGCGCAGGGAGGTGGTGGAGTCACCATCCCTGGGTCTAGTTGACATGGTGATGTTTGGTCAAAAGTTGGACTTGATGATCTTGGAGGTCTTTTGCAACTTTAGTGATTCTGTGATTCTGTGGAATGTGCCATATTCTCTGGCTTTGAGGATTAAGGTAATTTATTGCAGAGTTGGTTTGTGGTGGTCTTGATACAAGGGTTTCTATGCTGGGGCCCAGTAGAATTGACACTTCAACCCTCCAACATCTTTTTGCCTAGTACTCCCAAGTTGCATATTTTGGCCTGGACTTAATTACCTTACTTTAATAATAAGTTATCATGCTGCCATAAACACAGCAGTAACAGGACCCCATTGTACTAGATGCTGTACAAACAGAGTAGTAAATATACGAATCTTCTGTTGGTGACTGGCTAAATGAAGACTAAGTGTTGGAAGGCAAACAGAATGAGCAGTGGCATAGCAATGACTGTCACATTAGATTTATTTTTATTTGTTTTTCTTCTGATAGGGCATTTACCAGAGCACTGTATCATTTACAAAATCCTCCCTCTATGTCTTTTGCACATACTGCCTTTGTTAGTTCTGCAAATATCCCTTGAAAATACATATAAAACCCTTTTGGTTAAAGTTGTTCCTTACCTGCAATTCCCCATTCCTAATTTACAGTCATGTATTTTTTTCGTATGTTGATGTGATTTAACGCAGTGAGTCTTACATTTTGTCATGTGTCTATATTCTTTTTCTGTCTGCCCAATTTTATGTACTACAGTGTGTCTCTTCTGCATACTTTAACCCCTGGCAAGCCTGGCATGAGAAAAAGAAGAAAAAGAAGGGAAGCACTCTGGCATTGTGAGGTGGGAATGCACAGTCAGTGCAAAGCAGAGCTAGAGCATCCAGCCAAAAGAATGGATGACCTTCAGAGCTGGACTGCTAGCAGAATTGAAAATAATTCAGGAGCACAAAAGGTAGAAATGCTGTAAGCAAGGACTAAAAGCCAGATTTAAAGCCCCGAGTGACTTTACCACAAGGATGACTTTTCCACCACTGTTGGCACGTCATCAAGAATGGTGTGTGCAGCTCTTATCGAAATCATGTCCCAGTCTGATCTTTCTTGATACAGAGATGGGCTACTATACCAGTAAAGGGAATGAAAATCCTCTTTAACAAAAGAAAACAAGTTCAGCCCTGGAGGCCCAGCTGTGAGCATCCCTTAGTGTGAAGGGGGCTCACTGTGTAGGTAACAGCAGAACTGCTGTGAAAAGACAATCAAAACTAAACTCAGAGACAATAAACTGACCCTGCATAATTTAGGTTGAAAGTGAGAGGGAGGTTTATTACTGCCTAAGCAGGATAGCTTTGGAGGAGTTTGTAACAGGAGCAGTGGAGGCAGAAAACCTGTAACTAATAATGGGGTAGATGTCCATTAGTTTCTGAATGAGTTACATCGTTTCAGAATGGACTAAGTGGTACTGCAGCACTCAGTAGGCTTCTGCCGCTGCTAATTTCCTCCTCCTTTTTTGATGCACTAAAACTGAAAAGCACTAATAATACTCAGGATAATATCTTAATTATGTGGCTAGAATATGTTAATCAAGGTTATGGTAGGCATGGGAATTTATGTGCAAAATTTAGCGCCTGGTGTTAGCAACCTGAAAACAGGCAAAACAAAAGTAGAGTACAAAATTGGATGAAGTGTCCAACTAGAGAATAGTTACAGAGAGAGAATATAACAAAATAGGTTTCTCTGTTCTGTGGGGCTGCAGCAGTTCTGTTAGAGTACATTGTACACATTGTTTCCTGAACCGCTTGGGTTTTGCATGTTTAAAATCATGAATGAAAAATCCTACAATGGGGGGCTATCACAGAAAAGCTTGTAATCAATGCTGGATCATCTCTTTTGGCATGAGCTTTATTTTTTCCCTTCTGCAGGGAACCTGTATCTGTTTCCTGCATCTGTCGCCCATCCTTCTTAGTGAATGGAAAGCAAGTAATTAATTTTTGTTGTTGTTAGCAATTAATTACCCTTGCCAAATCTTGGAGGACCTATTGTCTCCTTCAGACACAATGTTCTTGGGAAAAAGTCTTACTTATTGTAACCTCTTGTGCAATCTTCACTTGGATGATAAATACATCTTGGCAACGAGGAGCTTTCTGAATGAAAAATGTTGCTGGACAACCCTGTAGTACAGCAAGAACGCAAACCTCTGCCAATGCTGGTGGAGTGCAGCCAGGCAGGAGGGTAAAATGGGGAAAGCCTTTCACATTCCCTGCAGAGCACAGAGTGAGATGAAGTCTTTATATTCACACATCCAAATATCTGTTTACCATCAAACAAGGATTTTTCCTATTGAGCATCTGAGCTCAAAGGTGGCCTTCCTTCTGGCAAAATCTTGAAATCTGTTGGAAAGCCGCCATCTACCAGTGCGGGACTGGGGAAATAACAGAGAGCATGTGGACCATGCAGCAGTCGGGTTTAGGTAGCTCACTGTAGGAACTAGCTGGGAAACTCCATCCTCCCCATTTTTTTCTTTGAGTCCACAAATTTGAGATCCTGCAGTTTCCTCAATCTGCTTTGTGGTTCATGCCTAACTTTGGTTTTCCATTAGATCTATCCAGAACCATAGCTGACCACTGAAACATCATTTTAATATTGCAGCTGTTACATTAATTACAGAGTTATTAGAGTTAATTGCAAATGCACATTTTCCCCCTGTAACTCTTTACCTTTACTTTTTCTGCTTGACTTTTCCATCAAGACTTAGTGATGTCTGGAGGCAAAAAGGTGCACAAAAGCCCTGCACAGAGAGATGCTTGAATCCTCCAGAGGGAATACAGAGAATGAGCTGGGGCCGGGTGCGCTCTGTTCTCTTGTGGTTTCTGTGCACACTGCCAGTGGCTGGTGTTTCTCCGAGGGCCTGGCAGCTGGCTGTGGGGCAGCGGAGCGCAGCCAGCAGCCAGGTTTCCCAGCCCATACTTCGGCTGACAGCGCTTGGCCTGGTGAAAAGGAAACAATCTGGAGCAGAGGGCCCAATGCAGCGTACCTTGCAGTGAATGGAAATCTTCGTTGACCTCAGTGGGAGCTGGATTTGATCCTGTGCCTACTTGAGTGTTTTGGCGTTGGCTACAGCTCCAAGTGGCTTTTTTTCCCCTGGCTCATTTCTGCTTCTTTTTTTCCCTTCTCTTTCTAAAATGTACTTACCTTTGAGTGGTGTAAAATCAAGACATCTCCATCCGTGTCACTGTAGCTGTGCACTTTTATCCTCACCCAATGTCTGTCCTCGTTTCCTCAGCCCTTCTGCTGTCTGTGTATTGGTTTGCAAGATTTTGGCATTGATTTCCTTCCTTTTTGAGACATTCTGCTGCTTCTCACAAACACCCTCCATCTCACTTAAACCTCTGCTCTCCAACTGGTGTAATTGCTGACACTGTTTAATCCATCTTCTGCTCTTCTTCCTAAACTTGAAAACAGTCCTTATATTGATTTCTGGCAAATGCAGACCAGGCTCCAGCCTCAGCTGCCAGCAGGGAGCCAACTTCCCCTTCAGCAGGGTCCTGGAGGCCAGCCCTTTGCTGCCTCATCCCAGCCATGCTCCCTTGCTCAGCAGAGCTCATTTCTGTGTTGCACATAGGAAGGAGAGGGCCCCCGTGCCCCAGGAGCCAGCAGCCACCATGGGCAGAGCACACCCTCTGTGATCCTCAGCCACACATCAGCATGTCCTCTGTCCTTAAGGACAAGGTGTTGGAAGTAACAGAGCCCTTTTCAGGTGACTGCCAGAGAGAAGAGAGCTGTGGGCACGGACAGTGGCAGTGGGAAAAACAATGCAGAGGAGGACAAAGGCCAGCTGTAACAGGGCTGGAGCTTCTTGTTGCCCTCCACTCTCCTTGAGTATCACATGCCCCCAGAGGGACTTGTCTCCTGGGTGGAGAATTATGTATATATGTGATCTGCCTCTGAGGAAAAACCTTTTCCTTTTGTATGTGGATTTGTGGATTTTTTTTCTTTTGGTCACTCTCCATTTGCTTGGAGATGATGTGAGGTTTTTGTGAATTAGTATCAGAAACTGGGGATATTGGTGTCTCATGAGAGTTACAGGGGAAAGGGCCCGAGCTGTGAGATGCTGTAGAGGAGAATCACAGGTGTTCTTTTGAACCACAAAAAAACTTACTTCATTTTTTCCAGCAGTAATGTAAATGCTGAGCGGGTGCGTAATGAGGAAACCCTTTGGAGGGTGGGAGCTGACCTAACGAAAGATGAGAAGTGGGGAGCTGGAGCACAGGACTGCTGCTGCTCTGGGGGCTTGCGAGGGTGACACAACTGCTGGTCCCAAGCTCTTGCTGGCCTCTTAGGTTATCCAGCTGTGCACAGTGGAATGTATTGTGCTTGTTCTCTCCCATTATTCCCACTGAAGTTTAAATATGAACCCCCTAAACTGTACTGAAGGTAGAACATGCAGCTTCAGGAAGACCAGTGTTATTTTCACTCTGCTTTTCAGACACAGACAATGTGTCTCACAAAAGAGAAGAAAGTTATAGTATGGAGGGGAAGCGCATTGCTTTCAGAGACGGTATCACTATACTGGTGATAAAAATTTCTCCTATTTTAGCCTCTTTGAATTGTATACAGCCAGCACAGATAAGAGAGGGAGAAATGGACTATGTAGGCTGTTTCATTAATCATTAATTCAATTGTTACCCAACATCCAAACCAGCCCAAATGTGCTTGTAGAGAACATTTAATTTGGGAAACTAAGACTTGTGACCTAAGGCTAGATCCAACTGCTGTAAATGGGACAGAGTGTGTTAGCAGCTGTGTGGAACAGGGCTGTAAAGCCCAGAGTCCCTTGATGATGAGAATGCTGAGCACTAGGATGTGAATTTGCTAATACTTTAGAAATGTATCCACAAGAAGGAAAAATAAAGAGGAAAAAACATTGTGGGAAATTCTTTCCTTCATACATAATATTTTTCTGTTGATTTAAAATTGCCCTTAGTAATGTGTTGATGCCAGTGAAGTATTTCAGCTATAGGAAATGTGAAACCAACTACTGCCTTTCTATGAATTATGAGTCATAAATTGTATGAAAAATACTCAGCTTGCTATAGCTGTTCCCCAAGCAGAACCTCTGACTAATGGAGAAAACGCTGCCATTCTGAGGGCGAGTAGGAGGGGTCTGAGTTAAGGGGAGCAAGATGCCAAGTGCCATCGTGTGTCTCTGTGCTAAGTGTGAATTGGTGTCACCTGAGATGATCCTCCCTTGCTAAGTAAGCAGTTAGCGAGTATGTGGCATGTACTTGCCGTTCAGTGAAGGAAAGCTGCCCTTCGCTCCAGCTGGGGTTCCCGACTGCCAGCCAGTGCCTAGAACTGACCCGTGGGGAGCCGTGCACCAGTGCCAACCCTGCTGCCACATCTGCAACCAGTCAGCCAGGCCAGGAAGGCACAAACTCCGATTCAGCGCCCGGTGGGCAGGTTGCGATGACAGAATTCCCCTAAAAATAGCAGTAAAGTGGCAAGAGAATAGGATACTGACATTTGCACGCAAACCCTTGGTGGTGGCATTAATTTCATCCAGCTTCAGCCATCTAAGAGCTGGGAGTTCAGTTCAAGTTAGTTCTCTAATCATTTGTCACTAAAGTTCATCTCCTCTTGTATCTGTTCTATGAACTGCCTTTTGGAGGTGATAATAGAAAGGTCCTCAGCAACTACTTTTGAGTAGGTATCCAGCTTTCTGATGGGTAAAGTTCTGTGAGTTAAATTCAACATCAAAGCTCTGGATTTCAGTTTCTCCATCATTTCAGCAAAGACCATGCAGCCTCATGAGGATTTGTGAATTTTGCTTTGCAACTGTGCAATGCCAGAGTCATTGTTGAAAGGTATAAGTGAAGGTATAAGTGTAAGTAAGTATGAGCTATAAGTAAAAGTATAAACAAACTGCAAGGAGCTGTAGAGCAGGGGTTGCTAACCATGATTGTGTTTGAAGTTTAGCTGGAGCACTCATATTTGCCCCAGTTTTAGTTTTCAGGCTGTGTGTCTGGCACCCATATTAACTTCTCAGTGATGGACGTGTGCCCAATAAAATATAGCTAAAAAGACTTACAGTGTGACTTTCAGTTTGGGATGCCCAGTCCTTTTCCAAACAAATAGTGGATGATGTCCCAGCTATACTGAAAACAGCAGTTTTTCTTCCCTATTGACTCTAGTGAGCAGAAATCAACCCCTGCCTAATAAGCTTCTTTGTGGCATCTGTGAAAGGATAGTTTTTACTATGTTCAGATGTGAGTAAGAGACATGCTCTCAAACACTAATAGACAAATTTTCATTTAATTTCATCCAGTATGAAACTATGCTGCCTTTTCCATACCTGATTCAAAGATTGTTTTAAGGGATCTCGAAGTACACATTTTAATTTGAGGTTTCTTTAACTGCCAGAATCTCAGTAGGTTGTGTGTTTTGTTATTTTCTTTGTGTAGTTTTTGAGTTGTATAAGGCATGCAAATGCTTTCAAAGTATGAGTCCATTGTGCTTCAGGCAGCTGTGATATGGTGTTTAAAATGTTCCTATTAATGTAAGAACACTTACTGCTTTCCAACTCACAATCCAGTGCTTGGGGTTTGTCACAACGTGATTCAATTCTTGTTTGCTTTGTACAGGAGATGGCTGTTCGAGCACTGAAGCAGACAGGGAGCAGGAGTATTGAAGCAGCCCTGGAGTACATCAGTAAGATGAGCTACTTGGATCCTAGAAATGAACAGATAGTACGTGTAATTAAGCAAACCTCACCAGGTAAGCATGAACTTTTTTTTTTAATTGTGTTCTTCTTTCTTGCAGTAAACAAGTTTTTAAAGTAGGGTCATCGCTGGGGAGAAGTGTTGGACAGCAGTGTTCCATAGCAGTCTTGTAGGAGGTAGTGAAGTGAACGTGGCCTTGCAAGGCCAGCTGGGCTGGAACCTCAATACAACTCACCTGCTTCCAAAGAGTGGTCTGTGTACTCATTCATAGTCTACATTCTCCAATAGAAATCTGTTATTCAAATCCAAATATTCCTCCATCAGACCAGAACAGACTTACTGGTATACAAATCAAGGAGGTGGACATCATATCTCTCTTGACATCAAGATTATTTGCACAGCTGAATTATGTGTCCCAAAGAAGGGCAGTTATTGCTGCTACTTTCTTCTGTGGCTTCTGATAGAGGAAAGCAAAGTCAGCTTGCCCCCAAGGCTCAGCATGAATCCTACTGACAGAGATGACAAATGGGTTTTATGGCTGCCTCCCACTTCCAGGCCAGAGTACCCATTTCTTAGGGTTTCTGTGGCTTTGGATTGCCACAGCCTCATCAGTGCATCTCACTGTGTCCCAACAGATGAGCTGTCAGGGGTGTTGTTGTAAGAACAGCCTCAGTAATGCTGGCCTTGTGTTATCACCAGAGAAAGAGCTGCCAATTACAGATTTCGCTTTAAACATCTCTGATTATTTGTCCAACCTGATGCCATTTCAAAACATTGCATTCTTTTTGAAGGTGTCTTTTAGTGTAGGGGCAGAGAGGGTGCATAAACCTGTCTTAATGCTGTGCATGTCCCTGTGTGTCTGTAGGCAGCAGGGCTTGTGTGTCAAGGTGAGGAGTCAGCAGCTGTGCTCAGGTGTATTGCATCTGGTCCAGCTGGGACATGCTGTACTGCAAAAAGCTTGTAATCCACTGTTCAAGCCTGTTAGTTCAGTATCACTATTCTTACAGGCTTTGTGAAGTCAGGATTTAAAAGGAAATGGTTTAGGCATAAATGGGCCAAGTCCTGTGATTTGTGACAGCTAGAGAACCAGAAGGGGAACAAAAACATAACAACAGCACAGTCTCCCCTTGTCTTTTTAGCTCAGCCAGTGCTTTATACACCTGCAATTTGTCCTCAGATCAAAGAACTGATGAAAAGTGCCGTTAACGCTTCCACTGTAGGAATGCTGCTATCTTGTCTCTCTACATTCTTCAAGCTAAGATTAATATGTTGACACCCTGAAAGGTTTTCCTTCCCAACAGATGGAAGATGAGTAATATGAGGGGGTACTCTGTGTCCAACACATTGGAAGGAATACAGGACAAACTGTATGATGCCTTTGTTTAAATGAAGGAGAGGGAAAGAAGGATTTTTGAGAATGATGGAAGAGAGAGATGTAAACAGAAAGCCAGTGTGAACAAGCGGCTCGCTGTAAAGAAGATGGACTCTGTGATGGCCTAGTTTATAGCAATGTTGACTCTAAGTTGTATAGAAAGTCCTTCCAGGAGCTTATTTCCTCCCGTTGGTGTTGTACTTAACACCCTGCTCTGTGGCTTCCTCCTGTCTGAGAGCAATGACTGGTAATCTGGGTCCAGCTTTAAAAAACAGTCTGTAGAGTAATCTGATGAGTTCATAGTTAGGGAATTTGTGCTTCTATTTTCATGATTTGATAGGACTCCCTGATGATTCCTGACATGAGCAATATTGTGAGCCAATAGCTCGTTCTCAGTAGGAATACTTGGCACCTATAACTTTAAATGTTCAGAGTGTTTAATTTAGATTTTGAAAGGTGTTTTTACAACACATACTCCCTGTGCAGTGTGCATGTGTGTGGTGTATGTCTGTATGCATAGATGGATGAGTAATACAAAGTAATTGGTTCACCTGAATTGTTTCCTAACATTCTTCTGTGTTCTTTTTATAAAGGAAAGGGTATTGTGCCAAATAATGTAACCCGCAGGCCGAGCTTTGAAGGATCAAATGAATCTTTTCCGTCCTACCATCAGATCAGTAATGCAGCCTATGAAGGGACAGGCTTTGGAGCAGAAGGTGCAAATATGCTTACTGAAGTTCCAAGGCCATACATGGACTATTTAATCTCTACTTCTCAGTCTTCAGCTATGACCGCTCCTGTACAGCGACCCTCTGGAGTAGGCACTCACAGCACACCAACAAGCCACCAGCAGAAGGCATATCCTGCAAATATGGAGTCTTCTGTGATTAATTATCCAGTGGCTAATCACAGCAGTCAGGCCTTACAGCTGCAGGCGTCTCATGGCTCCAACAGCCAACATTACAGCAGGCAGCACATGATGGTGCAGGGGGAACCTATGGGGTATGGTGTTCAGCGGAGTCCATCCTTCCAAAACAAGATGCAGCAGGAGGGAGGATATGCCAATCTGCCAAATAAAGGGGCAGTTGTTCAGAACAATACTGGTCATGCATTTCAGCAGGCACCAGCAAGCCTGTATATCTCACATTCTCATCACAAACAGACAAGTCCTTCTTCTCATCAAATGCATGTGATATCCAGGGGTCCAGCCTTTGCTAATGATTTTTCAGACAGTCCACCACAAAATCTATTAACTCCGTCTAGAAATAGCCTAAACATGGACCTCTATGACATGAATAATCCTCAAGTTCAGCAGTGGCAGGCAGCAACCCCGTCACGCAGAGATTCATTACAAAACCCAGGAATAGAAACATCTCCACGGCAACACGTATCCTTCAGACCTGATGCCACGGTGCCAAGCAGAACAAACTCCTTCAACAACCACCAGCAACAGCCACAAGTGACAGTGTCTATGAGACAGGTTCCTCCAGGAAAACCCGATCCTTCCATTACGTCCCCAAACACAATCACGGCAGTCACGTCTGCTCATATCCTCCAGCCGGTGAAGAGCATGCGGGTGATGAGACCCGAGCCTCAGACTGCAGTGGGACCTTCCCATCCTGGGTGGTTGCCTGCGCAGGCACCGGCTGTGGATGGCTTGGAGATCATGGAGCAGCACGTGCCACCACCTGGAGCAGCTAATGCCTATCAGCTAGACGTGGATTATGGTAACCAGGAACTGCGGTGCCCTCCACCACCCTATCCCAAGCATTTGTTACTTCCTGGCACCTCCGAGCAGTTTGATATCAACTGCTTGTGCATGGGCGTGGAGCAGACTCTGCGTGTGGTCCCCAGTTCGACGAGCAATAAGGCTGAAGAGGGCAGTGAACGAAATGATAAAAGCAGCAAGAACACTAAAGCTGAAAAACCAAGCAAGGATAAAAAGCAGATTCAGACGTCTCCGGTGCCTGTACGAAAAAATGGCAAAGATGAGGAAAAGCGAGAATCCCGAATAAAGAGCTACTCACCTTTTGCCTTCAAGTTCTACATGGAGCAACATGTAGAGAACGTCATAAAGACCTACCAGCAGAAAATTAACAGAAGGTTACAATTGGAGCAAGAAATGGCAAAAGTAATTCTTGTTTTGTTATAATAAAATCTAATAGGGTCAAATTTATTATTACTATTTTTAATTTGTAAAAAATATTTTAAAGGCAGAATCCACTGAAGTATCAGACACCTCCCTATACCAGACTCTATCCACTTAGAAGTGCAGAGGCAGGTCTGGGAGGCTGTTTGAAAAACCTGAGATGTGAAATTATATTTCTTCATACCAGAAAAGTAAAATGAAGCAAAAACTCCCCATATTATAGGTAAGAACTTAGAAGGCAGGCTTGAGGCTGAGGTGATTCTGACAATACTTTGGCAGCTCTTGAAAAACTCTTTGCTGTAGTTCTTCCTCGTTGTTCCATGATTGCTGCTCATTCACCAAAGCTGTGGTTCAGCTTGGCAGTGTAGTCACTGTGCTGTATTTTCAGATGAATGTGTAATACTTGACTGAAAGTTGTCTGTTGAACACATGTAAGTAATAATGGTGTGCAAGTAACCATATCTGGACCAGCTTGAACTGATTTTGGGACCGTTGCCAGAACTTGTTTTAGAGGCAGGTCTCGGGGAGATGCACTTTGGGTGATAGAACTTCTTTCACACCTAACTGTAGCTCTTGAATCTAAGCTGACTCTCTGATAGTGCTGCTTAAAACAAAGCTGCCAGGCTCTGGTGGTTGGCCTGGCAGTTGTGTTTTTAATTTTTACATGTGGAAGAGGAAGAGGGTTTTTTTTCTTCCCAGACATGACTGGAATATGACTAGTCTACTTTTGCATTAAAGGATAAGCTCTAAGGAAAGCTGTTATTGACGCATGATGAGTAATAATTAACTACCCAATCTTCCCTAGCACAGTCACTTTCCAGAGTCAATTAATTTGATGCTCACATTGCACCAGAAAACTCAGGAGTTTGTTTGTTGTAAGAGAATATTCTTGGAAAATCTCTTGAAATGTTGGCATTAATAGTTTGTCCTCACTGCGAGTACAGGTTGTATTGTGTTGCTTGAATTTAGTGAATATTTCCCTGAGACTGAGATAGGGAATGATCTCTAGAGAAGTATAACAGCATCTAATTGTTCTAGTTCTTCTCCTCTGACTCTTCAGCTTTCCCTCATTCAGAGATAATTCAGGTACAAACAAAAACAACTCCTTCTCCTAGAAACCTCATCACTGACTGAAAATATGCATGCAGGAGATTTTGGCTATCTGAATATTGCATTATTCTAGAATTAGCAAGAACAGAACACACTCATCATTTTACGTTAAAAAATAAACACTTCTTTTATTATGGATTGATGTACTTACCTTTCATTTTAAAAACAATATTCCTTGTTTTGATTTGACTGTTTCCTTCAGTCTGAAAATTCATCCTACCTGTTCTGCAAGTTTCTGTAGATTTCCTCCATTCTTTATTCATACAGTTTTAATTTTTATACCATGGGGATCTCATTGCATAGTCTGGCTGCCCACATTCATCTTTAGATACCTAGACTACAGACGTGGAATTAAATCAACCTAAGCAGCAGCCTTGTGGGTGTATGCTTGGGTTTCTAGCCTGCTAATCAGTCAGCTTCAGCCCCCTCCACCCTCCCAATGGCCCCTTCTCACCAGGCACTGATCTTTCTCTCAAAAGTGGTTAATGCCAATTAATTCAGGCTTTTGGAACTGGGGTATGCAGAAAGAAAAGAGCATGCTGCAGTAAGTGAGTTGTCAGAGGAGCCTGGGGATCAGCCTAGGGGTTTCTGCTGGTGGAGGCCACCAGTGGCTCCCAGCAGAGGGCCAGGCACTGAAGTTGGCAGAGTTGGCACTCTGAAGGCTCTGTCTTGAAGGGTGGGGGAAATCTGATTGGATACTGCTGGTTCTCTCTTTTCCAGGAGGTTTCTCCCTACAGCCCTGTGAAATGTTACTTGTAGTTACTGAGAGACTCTCTGGAGACAGGAGGTGGACAAGCCAGCTGTTCTACAGCTTGGGTGCAGAGGGAAAATAATACATTTAGGAGGGAAATAGCACCAGGGTCTGGGCCGCAGTGGCTGAGGAGAGGCCAGACCTGAGGATTGTATGCACATATTTTGGGAGGGGAAAAAGAGAAGTTTGTAGAACAGATGCTCAGGAGATCTAAAAACCTTGAGAGTGGAGGGTGTATATGGCAGAGGAAGAAACACAATTTCTAAAGAAGGTTCCAAGGCACCTGGGAATGTGTAGGTCACAATCAGCTTCTTAATTACAACACAAAACCAAGCAAACAGCACCCAAGGTAGGAACTGTTAATGTGAGTTGCCCTAGGGAACCATTCATGAACAAAGTGAACTGCTGCACGTAGGTTTAAGTTTCATTTTAAATTAAGCTGGGCTTAAGTGCACATACATATGGTGGAGTGCAGTGGCAAAGTGCACATTTGAAAGGTGTAAACCAAATCCCAAGGTCAGGTTTGTTATGTTGTATTCGCCTCCCTGACACTATTGCCCCATGCCTTCTTATTCAGCCAAATGAGACAGGCAGACCATTCTCAGATATTGCAAATTCAGGCAAAATTTGGGCACAGTGAGTTTGCCCTTTTTTCAGAAACACCTCAACAGACAGACAAGAGAGTATATCTGTCATGAGTACATCTTTTCTGGTTCTTGGTTAATTTTTCTGAGAAATGTGTTCTGGGAATGCTCATTTATTGTTCTCTTGCTATGAATATAACAGTACTAGCTCTTGTGGTTTGCTTTCCTTTGTAAAGGCTGGCCTCTGTGAAGCAGAACAGGAACAAATGAGGAAAATTCTCTACCAGAAGGAGTCTAACTACAACAGACTTAAAAGGGCCAAAATGGACAAATCTATGTTTGTGAAAATCAAGACTCTGGGTATTGGTGCCTTTGGAGAAGTATGCCTGGCCTGCAAAGTGGACACCCATGCCCTGTATGCCATGAAGACTCTGCGAAAGAAAGATGTGCTGAACCGGAATCAGGTGGCTCATGTCAAAGCAGAGAGGGACATACTTGCTGAGGCAGACAATGAGTGGGTGGTTAAACTCTATTATTCCTTCCAAGATAAAGACAATTTGTACTTTGTGATGGACTACATCCCTGGTGGGGATATGATGAGCCTACTGATTCGGATGGAGGTCTTCCCAGAGCGTCTGGCTAGATTTTATATTGCAGAGCTCACTTTGGCCATAGAGAGTGTGCACAAAATGGGATTTATTCATCGAGACATCAAGCCTGACAACATTCTGATAGACCTTGATGGGCATATCAAACTGACTGACTTTGGACTGTGTACTGGATTCAGGTGGACTCACAATTCAAAATACTATCAGAAAGGTAATATTTTTAGCCTTTTTCTGGGATGGTTTTGTGTTACTTGTTTTGAAACAAGCACTGACTTCTTGGCAGAAACGCCAGATCAGGAAACTCTACAAACAGTCAATGGCAATAAAATGTGTCTGTCTCTCTCTGACTCATTCAGTTAGCTTGTTTCCAGTCCTTTTGTTTCCAGTACTGTTCAAAACCCTGTCAGTAATGTGACTGTCCACTGCAGCAGCAGCAGCAATTTTTCAGTTCATACTTGTTCGGAGGGTCTCTTTTGGTGGTGAAATGATTTAATCACAGATTTGGAGTAGTCCACACATCTTCTGCGTGTGCTATTGAGTACTGGTTTCTGTTATCAAAAAGGTCATAAGCAATTGGTGTAGCTAGCTTAAGTATGCTCCATGGTTCTGTATCTCCCATATGGAAGTATACTTCCTTGTGCTGAGACAGAGACATTTTGTTGGACATTTTGTATGGAAATCCAATTGTGAATGGAAGGGCATAAGAAAATGCCTTGGGTTTAAAGTTTAAATGCTGTTCTTCACTGAGAGTAGGAGATGGCTCTAGATCTGGGTAAATTCTTCTCTCTTTGTGTGTCATGTTTTATGACCATGAATGTAAACTTTCTCTCCCATTTGAAAGGGAGCCATATCAGGCAAGACAGCATGGAGCCCAGTGATCTTTGGGATGATGTGTCCAACTGTCGATGTGGAGATAGGCTGAAGACATTGGAACAAAGAGCTAAGAAGCAGCACCAGAGATGTCTGGCCCACTCGTTAGTTGGAACCCCTAATTACATTGCTCCTGAAGTCCTGCTTCGTAAAGGTAGGTAAACCTGTCTTTTTCTCGTGTCTTTTTCTCCTGTTTCACTTTTTTTTTCTTCCTTGAATAAGCTTGCTGCTTTGTAAGATTGTCATTCTGAAGGCCAGAAACACTTGGCTCAGAATCAGGAGAACTCTTCATGCTCCAGTGTTTAGCATCACGTCACTGACACTGAGGGTGGCCATACTTTGTGTGTCTGTGTACTGTCCACACTCTGAGGCCTTTGAGTGAGGCTGCTAATAAATGTGTTGGATAATTTTAAGTGATATTTTTCAAGTATAAAGCAGATGATCTGTACTCAAGGAGTACAACTCTGACCCCTATCAAATTTACACGGACCAGTGAGTAGCCAGCTGATAGTTCTAGATCACTGATTCAGATGGGCCGCTTAAGTATGGATGATGTAAACTTGTGGAAACACATCCTCCAAATTCCCAGCCAGAACCTGTGGAACCCAAGAGAAAGTTTTCCACAATTTACTCTGGAGACCCTGCATTCAAAAGCTTAGCTTGAGGAATTTGGACAGTACTTGGTGACTATCCATGCAGAACTGACATGGTCACTGTAGTGAGTGACTCCATTGTAGTAAGGAGATCAGGTGTTCAGAGTTGTCTATAAGCTAGACCCTAAGGCTAATCTTCTCTAACAGAGATTTCACACTGGATCCTACATCATCTGATGACACAAATTCCATTGAAATCCGTGTTTGACTCTTTTTTTTGAGATCTCAAACATATACCTTATTGGTCTTGTCTCAGCAATGAGGTGATTGAAGTTGTTCCTTTGCTTGGAACGTGCTCAGAAAGTCATACGTGGCTTTCTTCTGTCTGTAGAGCCAGGCTGTGCCTTCCAGCAGCTTTTCAAAGTTGTGGAGTCACCTCCACTGAACCTAGGGTGGACATCAGTCACTAAACATTTTTGTTATTCTTTGAGGTCTGGTTTGTGCTGCGTAGCTGTGGGACTGGGCACAACAAACCTCCTTCATTCTTTCTAATGATACAGTTTCACGACTCACTTCTGTTGAGAACTAAATTTATTCACAAAGGTTCAAGGACAACAGGATTAGATCTTTACTGACAGCAGTAAAATTTAGGTCAGCAAGCAGAAGTTACAAACCTTTTCTCAGACAAAAGGCAGAAGTTTGTGCTGTATATTTTAATTGTAAGTAGCTCTATATGCATTCTCCTTGGCTAGTGGAGGCCAACCCTTTGACTTGCCTTTCAGGATACACTCAGCTCTGTGACTGGTGGAGTGTTGGTGTGATCCTCTTTGAGATGTTAGTGGGACAGCCTCCTTTCCTGGCTCCTACACCCACAGAAACCCAGCTGAAGGTAAGTTGAAGCAAAGTTCCAATCTGTGGTAGCAAAATTTTAACCTTTCCCTTCCCTTCTCTTCCATGCACAGACCTACTCCCCTTTCTGTTGCTACAGAAAGGAGTAATGGTTAAAAAAGCCAGATTTTAAATAGTTCTGTGCAAGCACGTATCCTTTGCCAGTAAATGAAGACACAGAATATCAGACTAGAACTGACTTGTCCAACTGCAGAGATAGCAATTAGTTTTATGAGTCTTCTCAGCAGAATTGTGATTTCTCAAGCACAAGTTCATCCATTTAAATTCCTTAGGGTGCCTATTAGTACCTGATATGCCAGTGACAATTGCAGTTGGCAATGTAAATGTTTCAAAGTTGAGCAGTGATAGTTCTTTATTAGAAAGGATCTGTCTCATGACCACTTTTCCTGGTTTACATTTTGGAGACAAAGAGAAGTAATTCCTTGAAGTCATTCCACAAAATCATGTGTAAACTGAGTATGTTCTCAAATCTGACTAGGGGAGCATTCAGGAAGGAATTTGCCTTTTAAAAAAATGAAATTGCTCCTTTTGTCTGCTAGCCAACATTTCTGGTTCATTAGAGTAATTGCAATGCAGTCTAATAATTGGGTTCTTGAAGCTCTGAACCGTGCAGACTGTGAGACAACTCGTTATGTGTGCACTTCGATACAGTTCGTGTTGGCCACGGAAGGGTTCTGTTTCCAGATCAGAAGTTCCTTAATACCTTTGTTATCGGCAGGTGATAAATTGGGAAAGCACACTGCACATTCCCTCACAGATCAAGCTGAGCCCTGAGGCAACTGATCTCATCACAAAGCTCTGCTGTGCTGCTGAGGACAGGCTTGGAAGAAATGGAGCAGATGATATAAAAGCCCATTCTTTCTTTCACTCTATGGACTTCTCTACCGATATCCGTAGGCAGCCAGCTCCCTATGTTCCAAAGATCAGCCATCCAATGGACACTTCAAATTTTGATCCAGTTGAAGAAGAAAGTCCTTGGAACGATGCTAGTGGTGACAGCACCAGGACCTGGGATCCACTAGCCTCTTCCAACAGCAAACACACAGAACATGCTTTTTACGAGTTTACTTTCCGAAGATTCTTTGATGACAACGGGTATCCGTTCAGGTATCCCAAACCTTCTGGCATGGAAGTTTGCCAGTCTGAGAAGTCTGATGTGGAAGACAAAGGTGTGGTGGATCAGACTGGAGCTTGTCAGCCTGTGTATGTGTAAATTGTTGTATAGAGTACTCCAGATGAGACTAATCTCAAATCCAGTAGGGCCTTTAACTGATCCTTTAGGAGCTGATCCTGCAGCACTTGGTCAGATGCACCTTCAGCTGAGGCTGGAGACATCTTGGGGAGTAAGAAGCTTGCAGGGCCAGGTCCTAAAGATGGCACTCTTGAAAGTTCAGGTCAGTTCTACTGTAAATAACTTTGTCGATAATAACACTTGAAATCCTGGTCTTCACCAAAATCTGCAAGGCCAGCAGTCTGTCATTTCTAGGCCTATTTTTATTTGAGGTCAGCATCCCCCTTACTCAGATTAACATTTACAGACTTCTGCAACTGTCAGCGTTATTTTTTAAATGAATAAAGAGCACTTATATTTTGTTTATAGCAGGGTTTTTTTCCTACTAAATTATAGGGATTAACTTTGACAAATCATGCTGCTGTTCTTCTTTTCTACATTTTTATTTTATCCATAGCACTTACTTCACATTTAGGAAGATGCATAAAGCTGAAGAACATGTGATGAAAGGTCTCTGTGCAATAATGTAAGAAAGGAAAAAAAAAAAAAAGAAGAAAAATGAAAAAAAGAAAACTGCTCTCTAATTTTCTAAATTTACTGATGCCATTGTATTCACACCGTGATTTTTGTTTATTATATGTATTTTCCACATTTCAAAATTGTGACATAACCTTAAAGCTGCTTTATTTCCTTCTGCTTATTGGAGTGTAATAGAAAGTGTGAGCAAGTGGCAACTTGGGTGTGATTTCATTGTCTAGTGTGTGAAGAATGTTGCATGAGCAGTGTTTTTCTATTTGAAATGGCCTTTTCTTGCCATTCACAGGCAGGTCCTGTGGATCCATTTTTCTAAGGGTCTAAAATTAGACCATTTTAAACCGTGTGTTGATAATGTATTGTGTGGATGGTTTCCTCTTATGATTGTATCCAATATTAATTTTGTAAAACAGATTGCAAAGGTTATACCTGAGTAGTGATGTTGTGGTCTGATGTAACAGATGGTTTTAGTAAGCACGTGTCACGGGCACACACGTTTCCCCACTGAGGATCAACAGCCAGACCATGACAGCGGAGCAGATTTCTGGGGAGAGCCTGGGTGGGGCTGGCTCAGGCAGGGAGCAGCCCAGAGGCCGTGGCTCAGGCAGGGAGCAGCACAGAGGCCGTGGCTCAGGCAGGGAGCAGCTCTGTTGCTGTGGCTCCAGCTGGCAGAGGCAGCACAGCGTCCAACCTGGAGCATCTCCCAGAGCGGGGCTCCCGTAACGCATCGAGGCCCCGGGTGCAGCGGGACTGAGGCTGGGGGCCTGCAGCTCCTCGGACGCCCACGGAACCTGGAGGCACGTGGCTTTCCACACATCAGATCCCCACACGTAACTGGCTGTGCATCTGTTTAGGATCCTAGTGTTTTAGGCACTGACATCAGAAAATCTTGGCATTGTTGGTAGGTCATTCTGTCCCGTTGTCTAGAGGTTAAAATGTTGCTGTGATGGAGCACAATAGGCCTTCATTTCTGTCAAATTATAGGCATACTTTGAAATATCAGTTCTTAACTATGTTAAAATATGCATTTTTTCTTGTATGTATAAGTGAGAATTATTCAAGATGATATCAGAATACTAAAGATAATTAAGCCATACATATTTGCATATATATTATATATAACTAAATAAGTAAACACACACAAAAATCCTTAATTCAGATTAGTGTAACAGTCCTATTTAAAGTGATTGACCTAATAACATTTGAGGAAAACACTCCTTTAATGTGTTTTTGCTTTATTTTATTTTTAAATCTGGAGCTTCATTATTTTTTCCATATATTATTCCACATATTATTCCTTAATGTTTTAGCATATCCTATCCTATCCATTGTTTAGCTATCTAAGCAACAACATATGAATTCATCAGCCTAAACTAAACAAAAATGATCGTGTATTTGTTTACATTTGTATGAAAGGAATGTTCTGAGGTATGCAGTGCTTGTGTTGTGACAGTTCATGTAAGATTCAGTATTACTGCTTTTTTATATAGTAATGCCATTTTTTTGTTATTTACATCTATCTGACATTCTTTCATGTGGTAGGTTCTTTCTCAGGAACTCAGTTTAACTGTTATTTATTGATATATCATTGCCTTTGAAAGCTTCTACTGGCAGAATTTATTAAAAATCTGAATCAAAATCTACAATGTGTTATGTATTATTCAAACAGACAACTTCTTCCTCCTTTAAGGCAGAAGTTCTAATGGGTTTGTTTTTGTAATGTTATTGATGGGGTTGAGCTACAAACATAAGATCCAAATCTCGTTGCTCCTGCAGCATTTGATGTGGAATCTCTGGGTACCTTCGGACAATTTCTTCTGTCCTCATGGCCCTTAAGAATAAGGAGCAGGATTCCGGGTAAAACTTGGTTTGGTGTCACCAGGTCAGTGGATGGCACAAAACTGAACGCAGTCACTTTCTGTGCACTGGTGGCACTGCCAGGGCAGCCACAACCCTGGCTTGCCCCCTCTGGCTGTTGCCTCTGATTCATTTCTAAAATGTAAATAATTCACCTGCACATACAGAATCTCTGCAACTAAGCAAAACAAGAGAAACTAGCCCAGAAGGAAGCAGGTGCTTCCGCCACGCATACATTACTGATTTACAATCTGTGCTACAGGGAACAGAAGCCAACTCTCCTTTCACCTAAAGAAGAACTGATTTGAAAAACCAATCTTTCAAGTTTATCAGGCACTGTTTGTAGAAGCCTCTCATCCTTTGCAGACATTCCAGAGGTAAACAGAAACTTGGGAGTAAATTTTGTGAAATTTGGACAAGTAAACTTTGTGCCACATACTGAGGCTGGCTCTAAGCATTCTTGTTTCTGCTGAACTTCCTGCAAAATCATCAAGTATCTTCTTTTCAGAGGTTATAGAAACTCAGGGTTGGTATTAAAATAGCTCTTCCTCAAAAACAAAAGAAACCAAACAAAAAAAACCCCAGATAACTTTAAAAACCAGAAAACTTTATAAAGCAGGGCTGCCAGGAACAGAAAGGTGCCTCTGCAAGCCTTTCATATCTCTGCTCTTCAGTGGGGCTGGGTTTGCTGAGCAGCAGCAACAGTTCTTGAGAGGCAAATTATTCCTAGTTGGATGCAGAAGAGCTGGCAGTGAAAGTTACAACCAGGTGCCTAGCTTGAGCAACATGAAAGCTAAATGAGGGAGAGAAGCATTTGACTTTTAAATGGAAATGGAAGAATGAGGCTATGCAGGAAGCAGGCGATAGCCTGGAACTGGATGGAAAATTGGCCTCACGAGCATAAGAAAATTCTTTTCCCTGTAATTTTTGAGGTATGAAATAACTGCCTTAAAAGCTTTCCTAGAGAAACTGCAATGGGAAGAGGAATTTAGAACATATAATTTGGTACTATCCCAAAATGCAGAAACATTGGTAGAAAATGGCAACTGTTACTAAATTTATTTTTGGAATTAAAAATAATAAATCTTTCCCACAGGAAATAATCTTAGGAATAGATAATGTAGAAATAGCAACCATTAAAACACACACACCCGCCCCCCCCAAAAAAAGTGTAAAAATGTTTTTCCTGGCAGAGAGATTTGCTGCAGCAAGAACATGGAAATCGTGCCTTCTTTGTGTTTCTGTTCTGAGCAGTGAATGAGCAATGGGCAGCTTTTTGTAAAAGCTGAGTCCTGGGTTCCATCTTACCAAAACAAACCGAGGATCTGATCCATAAAGCTGGGGTCACCCTGTGCAAATGCAGCAGTAGCTCCAGGCCTCGCACAAGAAACTGGAGCCTGGTGACACGGACAGCAGAAATTTGAACAGGCTGACGGATGCGCTGACTTGCAGCTCTCGTGGTTTCAAAAGTGCCTTTACTTCAGCGCTGTGAGATGAAAAATACCTGTGACAGCATCTATTATTTTTAAATGTGTGAAGAAAATGGGACTTCATGAAGCAGGCCTTGGGTGATCTTAAGTGTTTCTCAGACTTCAGTGGGGCTCAAAAAATAGAGTTAAGGCACACCCCATCTCATCCCCATGGCCCAAGAAAACCTCAGGTACTTGGACCCTGTGGCTATTGTAAGAAAAGGGGAAATTGAATGTGCGACGGGTACACATGGGCAGGGGGAAATAGCTGATCCTGTTAGGCCATGAGTGGCAGCCAGGAAAAGACTTTAAAGACAGTCCAGCCTTGCTGCAGTGTGCAGTGGTTACCCCGTGGGGGGGGCACGTGCTGGGGAGAACATTCTTGCACCTCCTGTTGGTCTTGCCCTTGTTGGGAGCCCAGCCAAGTGCCACAGAGGAGCTCACCAAGTGCCACAAAGTGTAGCCACAGATGGAAAGCTTTTCCCCTAAACTCCTGGCTGTGCTTGTGAAGGCCACATCAGATGTCCCATAAATATGCTTGTCATAAGTAATAGTGCTTTTTTTTCTCCTACTTTTATGCTGTTGGGCAGCTATGGGTGAGGTTTTTTCCTTTCTTTTCTCAGGGCAGTAGTTGGGTGCACAATTCTGCTCCTTTCCAAAGGGAGCACTGATAGCTTTCTGTGGCCAGAGGAGAAACTGAACTAGAAAGAAGGATCTGCAGGTCACTCAGTAACAAGGCAAAGTTAACCCAGTAAAGTGGGTTATCTTTAGGAATGCAAAGTCTGCAAATGAAATCACCGCTCCTGAGGGCAGCCTCTCCTCAGCCTCTCGTGCTGGCTTCATGCTCTGATGAGTTACTGTGTCTTCTTGGTAGCTGCTTTCCATAGCATTGGTCATTCTTGGCCTCAATAGCAGCAGTAAGCTCAGCTCAGCAACTGCCTGTGGCTTTTACTGGTCTGATGCCAATTTCAAAGCAGTTAATTTCACTAAAGAGACCTGATCATGCTCAACAGTACAGCCAGCAAAAAGGAAAGGAGGGAACACACATTTATCTTTTATGTGTCTAACTTTGCTACTGGGACCTTGGCACAAGGACAAAAGTGTGCACTGGCACATTCTTAGGAAAGGCTCAGTTGTCCAGTACTTCACAGGTATGTTCTCCAGCTACTTTTATGTTTGCATTTGCCTCAACATTGAACAATGGGTAAGAGGTTTTTTGGTTTGGTTTTCTAGGCATGAAATCTAACAGGTAAGAAAGGTCAAAATTCAGCTTCAAAAGCACCTGTGTAGAGTGTGGTTTAACCTGATGCTGTGACAGAACTCCAACAAAAGGAAGGGGTTTTTTTATAGGAGGAACTCATTTGGCTGGAAACCAAGAAGACTGCAGATACCCAAGCCAACTGGGGACTGGCAGGAAGAGTGATGGGTCTCAAGGCTGGCTTTGCAGCTGGATCTGCTTTGGCTGGGGCCAGGGGTGAACAAACAATAGGAGCACAGAAATGCCAGTCAGCAGAGACCTCTGGAGATCTGCCGTCCGACCTCTGACTCACCATGGGCTGCAGCCCACACTGGCTCTGGCCAGCCAGACTTTTGTCCAGGAAAAGCCTCCAGGGATGACGTCCTCCCCCAGCACAAGGACCTCAGGCTGAGTGGAACAGGAGATGGGTGTCACCAGCCAGATCTGCTGGTCTCCAAGCCTTTGGGAGCCTGGCTGTGGGGGTTGCATGGTTGTTCTTGGCATCATGGCCCCGCGCAGAGGCTTCATCTCACTGAGGTTGTACCGTAACTGCAGGAATGCATGGACAGACAGTGCCCAGCCAAAAGATCCTGAAAGAAAGTACAGCTAAAGGGCTGCGTGAAGGATTCTGAAGCTGTTGAGGTGTTGGGGCGCAGACCACCCTGGCTGTTCCCCGCCTTTGCCCACCACTGAGCGGAGCCATGCACAGCCAGAACACAACCCTCACCTAAAAGGAGCCCATTTCAGAAAACGTGCACCCACACAGCCATAGGTAAATGAGGTGACTGCCACAGATCAGGCACTCTTTCGCAGGCAGAAGTGCCAGATAAATGGCAGAACACTCGCAGGAATGATGATGATCTGCTGCAAGCCTGGTGGGACACCGATGGCATGTCATCAAGGGAGTAATAACGCCTTTTCTATATCCATCTTCTCAATGTGCGCCTTGTCCCCGCTGTGCAGAGGGACTGTAACACTGACATATGTCAGTGCTCTGCCCCCCAAATGCTTAATTCTGGAAGAATTATCTAAATAAAAGTATCTCTCAGAAGGAAGTTGTCTTTCCGTTCCCAGGGATCGGCTGGGGACAGGCTGTTTCCCTCAGGGAACTTTATTTGTGTTGCTGAAGACCAAATCTCTGGGCAAAAGGAGGCGAATTCAAATCCATAGTGGGTTTTCTTTCCCCAAAGGAAACACTTCACATAGGAAAATATTGGTTTGACAAAATGGAAATATTTTGGGGGAACTTACCAGTGCATTTACAATCGTATATCTAAAACATGATAAAAATATTTTGTTTCCAAAGAAATCAAACAAAAAAAATGTAATAAAAAGGCAAAGGGCTTATATTTTATATTTAACACACTATATTCAGAATTGCAGACATTAAAATGAACTACTGTGACTGTCATTTTAAAGTTTCCAGAACAGATTTTGGAAATACAATTTCTTGGAAATTTCCAACTGTGCATTCCAATTTAGGCCTGAAGGATTGTTTTAACATTCAATTTCCCACATAGCAGGACCTGCCAACTTAAACTAGCTCTAAAAATAACAAAAGAGGTCAAACAAATCCAACTAATATCTGAAATTAAAATGAACTTGACAGCCTCATCCCGCATGTAGCTCTGATGTTATCAATCTTCTTGCCCTCTTTTGAAGTTTAATCCATATTCCAGCCGGGGCTGGGAATGGGAATCACGGCAGGAGGGGTTCTGAGGACGTGATGGTTCGAGCCGGTGCCTGCAGTGCCATCGGTGGAGGGTGTCACGTGCCAGGGACAGGCCAGGAGCACACAGAGCAGCACCCCCTGCCTGAGTGGGAGGCTGGCCGAGCTGCTGGGCCTGCTCCACGCAGCCCATTCCCGTGGCCAAGCGGATCGCTGGGAAGCGTCGCTTTGTGAAGTGCCAGAGCAGAACAAGCAAAGGTTATTTACCCTGGCTCGGAGCTGAGGCACTGACACTGCTGCGCACACTGTTTGCTTTAGTTTGTTGAAATGCTGTGGTTTGCTGATTGTGAAGTATTCTTTTCTACTATGGTCAAGTCAGGGGAGCAGTGGTGGCTGGAATTGGTGTCCCAAGTGGCTGCATGTTTGCAGCAATGCAGGAATGTCTTGTTAGCGCTGTTTTCAAAATGAACCATAGCCCAGATGTGTTTGGCAGCTTTCCCAGTGGAAGGTAAAGAGTAGTGTAGATGACAAGATGTAGTGATGTGAAAGCACCTCAGGGTTGGCAGGTTTAAGGCCTTTAACCCAAGCCCCCGAGCAGAGGGGCAGCAGGAGCGAGCGTGGTGCAAGGGGAGGAATTCTTACACCTGCTCTGGAGCACTGAGCAGTCCCCCCTCCCAAAGCCAAGTGGTACCCAAGCATTCATGCCCGTACTAGTGGCACTAATGGACTAATGTCCTATCCCCTAGGGATGTTCTTCTGCCCCCACTCCTTGGGACAGCCTAACACAGGGCCGGTGAGTAGCTAAGCAGCACGGATTGTCATGGCCCAGGAGATTTGTCATCCTGCTGCTACAGAAGGACACATCTGGGGGACATGGAGCCGCCCAGGGTGATAGCCAAGCCTATGTCTCTACTGTCACAGCTAAGCATGGCGCACCAGGTGCCTCACAGGTGCCAGGCTGAGGGCGGCATGTGATGCCCACAGGAAAAAATATTCTGGGGTGCCTCCACGTTTCACGTCGCCATAACCTGGTGCTGTTTGATGGAGGGGCCTCCTGGCGTTCTTTGACTGAACTCAAATTCCACGTAGTCATGTCAATCAAGACCAACCCCTGCCTTATGTAGCTCCCTAGACAAAGCCAATTCCGTATTCCCAGCAGCCTTGCACTTGGCCTTGGTAGTTAATGCTGTTACGACCTTGAAGCCTGTTACTCAAAGTCACAGCAAAATGAAGAACCTCAAGCAGGTTGGAGGTGACTGGAGGCAGCCTGCTGAGCAACCGTGATGGCAGCGCCTCTCTCTGCAGTGCTTTATTCTTGTGTTCGGTTTTTATTAAATTCAGCTCACTTCAGGATCTCCTTCACAGGGTGAGAAACCTGGTGGCAAGCTGCAAAAATTCTAATTGCTCGGTGTGGCGATAGCTTGGAGGTTTTTATAACAGCTGGCTTGGGAATCAGCTGATTGAATACGTGGCTTTGCCAAAGCAGAGTAAATTGCTTCCAGCACATTCCTGCTTTGGTTCCTGCTCCACCTCAGCTGTAAGGCACCTTGAGGTGACCTTATACTGCCTACTCTGAGTTCAGCACAGGAGGCTGGACCTGCGGGGCCTCTTCCAGCCTCGGGACTCTGGGGCTCTGGGCCAAGGATGGCAAGGAGTTTCTGGAGGCTCCCCGGCCAGAAGGTGGAAGCCTTAGCAGCAGAAAAAAGAAGAACCAATAAATAACATGGAAAGCTGTTTATCTGGAAGAAAAAAAATCTCTTTTGTAGCAGCTGAGTAGCAGTAGGGAAAAGCATGAAGCATGAAGCATGGCTGTAAGTAGCAAGAAGAAGAAAACAGTGCTGATCTGTGGGCTTAGGAGTCACTTTATGGTAAGGACAAGCCGTGGTGTGGCACAGACAGCAACTGGACCACCCCAGCGACAGCAGCTGGAGCTCAAGGGGCAGGGAAGAAACTTGCTGAAACAGATTGCAGATCTCCGGTTCTGTCGGCTCTTTTCTGATACATTGAAATTCACTTTGCAGCTCAATGACTGACTTAAATTAAATGATTAACATACTCACTCTTACAGAAAGCATCCTCATCCCTTTATTATGAATTTAAAAGTTACTTTGCATTTTCTGAGCGTCAACATGCATAATCAGGCTTGACTTCCTTTTGAGAAATATCAATAAAATAACAGCTTCTACTGTCAGGCTCTGGCACAATTCCCAGTCATTGAGCTACTTGAAACAACATTTGTCATTGCTAAAAACCATTTCTGAAAATAACACGAACTGTGCCATAGAAGTTTAACTGCTGCCCTCTTTTGGGTAGGATAATTACTGCTCATCTCTGTCGGGATGCTCTACCACCAACAGACACAGAATTAACTCTGCGTCAGGAGCACAGTGGTGGAATGGTTCTATACTCAGCATAATATCCTTGAATAGCCCAAATACCACATGCTGTTTGTACTTTACAATCAACAGTGGCTTGTCTATGAAGGATTTATGCAGTCGGTGGTTTCTTTTCCCTCTGTTCTTCTTCTATGGTTCCTGTGGGCACTGAACAACTCTGTGCTGCAGGACACTGTGGATCACAAACTCACATTGCAGGCTGAGTTTTAAACGAGTTTTAATTGCTTGCAGAATACCAGGGAGAATAGTGTAGATTTATCCAGTCTCTGTAGCCTGATTTTCAGATGCTTTTCTCTTGTGCTGGGAAGCCCAGAGTTAATATGTACTTATATTAACGTGACCATATTGTGCTTCTATTAAGATTCTTTCCCCCAGTGCCTGTATTTATTTTTAAAACCAGTAACAGCAGTTAAGTGGTCACAAGGGGGATAACCAGAATCTGTCAGAGAAGATACTGGTAAAAGTCCCGAGACAAAAGCAGTAGAAATGTAGAGGCAGGAAAGGATGTTTGAAGCTCAGGGAAAAGACATTAAAGAACACCTGTCCCTTTGCAAATCAGCTTCTAGTTTATTTTTAAATCCTGGGATATGAGTCAAAGGTGAAACATTTCCCTTTGAGTCCCTGCACAGGCAGCTATAGCTGGTCAGTGAGAAGAAGCAAGAGGTGACCTGTGTGGAATCAGTGGAGATACCTGTGCCTGGGTGGCGTGCTTTCCTTTCTCTGCCACGCTTCCTTTCAGCGGACAAAAAGCAAAACAAGGGAGATGCAGGTTCAGAAAATGTGTTGTTCTATGGTTCCTCCAGCCTCCCCTTGCCTTTGGCTTCACTTGTAGCACTGAGGCTAAGCAGAGAGGATGCAAAGACTTGTCACTGGGATTATCTTCCCTTCCCTCTCCCTAACAGACTCTTGAGCAGTGGGTTGAAAGATGAATGTATCATATGTCAGATCTATGGAAGAAGCTGAAACACAATTCCTAAAAGGTGTTTACAAGCATTTGATTTCTTAGTTGCCTCTCCTTCATTTAGACAGCTCTGGCAACTCTCTGGTTGCTGCACAGCCATCACAAACTGTCCCCCCCTCCCAAGTCCAAACCCCATGGAGTCCCTGAATTCATGGTGCAAAGACACTCAAACATCAAACCTTGCTCCACTCCCTACAAGTTGCTGGGGGTCCTTCTTCAAGCTGATGCCAGGTTGGCACAAAACAAGATTCTCACTGTAGACAAGGGAGTGCTCACCTGACAAGGAGAACCTATTTGTTAGACATGTTCGGGATATCTCTAAGGAAAGGGGTGGCTAATGGTGTCTTGCTCATTAGGGTACTGGAGTGGGGTGTAGGATGAAGTTCCTGCTTCAGAACACAATTTTTTAGTTTCTTTATTCCATATCTGAAGGCAGATGCTACTGCATAACTTGTATAAATTTATATGAGTTTCCTGCAAGGGGTTTTTTCGGTAAGTGCATATATTCATCTTTTAAAGGAATGCCTCGTTAACTGGAGATAGTTGGTCCCTCTCTCGCTTGATATTGCTATTTATACAAAATAAAACATCTTTAACATGTGAAATCAAGGGAGCTTCCATTATATGAGAGCCAGTGCTCTAATGAGATGGACTGTCACAAGAGGGGTAAGAGAAACTTTTGGCTGCACAAGATCTGAGGTCCAAGATCCCGAGCCCCTCTCCCACCTCCAGCCATGAGGCCACTGACTATGCTCAAGAGAAAGCAGCCTCCTGTTTGTTCACAGGTGAGAAAGCTGGGCTTCGGGTGTCTCCTGCCCACAAACAGATGCAGAGCTCTGGTCAGAGCTGCCAAATAGGTGACATAGGTGATGGGTTTTTTCTCTAGACCAAAACTGGTTGTCTCTGATGGTTCTTTCAATAAAGGGCTGCATTTATTATAAGCTTCTAATAAGATATCCAGTTCACCCTAAGAATTATTTATGGGACCTGGCTCTGTACTTTGAGGCTATATAAAATAAGTGACACCACAAGTTCAGGCACTGATGTCCCTTTTGTTGATCTACTCTTGGTGATTGTTAAGGCTGAGGTCTGGATGTCCTCAGCATCTGCTGATGCTAATGAGAGCTGAGAGCACCCCATGAACTCACTAGATTAAGTGCTAACCTTAATAACTGCTGATCTAAATGTTCCCACTCCAGCAGCCAAGGACAGGAAAAATGCTCTGGAAATTTAATTTAATCTCTCAGCATGAGTGTCCTGCGTGGGGCTCATCCCTGCTGCTGGACTGTCTTCTCACAGAATGCCTGAGTCACCACCTTTGAGGGACCTGCCGATTCCGTGTTGAAATCTCATTCTAAATGTGATCCCTTTAGGTGTTTTTTGGCTTTCACATAACTACAACCAAGTTAACTGTGCAAAAATTTATCTTCATGTTGTCTACGCCCTCACGAACTGGGCGGAGAGGAGGACTCATTGTTTAGTAACCGTGGAGCCCAAGGGTAATCACATCCCACAGGCTTGCTACTTTGGAAAACCATTTTGCGGAGTAAAATGCACTGACAATAATAATCCCCAGATGCTGTAGGAGATGGAAGCCATGTGGTTGGCAAAGGCCATCTCGTGGCAAGGCACTCGTGTTGTCATTTAAAAACAGTCCATCAGGAGATGCCCTTAGGTTAAAAGAAATAACCTGAGCCACTCCCGACGTTTCTGCATTACTGATGGTATTTTAGGGACCCAAAAGTGAAGACGACATTTTCCAGTAGGCACATACTGGGCAAGGGCTTGCCAGCAGGGACAAATGACAGTCTGGCCCCAGTCACAGGGTGAGCTGGACTGCAAAGAAAAATGAATTTTATCTTTTTGAGGTAGATTTTAGAAACTTCTCACATTTCAAATTTAATTGCCTGGCAGTTTTAAAAATGGTGTCCAAGAACGCTTTTTAAAATAAATACCATAGTTATGACAACTCCACAGATATGCTAAAACAAGACTGTAGCAAATCTGCTAAACACAGGCTGCCACAGTTGGGTCATCATCTTCATGCTGGAGCAGAGCACAGCAGATTGCTGTACAGCCAGTCAAGGAACTGAACAGGGTGCTGCCAGACCTGAATAATTTTGGAAACTCTAACGGAAATGCTCCATTGCTGCATATTTTGGCCAAAGTGCAGACACATACACACATTCAGTGTTCTTTGAAGCAAAGCCAAGATAGCTGTCACCTCAAAAGGTGCTTACAACAAAGTTATGCTGTGTTGTAACCAGCAGCAAACTGACGGTCTTCTGAAATTTTCCAAATATGAAACTGAATAAGAAGACTTCTTATTTTGTTTTAATATCTTGCTTTATATTAACGAAGCCTTGAATTTGAACTACATTATGTATTACTTGTATATTGATCTCACTGCAGGCTTAATTAATATTGATGTCTAACAACGGGCACTTACCTATCTGATTTTTAATACTCAGTTTTCAAAAAAGTGTCTATTCATAGAGTTGAGTATAAGGTCAACTCTGCTTCAAATAACAGGTGACAGCAAAATATTTGAAGAGTAGTTCCAGTACATAAAAAAAAAAATTAGAAAAAAACACACACAAAGGTCATCTTGTCTTCATGCCACAGAAACTGGATGAATCACTGTGTTACTGTGGGGACTACTAGTGCTTGATGGGTCAGACCTACTCTGCTCTTTCCCAGTCTGGATCCCAGTTTAGGGTTGATTGTCCCCATCCAACTCCCTTTCCATCTGTGGTCATATAACAGAACAGATTGATGATGAGGAGAAGCTCAACTGCATCAGGTGAGGAGAAGCGTGTACAGGACCACTGAGGAAGCGTGTACAGGACCACTGCTCAACTCAGACAGAGGAGACAATTTTTCTTTTGCCTTTAGTTGTGCTAGACCAGCTGTTCTGCCTCCATTCACCACTGCAAATATACAGCACCCCTGGAGTAAGTGCAGCAATGTCTTACTTCAAAAGATAGGGGAGGAAGGATGGGATCCAACATAGGCAGCTCCTGTTCTCTTAGGCAGAAGATTGGGCTGCAGGCAGCCTTGACCTTGATGAGTTACAGCTGTGCTGAACCAGGTGTTTCTGCTAAAGACCAGAGACCAGCTGACCCTCTGGCAGGTAACTTATAAGAGAGAGGAGAAGCCCTAGAGAAAGTAAGCAGGACTGAAGCAGCTTTAGGTGATAGCAGCCTCCTTTGTAGCCCTGGACCAAGGGTCAGTTTTTTGTTTACCATCAAATGGTGTCCGAACAGGGACTCGTGACTGTGGACCTGGGAGCAGTCTTGTGTCCACTGTCAGACAGCCTCTGGATACAGTCCTGACTTAAACAGGTCAGGAAGGCTGAATGGTGCTGTGGTTTCCAGAAGAGATTCTGTTGTTAATCAGCTGGGAAGCTGCATGGCTGCTACCAGCATGGGAGGGGGCATTTTGCCAAAGCTGCTTCATGAAACAGAGAGAAGGTGGGTGCCTCTGGGACCCCACTTCCCTCCAAACAGTGTCATGGCATTTCTTAAGAAGCCACCGCCAGCGGTGGCAGCTGTTGAAGGGGTCTCTCAGGTGCTCCTCGTGCCTCCCCTGCTTGCTCTTGCCATTTCACATCATGACACAGTGCAGCTGCCATGTCTCCAAACACCTCTGTGACAGTGGTGGCCAGTCCTGTTTCATGAGCACCATCTTCACCAAAATATTTATAACAGAGAAACCAGGTTCACTCCTTCTAAATAAAGGTGGATGCAGTTGCAAGAGTGGCTGAAAAGAGATGAAATTGCTTGTTCTCAAACAAAAGCTAATGCAGTTGCCATGATTATTCCATGATTTCAACAGGACTGAGAAAATATGACTGATACATACAGCTGTGTTGGAGTTGGTACATCAGCCTCCAGCTCATTTCCTGACAATTTAGTAATGACCACTTCCTGGCTAATAAACACAGTCCCGTAATTTATTTGCCTTAATCACCTTGGCCTTCTGCTTCAGAGTTCATCCAGTCCAAAACAATGCTCTTGCATTTCTTCCTTCTTTCTTTGTTTTATTTTTCAGACACATCCTAATGTCATAACTACAGGTAGCAAAGGAACAGGGCAGGGGACATTACACTGTGTGAACTGTTGAAATATCCGTCTGTTGGATCCCACAGACCTGCTATCACCTGTTGTGTTGTGTTTCTTCCCATTTTCTAACATATGAACACTACTGCATGTTTTACTCAGATTATTCTGGAGGGATTATTTCTAAATGAAGTTGCTGACAGTAAGTTACACCCCTGCTAGCAAATAAAACAAATTCTGTACTAACAGTTTTAAAGAATGGAGAGATTCAAAACAGCAGCCATAGAAAAAGCTAACAGAGTCTTCACCTGACTCCTGTCACACTTACTGTCCCAACATCCCAACAGAAACTTCTTTCACCATTTTGTTCAATGCACAAGTCCTTTGAATGCCCAATATAAACTGACCAAATCTAACTCAGCATAACGCCTTCTTGCTACACGTGGCACTTCTCCCTCCTTGTCTGCATCAAAAGTTCGTTTGGATGACACCATTTTCTCTAAGACAAGGTAAAGGACAATTTTTAGTCGGTATTTCTGCCCACAAAATGTCACTTCCAAGCCTTAGAAATGTCTTGTTTCACTGCATTTTACTGTGACACCCTGAAAACTTGACTCCTCTGGCCTGTTGAACAATTAGAGTCTGAGGAAAACCATCCTCTGAGTGACTCATCAGTACTACTCTCCTTGAGGCTAACAGAACTGTTTATCTCAATTCTAGTCATTTAGGCAAGACTGTTTACTCTGATGCTCACTTTTAAGTGACACATTATGTAGAATTACTGAAAAATGTGCTGGCAGACACTACAGCTAAGAATAATGTGAAGCAGGTGATTTGCACGGGGAGAACTTCTGCTTATGAAGATGAGTAATACAAGAAATTATCTTGTCTTCTTCAGTTAAACTCCTAATTGAGAATATTTTCCTTACGGCAAATTATCATTACATTATCAATTTGCTTTTGAAATTTTAAGATAAACTGTCACAGCATGTAGAAATGGTGTGTAGATACTGATTATAAATTAGGATTGCTATCTTCAATTCACCAAAGCAGGACCCTTACCTACTGTTTTTGATTGTATGGGACAATTACTCTCAATATTTAAATTTAACATTGGTTGGATGTTCACTAAGTTGTGTTGGGTTTTTTTTTAGTTTAAGCTGGCTTTAAACTTGAATTTTTTTCATACAGTAAATTCATAATGAAGCATGCTACCAGTGCCCCCCAAGCCCCCAAGCCAAACCCAATTCAGTCCCTGAGGACTAAGAGTGATTCTCTCAAATCCATGGTATTTGGGAAGCAAATTTTTAAAATGCGCAAGATACAAAATGTATTTGCATTATAAGATTGTTGTTGTTCTTTCCTCAATGGGTATTGTCTGGGGGGACAGACTAGGCTACTAATGAGTCTAGGCTACTCCTAAGCCTTTGCTGGGCTCCCAAAGCTGTGATGTGACCTTCAGGAACTGTACTTCCTGAGTATGTGCTCGGTGCTCGCTCTTTCCATACAGCAATGGCTCTTCAGCTCCATGTCATTCTCTTCCTGGGACAGGGGTTTTTGTGACCATGGGACCTTCCATATTAGGGAATTAATCTTCCATATTAGGGAATAAACCTGGAGGGATGACCTCTTTTTTTTTTTTTTTTCTTTTTGGTTAGGAAAGCTGCCCAGCAAGGGTCAGTGTGCAGCCTCTCAAATGCTTGTGCCAGAGCAGTGCTGGAGGCAGAGGAGACAAAGTAATGGCAGGATCCAAATGTTGCCTGTTGGATTTGCTGCTGCCCACTTCCCCTGCCATGTCCCCTTGGTTGTGCTGGCATAACTGAGCCACTGGTCAGCACGCTGAGAGCAGAGAGCTTAGGCTAAAAAACAACCCAGTGAAACACTGGCTGCTAATTTTAGCTGGATTGATTTTCGGAACCACTTCAGCACATGGTGACACGGTCAGTCATGCCAGCACAATGGAGGAGCACAAAAGAAGTGCAAAGAATGGAAGGATAGTGTCAGGGTGGGCAGGGTGGGGACTGCCAGAAGTGTTACTCTTGCTGAAAAATGTTGGTGTAATCCTATTGAAAGTAGCTCTGTCACTGCAGGAAAATCCATTAGTAGAGTCTGGCCTGTCACGAGTCATCAGTTTCCACATTACTGTTTTTCTTTTGGAACAGATCACACATTGATTTCAGGGCATCAGCTTTCACCTCTAATCCTGCCCTGTGCACAGGCTTCCATGGGAATTACACCTGGAATAGGTCTCGAGGTTTTGCAGCTATGAGGCCAGGAGCTCATCAAGAGAAAAAGATTGTTTCATGAATTCAACATTATGGTTTCCTTTACCCACAAAAATATTTGCAAGCAATGGCAGTTTTAACAGACCTAGTTTGGGAAGCTGTGTTCCCAGAAAATTTCATCTGTTTACTACAAATATGCCTTTGACAAGTCAAGGCTACTTATCTAAGAGATATAATACTTTATATCATAATGTAATATTTCAATTTCTTTATGGTTAACCAAATTATTATGTATTTGCTTTTCCGGTCGATGCAAATGTAATTACAAAATAAAACTGCTGTGTGGTTAAATAAATCAAAACCTTTATCTGAAGAAACAAATGCAACTTCAGCTGAATTTATCTGCATAATTGTGTGAATTTTACTTCACTGACAACATTACAGTTGACATGGACAACTGATAATGAAATCATTGTTGAAATCCTTTTTACTATGCATTCCTTTAATACTCTGCTAACTGGGAAAGATTGCAGGGAAGTTGTGCCATGAGAAAGCTGTGATGGCTTCAAGGAGTTAAAGCACGTTCTGACAGTGCATTGGCTCATGAAATCTTCATATCCATACTGCTCAAAGTACTCATTTTCAACCCCAGCCATTATGTGAATCCATCTCCTAAATCAGCTGCAGCTCTAAAGGGTTAAGGGGCTGGCCATGATCGTGCTTGCTTTGTAAAATAACTATGCTGAAATGCATGGGTCAGTAAAACTTTTATATGTATCTGACAAATTTGTTGAATTGATACTTAAAGAGAGGATGCAAAAATGCCTAGAAAATTGTGCAATGCTATGCTGATGTTTAACTAACATGCTTTCTGTACAAGACAAGATAGTCATTAGATCTATGTAAAGTCTGATCCAGAATGGGAAAGCCTATATAGAGATGCATTTATTTTATAGAAACAAAAAACTACAAAGTCAAACCATTATTTTATTCTAGATTAAATTTTCTGGAGTTCAAAAGCAGTCGCTCCATTGTCACACAGGAAATTATTAGTTAAACTAAAGATGCTTATGTTTATTAGAATAAAAATTATCAAAGAGAGAACTAAAATGGATTGTATTGGAAAGAAAATGAGACGAGAGGATCATCTAGCGGAGTGTCTAGAGCCATAAAGATCAATCCATTGACAACTTTCCTCACATGTTCCTGTCAGTGGCAGCTAACAGCTGCCGTGCAGTAGATCCATTGTCTCAGCAGTGCAGTCAGGGAACCCCAGCTGGACCGATCAAAACTGGGTGCACAGCACGTAATTGGCAAGCGAGCAGCAGCAGTCACCTGGGCTTCTCTGGCCACTTCCAGGCAAAAACCTTTAACTAAGGTGAGATATCTATGGGAAGACCTGTGATCTTGCTAAACCCCTCCCTCAAAAGAAGAGATAAGCTGAGATACTTATCCATCAACCTCCCAGGACTAGAACACCATGTCTGGGGACCAAAGGGAAACCTAAACCAGGAAAACCAGTTTCAGAGAATTATCCCCTAGTTCCCCTATGCTCACACTGGAAATTGAGTGACTGTGAAAGGATTTGCTGACCACTTCCTTCAGCTAAGTTTACAGGGTTGGCCACCAAGGTACCCATTTGCTACCACGTCAAACCTCAAAACAGAGAAGACAAAGCAGGGTCAGGGATCTCAGCTGCTGAAGGAGGGGCTGGCTGTGGGTCTCTAGAACTCCTGCTAGGAAGGGCTGGCTAGGAGTTGGGTACATACACGGGATGGTGGTATAATCTAAAATGTGTGTACAGCTGCCTGATACCTCCAGGTCCACCTGCAAGATGGAGAATTCCTGTTCCTTTTTTATTATAAGGATTAGGAATTTCTCTATAGTTGTTTAAATTAATTGCCCTATGCAGAGTTGATTCTAGCACTAAGAGAATCCATAGTGAAGTCCCTGAGGGGCTGCTGCTGAAGAACAGAGATGGTATTTCTGCCATACAGACTGCATTGCAAAGGGACACGTTGAGGGCTGGAGAGCCTATAAATAGAGCCAATTTCAATACTTTTATAAATGGCTTGAGAACAAAAAGTAGAGCACACTAATGAAATCTGCAAATAATATTCAGGCACACTCAGTAAAAGATTATTAACAGCACTGTAAAAGGGAAAACTAAGTGACTTTGATACAGGGAATAATAACAATGCCATTAAGTTTTTTACTGTACGACTTCTGGGATTAGCCCTCTAAAATTCCTGCCATAAGTGTATTCCTATGTGTGTATGTGCTGATTTGGAGACTCCTAAGCCACTAAAATGATACAAATGTGAAACTAGTGGAGACAATTTTATCCCCTTGGTCTGTGCATTTCCAACAGCTACAGAAAAAGTAATGGCCTTGTAAAACATCGTCTGGAGTATCACCATTTTGGTGGTCATTTTTTGAGAAAGATCAATACATGTCAGAATAGAAGAAGCATTATTTATGGAAAGGAATTTATTTGTGGGAAAAATCTCTTCTAATTCTATATGAACTCACAAAATGAAGAATAAGGGCAACATAATATTCTAAATATACCTAGGATAAACATAAGGAAGCAAGGAAGAACATCTAATTGGGAGAAAGAGTAATATCTGTCCATGTGCCAGCAAATATAGTGAAAGTAAATAAGCTGGAAGTCAGAAGGATTTACAGCTCTTCAAGTCAAACTCCAGAACAGCGGTTCAACAAGAGATGTGAGGACAAGAAAATTAACTCACCTTAGACACTATCATCTTGTGCATGGCTGCAAGTGACTCTGCAGAGTGAGGGGCTTAAATTTAGAACCCTTATCACTTCTGATTTATCACTATCTGATTTATTAGAATTACCTGATTATTTTAGGCAGTAAGCTTCTGCTCATAGGTGATAGACAACTTTTTTTTTTCCTGTTTGACTTCATTAGGCTGTCATAGTTCTGGTCATACCAACTATCCACATGGATACTAATCTAATACTAATCTCTCTGATAAGGCTACCAAATGTTTGGACCATCTGCTATAATTGGACCTGCTAAAAGATCTTTCTAATGTCTCAACACACCATGAAAATTAATAGTAATTTTTTCAATGAAACAGTCAAATCCACGTGAGGCTAACAAGAAGATTTCATTTCTAACAGTGCAGTGCTGTGATGTGTTGCAGGAGGGACGTGCGAAATTCAGGCAAGGCTTTCAGTGGTTCAAAACTAGGCTGCCAGTAGTTATCCCCACAGCAAACTTGGCAGGTAAGAGCGATGGCCACAGCTCATACTAACTTATCACCCAGGAATCTCCTTCTAAGGTACACTGTCATGTTCCATCCATACAACTCAAGGGAAGAAAAAAATTCTTTGAAAATACAAGTTTATTTTGGAACTGCCAAAGCTGAAAAATCTCCTCATTCTTAGGATAAGCTTTTCAGAGAGCTGGTGCAAACTACAGACCCAAACTGAAGCAGTAAAATGGTTCCATGCAATGATCATTCTGTCCATGGACCCTCAGCTACTGGAGAATCTGTGACTGGCAGGGCAGGTATTTCTACTTCTTGCCTCTTCTGTATATGGGACAAAAGTAAAAACTAAATGATGAGTCCTGTTGCATATTTCTGCTGCAACTTCAGAAGTTACCCACCTTCAGACAGCCTATGTACAGCTAACTTCTGGACCTTGCATTCTCTATTGCAGTTGGTTTCATTCTATGGCACGCACTTGTGATTGTACAGAGGACTGGTCAGCTGAGCAATTAGCTTGCTTTCCATGGACTGCCTTCAAAACAGGAAATGGCTAGATGATGAACCAGCTTGCGAGTACTCCATGGTATTTCTGCATCCAGGAGGAAAATTTTTGAGCGAAAGTTTGTGTCAGAGCTGCTTAAGGGAAAACCTCCAAAGTAGTATGGCAGCATTTCCAAACACAAGCAAAGCAAGCCTGTGGGTGTGCATGTATGTGTGTGTGTGTGTTTGTGTTAAGCTATAAAGGCTCCATTGGCACCTTCTGTGAACTACCACAGATATGTCACCTGTCAGCTTCTCCAGACCCCACTCTTTTGTACCTATACAACACACAGGGAGAGTCACACATCCAGATTAGGCCCATGAATCCCCTAGTACTAAGGTGGTAAGTCTTACCTAAGGGTCTTGCTGAGGATTTCCACTTAGGTCCTTGCTTTTTATGCAGGATCGGTGACAGCTTGGCTGTGACTCATAAGTTACTGAAAGGAAGGAAAAGTCACCTCCTAAGCAGATGACCTTAGGAATAAACTAATAGGAGTAGGAAGACGCCTTTGCAGGCATCTCTAGAGGGGGATCAGAACAGAACAATTTCAGAGGACAGACTAAAGCATCAGTACTCTAGCCTATGCTAATCAAAAGTGACTCAATCTTAAGTGAATGACACATGAAACAAGTAAGTGTCTAGAGACAGTAGCCTAAAATACACTGGTGCTGCATTGAACCCTTTTGGGTTGGTAAGTTTGCCTTGACAACAGCCTTGAGATGAAAGAGGCAGTAAGCTGGCAGTCTGAGCTGGCATTTGTGTCGTTCAACAGAGATACCTGCTGCATGAAGATTTTTAAGTGTTTGTTACAGACATGTTGAAAAAGGCTATCTTAAGCTATCGTCCTACCACCTAGTGTACTAGGAAAGTGTTCCCAAATACTCCAGAAGTCCATGGCAGAGGCAGCACAGAGGCTGTGTGGAGGAAAGCATACATATTTTCCAAATACTTAATGTAAGTTATCACTGATAAATTTCCAAGTGTGAATCATAAGCAACATATTCTGGTCAACCAGTCATAAATCCTAAAGATAACTCTGAAGGTCAAAATAGCTAAACTTAGTGACCGTTCTGTTCAGCTCCCCCTTTTCTCAGCACACTGCAGTGCTAACCCCGACACGGTGGTTGCCAGGCAAGTGGAGTCAGGAAGAAACAGAACGTAAGCAGATACAAAACCAAATACAGCAGGTTTCCTGTAAAGCAATTAATGCACTTGTTTTAAACAATGCTTCAGCTCTTACTTTCACAGCTTCAAATACAGGAATGAGTATCACAAGATGCCAAAAGCCTGTATCTAGTAGCACTGACCACCTAGCCTAATTTTTTAACTCTACTGACATTTTGCCACCCAGTGTCAATCTACTCCAATGTAAGGACTTGTTCGTGAAAAGCCAGTTTAGGTGCAAGGTGTTTGCCTCAGTTCTTGGGCAGAATATTAGTTTAATAAATATTGAGTGTGACTCAGTCATCTGCGTGTCTGACATCCTCCTGATTTCCCCTTCTGCAGGCTGCTGTTGTGGCAGCTCGACTGCTGCTTGGTGTGTGCTGTGGCTGCTCCTGGCCACTGTGACTGTTCACTGCTCTGACAGTGTCACAAGTGTGTGCACACATACAACACAAAACACCAATTCCCTATAACTTCACTCTTAGCCCCTGTATCTCTGTCTGTGTAATATGGTCAATAATTGGTTTGAATCTTGCTTCCAGTAAGACCCAGTCTTGCAATGTGGAGGTTAAATACCTAACATTTTGCCTCTTCCCAGTTAAACTCATCTATGACACACTGCATTCCTTGTCGAACTCCACTCTTAACAAAACTGAGAACTTGAAATTAATTACTTGAATGACTAATCCAGCTTTGCAGCACTGCTTACTGTTGTTTTGTGAGAAATAAACTGAGTGCAAGTGACCAACAGCACTGGGTGGTGTTATCAAACTTGCTTACAATAATTTTGGTAGAAGCTTTTCCTCCAGAGGGGAATAGTGACTTACTGTGCCCAGGTAACTTGACTGAGGCCATTTGTATGGAAGTCTAGCCAGATTGTCTGAAGGACTTAATCTGAATTGTCTTGAAGTGTCTGGTAGGAGATCTTCTGTGTCACTGGAGATGAGCATCATAGACCACCACAAGCGGAATAGCTATTACTAGAACCAGTACTCTGAACAGACCTCTGCTAGGCACTGATGAAAAGACAGCAATAAGTCAGGAAGTATTGAAGGAACTTATTCCAGAATTTATTTGCAATTTATTTACAGAATTTATTGCAGGAATTGTTGCAGAAATCCATGCAGTGGAGGTAGGTGTTAGGAAAAATGAGCCTGGGAAAGGAAGCAAACTGGATGTCCCGGCTGGAGAAAGGAGGTCTATGGAGAAAATAAATGCAGGCTATGTAGGAAGAGATCTCTTGAACACTGTTGGAAATCAAGCTTAGGAGCACCTTAGGAAATCAAGCACAGAAAATAAATCAAGATGTATGTCCTGATAGGAGAGGATGGTTTCTAAAGCTTCTACCTAACCAGTGATGAAAGATTAATTCCTCCCCAAGCTTGCCACTTGCATGCGTGCAATTGTCATTGTGCTTTTGAACTAGTGATCCACTTCCCTACTGGCTGTGATTTCCTTGCCTCATCTAATTCACTGCTCAGTCACTTCTATTTCCTTGCACTTGACTTTTTCAGATGCTCCTGACTACAACAGATCTTTGCTAGTTTTATTGTATGTGTGCATAGGACTGATTAACACATTTAAAACAAAACAAACCCAAATCCACAACTGGTTTGAACAACCAACTGTTGTTTCATTTTCCTTAACATTTTAATCTTTAGCCTGAACTGGCAGTAGTTGGCTGTTTTCAGCTGCGGGAGAAAACAAGGTAGAGAAGGACTGCTAGAGCAGGAAGCCCAGGCTCCACTACCAACAACACTCTTTCTGGCAACGAGTCCAAAACTTTGAACTATTTTAAGAGGATTAGCACCACAGAAGAGGAAAGCGTGAAGGAACAATGTGATGCATCTTTTTTAGCCAACAGCAGAAATAGCTTCAGCATTCCCTCTGACAAGATAAATGAACAATCAGCTTTTCTAAGACTAGCCAAGAGAACATTAAGATTGTAATATAGCTGAGAGAAAAATTTTGAACGTGTAATTTTTACTGAAGATTACTCCACTCAGTCCTCCTACTCAAGATGAGGACAAGAAATACCTGATGATGATATGGTAAAATGCATGGTTTTGTCTGCATATATCATACCACTTGTGAAAGAGGAGTGGATTCAGTGAACGTGCTAAAGTGTGCCCAAATAGGCAACTTCAGGGCAGAAGGGATACAGATTGATCAAACCACTATTCCTATTCAGGGAACGGACAGATGGATCCTGTGGCGTCATACCTTACCTAAAATGGAATAACCACCACAGCAGTACAGACTGAAGTCTGACTGAAGTAGGAATCTGGAGGTCCTGGTGGACTGTGGCAAGGGCAGCATGAGCAGGGCCACTCCATGAGGATGAATAAGCTGAGGTTGACCACAGGACAGGCAGGGCAGTGCTCTCACCAACCAGGGTGCAGTTCCATAGAATTTGGGTAGGGCTGGAGTGGTGACAGTTCTTCTTGAGAGTCCAAGACAAGGCAAGATAATGAGTCATGTCCAGAGTCCAGACAGAAAGTGAAGCCAGAAACAGCAGAAGACAGAGTCAGAGTAAAGGTCCATGTAGGAGAAAGGGTTGAAGACAAGGCTGTATAATACAAAGGTCCATCGAGGAAATGTAACTGATGAGCCACAATGAGAGAAGACCGGACTTGGCACAGGCAAACCTGCAGCACCGCGTGTGCTAAGGTCCCAGGTGAGGGTGTCAGGGCAGTTAAGGCCCAGCCACGCACTTTACTTGGCCTGACAGGAACCAAGCTAAACATAAGTGAGCAGAACACCACAGCAGTGAGCAAGGCTACCTTTATAGAGGCATATAAGGTTGTTTTTTAGGCATGTAGCCAGTAGATCAAAAGAAGTACTAGTCTTCTTTACTCAGCGCTTGTTACATCACGTCTGGAAAACCACATTACACTCTGGGGCCTGCACTATGAGAAAGAAGTTGACAAATTGCAGTGAGTGCAGCTGAGGGCAGTCAGGTTGGTGTGGGAGTGGGAGCACATGCCCTGTGAGGAAAGGCTGAGGGAACTGCATCCAGTTGAAAGTGAACCCAAGAGTTTTCTTGGGTTGAAAGGGAACCCAAGGTTTGAAAGGGAACCCAAGAGTTTTCTTCCAGTACCTGAGACTGAAAATGCAGCAACACTCTCTACTGAGGCACACAGCAGCAGGATGAGAGGTAACAGTCACATCAGCACATTCTGATTTAAGGGGCAAAAGAGGTTACCATGACACCAATTAAGCATTGACATGGTTGCCTAGAGAGTTGTTCGCTCTCCATTCTTGGAGGTTTTCAAGACCCTGCTGAACAAGCCCTAAGCGACTTGATCAGAAGGCCGAAGAAACAAGGTGAGTGTAGAGACCTCTTAAATCCTCCCAATAATACTCTTCTGAAAAATACTATTCTGTTTCTATTCCTTTCATGGCTATTCAAGTGTGCTGCTAAACATACAAGGCCACAGGAGAATGAAGGACCTTTGAGCATGCTGAAAAAGTTGTTGAAGAATCTAATTTTGAATACAAGTACAGAAATACTCAACTGAAGTAGTCCTTTACTGAACACAGAATTCTTTAAGATTGGTTTTTCTCATACATTTTGGGGATTTTTTTGACATTTTACCTCTTTGTACACAAACTTCTAAGTCTTTAGCTCTCGTTTCACTGTTCTTTAGAGTGAGACTCATTGTACTGTCACTGTTTGCCCAAAAAACACACTCCAGGACTTAAGTGTGTTGTCACACTCTCACTTTTCAAACTGCACCATCTCCGACTGTTGTTCAGTTTTCTGTATATTGATCCCTCCTTTCAGTGCAGCCCTGCTGATGTCCTCTTTGAAGCTGAACATTACCCTGAAATGCATGTAATATTCTAGCATGAATTACACTACCTCCAAGGTAAACCCCAAAATCAATCATTTACATGGTTCTATTGCTACATTTGAACTTGTCTACTAACAAGCACTGCCATGCCCTCTTCAGCATTAAAAGCTGTCATTTCTTAGGAGAAAAATACTTGCATTTTTCTTTGGAATAGGAAAGATGATTTCTTGCTGTCATTCATATCCTTGATTCCTTCTTCTGCCTTTGGCTATTACATTGTATCACCTGCGTGGAAACATTGTCCATTTACACTCAGATTGTGTAAACAGTCTACAGGCATTTAACACTCCTATCAGCCTGCTCAGTTAGCTGATAAATTCCAAACCTTGCGTAAGTTCAACACTTGAGGTCAGCTAATGCCTCCCCAAGGCTGGGAGAACTATGGCTGGAAACAGCTGATGCTGCTAAGAGTGGAGTGGTCCAGTGGGTTCAGGGGATCAAAACAGCTGATGGTGCTCAGTGCTCTGCACTGTGAGGGACATGCTCTGAAGGGGACCTGGCCTGGGCCTATGCACCAAACACCTCCTTGGCAGTTGGAGATCTTCCATTTTGGCTTCATCCAAAGGTATCAAAGCCCCAAGTCTGCTCCAGTGTGCAAACTGAAGGAGAAAGCATCTGATTTGTTTAAATGGCAAACTCTTTAACCAAAATGAAATGCCAGTGAAGGCATAATCTGAGAGTCCTTTTGCTCCTGTGGGTGCACAACAACATTTTCAGCCTATCTTTCAGAGTTGACACTGCCTTGTAACTCACAACCAGTAACATGAAAGGAGCTCCAGGTGGATATAAGTGGAAAAAAGTGCATTTTAGAACAGTTTTAAACATTGGCGCTTTTTTTGTCTGCTGTAAACCAGTTCGTTTGTAGAGACGCTGGCCACCCTCTCCCCTCCCCACCACTTTCTAAGCTGTATTTTAAAAGCTCAGCTTCTCATCCCACCACCGATCTGCAAGCACTGCTATGCACAAGGGACTGCCAGCACCCAGTGCCCGCAGCCGCACTGGCACCTGAGCTCATTGGGAAGCACAAGGAAGTGCATATAAGTCTCCAGGGCGGGTGCCAAGAGGATGCTGCCAGGCTCTTTTCAGTGGTGCCTAGCGACAGGACGAGGAGCAATGGCCACACCTGAACACAACAAGTTCCACCTCAACATGACGAAGGATTTCTTTCCATGGAGGGTGGCAGAGCACTGGAACAAGCTGACCAGGGTGGTTGTGGAGTCTCCCTCTCTGGAGACATTCCAAACCCATCTGGACGCGTTCCTGTGCAACCTGCTCTAGGTGACCCTGGCTTGGCAGGGGGGTTAGATCGGATGATCTCCAGAGGTCCCTTCCACCCCCAACAACCTGCGGGCCGGGCAACTGCGGTGACCTGGCGACTGGCGGGGAGAAGCGGCGGCGGCCCCGCCCGGCGGCTCGGGAGGTCCCGCCGCGTGCTGGGGGCCAGGCCCGCCCCGGAGGCGG
>VXAZ01002692.1:120644-161687 GCA_013399875.1 Gymnorhina tibicen | reverse complement strand
GGCGGAAGAACGGCGGGAGGTCGCGTCCGTCCCCAGCCCAGCGGGGGCAGCGGGGCGCCTTGGGCAGTGTGGAAGCGGCCTCGGGAGTGGCGCGATCCTGTTCCAGAGTTTTCCTTTAAGCGGAGGAGCACCGAGGAGCCAGAGGCTCACGGTGCTGCCGCCTTGAAGCAAAGCCATTAGTGTTGCTTCGCACTTGATATGTTTATTATCAATTAACTGTCCCTGCTGACCCTGTGTTATCTTGTTTTCGTAATTGCATGGAAAAGAAAGCCCATATGGCAAAGATCAGAAATGCGATGGAGCTGGATACCGGTAGTGACCATTGGTGTTAAAACATCCTAGTTTTGCATCCTTGTAAAAAACTTGTTTGAATGAAAACCTCTATGTTGGCAGGTATAGTTTACAGATCTTTATTGCAGATCTTCTGTACATGTCTGCATGTACATGCCTTCTGTACAAGGCTGAAAGCCTTCCCCACAGAATTTATCTTACCAAGAAGTGATTCTGACAGAAATAAAGTTTGTAAGGTGTTGATATTAATGGGATTTCAAAAGAACCAAAGAAATAGTAGCAAAGTTTTTCTGGTATCAGTAATTAATCAATGACCAGAACGGGAACAATTGTGTTTTAATGTGTCGCTGAAGTAGCCTGACTGTGAAGTGAGAGGTGATCAGCTTTACTCCTAGGTGTCCCATCAAAATATGCATGTTACTCCTTGTGAAGTCAAAGCCTGAAAAACATTGACTGTGTTTCCAAGCAGGACAGTAAAGGTAAATAGCTTGGCAGCAAGGACTAGTCCTTTTAGAAAAATACTTCTCAAAGTATGCCACCAGTGATGGGTTTCAAGCTTTGAGCTGCTTTGGATTCACGCATGCTTTACAAAACATGTGTGTGTAGATTGTTAGATGTTCTGGTAAGGTCTGTGTAGCTCTGTTTTAAAAATAACAGAAATGCAGTAATTACCAGGAGAGTTTGACTGCATAAGGAAAATCGGTAGTAAGTATTACTGTGTAACAGAACACATGTGTGGAACGAAGTTGGTGGTTAAGTAGTTTTCAGTATCAAACCGATAGCATGTGGAGTGGCATCTCCAAAGTCTTGCATCTGTTCTTGAAGACTAAATGTAACTTGTGTGGGCATTGTTTCCCTAGCAGAGCCCTGCCAGCACAGAGAGGGAAAAGCAACTTACTGTGGAGTTGAATTAAATAAAAACCTTAATACAGTGAAAAGGCGCAGGCCTCTTATGGTGATGTTTGTGCTTCTGTTGAAGAATAGTTACTGAACTTGCTGGTAAAAATACGTCTTGTGTCTGCAAGCACATGGATGTTAGGATCCTTGTTGAATTTCTACCTTCCTCCCTACAAGCTCTGACAGTATGAAACCTGACTTGTGGTATTTAGCTTTTTCTTCTTTTATTTCTTTTCCACAGCTGATTTTGGAAGTTTCACAGACAGCACTAAACTGAGAAGAATTAGTTAGATGGCTCTTACCGAGGAAGCTGCATGAAACAGAGATATTCACTAAAGCTGTCCATGAGGGTGAGGACCCAGAATCAGGCTTTGAGCAGGGTTGGCTGTGGAAGAGCTGTGAGAACCGTTTAGGATTATTGCTCTGTGTTCGTTCTCAAAAATCGAATCTTTGGAGGGATGCAGGAGAGGAGTGCAGCTCAGCGGGTGCTTCACAAAGGTGGACGTGAGACCCCAGAAACTGAAAGAGTTATGAGCTCTGCTCCTGTTCTGTCTTGCTAGCAACTGTGCAAAAAGAGGGGCCTAATTGTGTTTCAGGACTGCGCCTGAACAGTGATGATCTGAATTTCATTTAGCCAGAGGGCTGCACTGTTTGGTAAAAGGTCTGCTTGGGGATGAGGGCAGGAAGTTATCTCTGCGTGGCAGATGGGAGGGGTGAACTGATCAAGCAAACTGCTGGGATCACTTAGGAAGGTAGTTATGTAAAAATCTGAGGACTTGTGGGGTGGAGGGTGATGAACCTGGTGCTAATGTTGGAGGTCATGAGTCAAGGCTGGCACCTTGCAGTGGAGCCATACCTGAAGCAATGGGAAAGGGCAGAGCTATGAATGGTCTGACAATAGATGGCAGAACGTTTTCACTGGGCAGGGAGGTGTGGAAGGATTCAGGAAGGTTTTCTTGTGACAGTCTATCGCAATTGAGACAGTAGCAATCCTTGCAAAATACAGATGGCTAGGGATGCATCGAAGGTGTTTCAGCATTTCAAAACCCAGAGCAGGGAGTGGTGGTGGTTTACTTGATACTTGTCTTGATTTCAAATTGAAATATTGAGCCTTGAGGAGAATAATGGCATGCTAATAAAAAGACCTGAATGTGTTTAATTAACTTTCCTTGAGGGTAAGTATGGATTACTCTGAGCTCTCTAAATCTTTGATAAGTATTTTCATAATTCTTTTTTTTTTCATTGCTCTGGGTTAGTCAAGCCTTCCTTTGGAAGATTACTTTTTAGATATCAGATAAAGTATGCCCCAGTTCTGATCTCCTAAATTGCTGATCTTTATGGACTTTACAAACCATGGTGTGCCATGTTTGAAAATTGGAAATGCTCAATCTTTTCTCTCATCAAACTCTTCTACAGCTGCATAGAAATGCTTGTCCTTTGTTACCAGTAATGCCTTTCAACAGGTTCAAGGTAGCTCACATTCAAAAGGCTTAATTTTAAAAATAATTGGAATTTGGTATAATTGAAGAGTTGTTATAAAAGATTATGTTGTCATTAGCTGCCAAATATGATTTTGAAGGCTAGTACTGCAACAATTTTCTTTAATGTGTGTAAAAGTATTTGCAATAAAAAAATTGGTACCTAATTCCTTTCCAGTAAAGCTACATGGTGTTTACTTGAAGTAAGATCCCCATTAGTGCTTTGCTGTAAAGTTTTTCAGTGCCGCAGTCTGGTATCCACCTTTGGCCCGTGTGACTTTGGCTTGGTAAAGACCATACACCAACATCTGTATGAACTGAATTAATTTACTCCTCCTCCATTTCCTACTGGCATGGCATCCCCTGACCATGTATCTCCTATCTATTATGTTCTGTTTAGCTCAGGTGGTAAATAATGCCAAATATAATTAGTACTAGTTGAGCACTGTTTTAATAGCTGTCTTCATGAATTAGAGAAGACATTGGTTGTATAATTAAGGAAAGAAATGTAAATTTCATCCCAGAAGTGAGAGAATGAAGTAGGAAGCATGCCTAACACCATCTAGTTATTGCTGAGAGTTTATTAAAGCAGGTTGAAATTTTCTAGCATATGATATTCTCCGACACCTAAATGTAAATTCACAGGTTATTGCTTGTTCACCCCACCTCCCTCCAAATAGGGGTACTGTGTTCTACCTGCAGCTCCTCTTTCTCCCTTGTGACCCTGTGCAGAAGATATTAATATTGCTGAGATGACATAGGAATTAAACAAGGGAATGGATTTCTGTCAGGTTAGCAAGATGTATTGGCTATCTGTGCAGCCATTTAGGTTGCAGAGCTAGCACAGGGGCACTGAAATTAGATTGTTGGACACGTACAGGGCTGGTCTGCCCCTCTTAGTGGTGAGCTGTCAGGTTGGCTCAAGTGTATAATATACCTTCACTGTACAATTTACTTGCTAACTCCTGATATTAGAAATGCCAGACTTCACTTAGAGGTGCACACTGAAAAGAGAAGAGGTTACAAGTTTCAGAAAGGAACATTCCAGCTGGAGAGAAGACAAAAAAAAAATCACATTAAGTGTGATTGGTGAAGGTAGTGGAGCAGACTGTATGGAGAGGCTATGGGATCTCCCATCTTTGGAGATATTTAATACTTGACTGAACAAGTCCCTGAACAACCTGATATAACTTTGAAACGAGTTCTTTTTTGGACAGGGGATTGAGCGAAGTAGGTCCAGAGGTCCCTGTTAGGCTATTCTATGTGGTGTGGCTCTTGGAAGGTTCAAAGAACATTTGAGCAAAGGCTTTTGCAGAAGAATTCCATTCTTTAAAAGTTTGTAAATGTTCTGTTTTGACTGTGGTCTGTTTCAAAGGGTGGGTGTTGGGTGTGTGTGTGGGATGATGTGGCTTCTCACATCACCACCTTCTCAGGCTACCACTTGGTTTGTGATTTATCTTGCTATTCTGCGGGAGATTTCAGGCTAAAGTTGGGTAGTCTGACAGTAGTCATACAAACTTCACTTTCAGAGCTTCAAATAAGGTTACAGAATAAGAGCATAAGGGAGCACATTAGTAAGACCAGATTGTTTATACCATCAACCATGACAGTTTGTATGGCTGGCTCTTTTTGACTATCTTTCTTGGAGATCAGGGCTGTTGTGGTAAGTGTATTAAATTGTCAGAAAATAAACCCCCTTGCCTTCTAGCTAGTCCTCAGAGATCAGAGGAGCTGGGTGCAGATAGGCTTAATTTCTCGTTTATAACCAGTTAGGCACTAAAGTCTGGTTAAGTTGAATAAGAACTTTCATGGTTGTGGAGTCACGAATAGTCTGGTTTATTGAAGCAGCAGATTATAGTTTCTTGTTAGATTGCTGATAACTGCACTAGACCTACAAAATACAAGTGCATAGCTCTGTGTACAAGTGTTCCCAGGTAAGCTCTGACGCAGTCAGAGACACAAATCTTACCACAGAGTTGTCCCTGCTTTGGGGAGGGGAGAGGAGCAAGCCCATCGACTTGTCTGCAGAGTGGGGTTGTGTTCTTGTCCTTCCCTAGTGGAGGATTTCAAATATCAATGTTATACTTCTTGGACAAATGGATGATTGACTGTAGTCAGAAATCATTGGCTGCCTGTTGGTGCCATCATAGATGTGGGGTGGGGGGACATCTGTTTTCTTATGTTCATATTGGTAGGTGTGGTTTTTAATATATAAACAAGGGGATAATGAGGGTTTTTGGTTACCTTCATCAAACCAAGCTACCTAACTTGTGGCTGAAAAAAAGACAGCACAGAAGTGTGGTACTTCAGTAGGCTCCTCTGATCTTCGCCAGGTCTTTACTGCCATCCTTGTCTCCTCAGAGGAACAGATCTAAACCAAGGCTTGCCGTGCACAGTGAAGGGGCAGTGAGGCTGAGGGCTGGCACAGAGACGTGGGTGCTTTTCTGCACTTCACTGAGACAACGTTGGTCTGCGGGGCCTCTGCTTCAGCCCAGGCACCATTCAGTTGTTAAGCCTTGCTCAAGCCCAGGTGCAAGATGAGCAAGTGGCTTAGCTTCTGGTTTTACTGAATCAGCCTCATCAGTTCTCCTGCATCTCACATCTTGACATAACCAGCCAATCTGTCTTCCACGAGGGCCATGACAATCCTTATTCCACAGGGAAGTTCAGTTTCTTGTTGCAATTTGTCTTCATTGTGAGGCAATTTTTCAGACTGTGAAACATGGCTCGTAGTAAGGGTGAAAGGGAAAGATGGACTAGCTCTGCTTTTGTTATGGCAGGTTGCCTGTTGGAAGAAATCAGACAAATGAATCATTCCAGTGCTGGGAAGATTTGTGAAAGTCCTCCAAGTTGTCACCCATAAAATAAGCAGGATGTGTTCTATATTATGGCTGGAACAGACAAAACATCTGCTCTGATGAGTTTTTCCAGTGGTGCCCTCTAGCTACTGGTTTAGAGAAGGTCTGAAAAGTAAGGATAATCCTTTCACTAGTGGACACTTTACCTTATTTGAATTAGTAATTTCAAAAGCTTGATGTGTTATCATTGTTTTTCTTCCACAAATGTGTCCAGTTGTTTTTGGAATGCTTTTTTTTCTTTTAGTTTTTATGTATATTATTTAGTCTCTCTCTCTCTATATATGTGTATATATATACACACTTGTCTGAGTGTAATGGGGTTTACAAGTGGGGTTTTTGGAAATCCCCAATATAGTTATTTGAATGAAGCCTGCTGTTTGATACTTTAATTCTTAAATTATGAGAAATACCTATAAAGTGTTCTGATTTTTCTTCTACAGTATCCTTTGTGATTTTTGTAATTCTCTATCGTATTGTACCTTCCAGTCATCTCTTAGCTAAACTGAAGGGTCTTGTCATGTTTTCATATGAGATATTCCCCCATACATCAAATCATCCCTCTGTAATTTTTTAGATTTATGATAACTGTTTTTAAATGAACTGACCAGAACTACATTCGTTTGTTATGGGTACTTGAGGATTTTAGATGGCTGTAAGTTTTCGATATTTTTCTATATTCCTTTCCTAATAGTACTTAACATTGTACTTTTCTTTATTGCTTCGTAGCAACAAGGGGATGTTTTCAGAGAACCATACCCAAGCCATCCAGTTAGTTTTTTGGAGCAGTACTGAGTAACTTAAGAGTCCATCATATATATATGTATAGTTTTTTCTTCTTTTGCTTAAGAACTGGTATGGTTGGTGCATTTTACAGGCACGCAGTTCAAATTACAGCCTGAGAGATAAGTACATGCAGTGTGCACTGTGCTAGTGAAACTCTCACCTGGGAGCTGAGAACAAATGTGCATGGAGCATATGTGTACTAAGGTGAAGAGCTGAGATTAGAGAAGTGAGAATTGATAGAGATTCTGATATCTTTGAGAAGTAAACATCGTGTTTGATGAAATTAAAATCTAGTGAAATGGGATTCTGCATGCTTAGGGTTTATTTCCCCTGACTGTTTCACAGAGGGAGTATTTGTCTTTTTGAATCAGTATGTTTCACACCCATTTGACATGTCACCGTTGCATTGGCATATTTCTATATTTTGTTCTGAGTAATTGATGTAAATACTGTGTGCTTGCTTCTACATTCATCTGCTGGGGAGCTTCATTAGTCCATAACTCCATCTGGATAATTCTTCTTCAGGCACTACCTACTGCTGTTTTCCCTTTAACCTGCTTCCTAAGAGTCTTATCGTTGTTATGCTAATCTGTGTTCATTAGTTAATTAACAGCTTTCCCTATGGAGAGGTGGAAGAAATCCTCTTGATTATTAAGTTGAGCTGATCCTGTCACAAGCAGATAAGTAAAATATTCCTTTTCATCAGTTTCTGACAGTGTTTTGATTCTAAAAAGTCTGTCTGAATTAGGTGTACATAAGATCTCTGCAATTTTGATGCGTAGTGGGGTGTATGAGTGGCATAAACCCACATACGTGCTGGGAAATGTGGCATACAAGGGAAGGTGTCAGATCTGAGCTGTAGGAGACATTGGTCCTTGGGACTTTAAAGTCCAAAACATCTTTTTGAATAGGGAGTGGTTGTTTAGATAGGGATTCTAGGGAATGAAGGAAAACTGACAGGAGGATATATTTTAAATAGTCCCTCTTCTTCCTCTTTCCTGTCTCCTAAAAAAGAAAACCCCAAACCTTCCTACTTCAGAGACATAGCTGTGAGTGGCTGCTGTACAGTGCTGTCTTTGCTTCTGCCAAAACATAGGATAATAGTACACCCACCTGAGTGGTTGCATAGTGAACTAGATTGGGAAGTGAATGCAGGGAGAAAAGAGTCTTAATTAAAGTAATTTTCACTGTGTTGCATTAGAGACAATTCTACTGCCTTGACTGCGATGAGAGAGCTTGCCTATGCTCCTGTAAGAAATTTTGGTCAAATTATGTTCTTTAGCCACTTAGGAAGTAGCATATACATTTCTCTTTCTTTTCAAATCAAGACTGATCTATTTTTTTTTTTAAGTAGAAAATACAGTAGAAGTTAGTTAATGTAGGAGCAAGTGAATTAAGGTTTTTGTTTTTGTTACTTTGTAAGTCAGGTAAGTTGGTTTAGTGGTGCCTACCAAATTCAAAATTTACAGAACTACAAAAGTGAACATGAAGAAAGGCTAAAGGTATATCATGATTTGTGCTGAAATGATGAATTTCAGTCTGTGTTGTCATACAGGCCAGCTGTGTTATGTGCAGCTGTGCAAAATGCTAGAAGCACAGCTGTGGTAGTGTTGAAAATATGCCTTATGCCAGGGTCTCTTGAAGGCTTTGTATAATTAACTTGTGGCTGTGAAATCAGTGAAGTGCAGAAAGGTGTTTTGCCATGGAATTTTACAGTTTATGATGGCAGTCCCTGGGATTTCAAAAGCCTTGGTAAGGTGAAGAACATCTGCAGTCCCAGGCTTGTAAGTGTGATACAGACATAGGCTATGTTTTCATGGGAGCCTAAACTAGCCTAACACTGAGTGGCAGAGAAAAAACATTACTTGTCTTTTTGCTGGATTGATTATCTACTAGGTTAGTGAGCTGGACTGGCTGTCAGAAGTACTTGCCACTTGCCAAAGCTAGCTCAGGATAATAATGTGTGTCCAGGAGTGGAGAGGAATTAACATGGCTGGAAGGAGAGAAAGATCCCCAAGCACCACAGCCTTGGAGTTCTGGAGAGGTAGCCCCTCTTCATTACTGTCAACTTAGACTAGGATCCTGCTGTAATGATGGAAAATAATAATACCAGCATCCTTCACAAATGTATTTTGAAATCTGTTCCTTGGAAGAGCTGCAGAAAAGCTATGTGATATTGTACTGGAGTGAGTGGTATGTTCCTCAGCTTTGCATTTCCAGTCTTTCAGAAATAGGTAACTTGATAGCTTTTAAGACAGCAGAAAGTGATTGCACCATGTTCAACTACTTCTTCAGGCTGCTTTGACAGAATCTTGAATTTGACTCTTTCACATCACAAGTAAATATCCTGGCTGCATAGGTTTTTGCTCCAACAATGTGTGGAGGAGGGCAGGGGCAGTTTGTAGAATTCAAATAATATGTTGCAGCGTCATTAACACGGAGTGTGAAAATCCAGTAGCTGTGTGTACTCCAGAGGCTGGTGCACTGTCCTGTGCCACAGAGCATCTGTGGCTCTGGGACTTAAGCATTGGTTTGCACAGAGATCAGTGGTGCAATTGGATGTTAACCAACACTCAGTTATACTTTTGTTTATTACTGTGAAACAATGTTCCAGCTATCATTAATTGTGGCATTAGTGATGGCATGCAAGCAGTATCAGAGCTAATAAGCAGCAGAAACGATCGTACAAGCACAAACCACACTGGCTCATTGATGTGCTCATTGATGAGTTACAGCAGAACTGCCACCTGTGCCTTGTGGCAGCACAAGAGAAGTCATATCTCTGTGCACTGCCTGTCTGGGGACAGGTGGAAGGTATTCAAGCTGGTGATGTGGGGTCAAGCGTCATCCTTTCTGGCTCAGCATCTACACATGTCACTTCTCTGCCTTGGGCAAGCAGCAAAGGCTCTTCTCCTTTTGCTTATTTTGTTTGGCTCTGCAAAGAGGTGGTCTTCAAGGTTTTGTTATGAACTTCCCCAAAACTGATCTGCCACAGCTTGGTCTTGTATTGGTGGTCCTGGCATTCACATGGTCCCTTAAGTCAGTTGCTCACTCATCTTGCCATGATGAGTTGCTGTTGGTGCTAGCAGACCTTGACTGCCTGCTCTGGGTTTCACCTTACAGCTCAGTTGGTTTCCTCTTGTGTTACACTCCTCATCTAAAAGCCACATTTTACACATTTGTCACTGGTAGATTTAATGAGGACGTCTCCACAGCATCTCTGTGTAGATACATGTATAGAGGAACTGGAGATCCCCAAGTGGGAGCCTGTATCTCTGTTGCGTAGGACTGCAGCCCTGGGGGGGAAGGAATGTGTTCCCCCTGTGCAGCTAGCTGCTGGTTTGATATTAGGTGCCTTAAAGCTGAATTGTGTGTTGTTGAAGCAATGGCTGAAAAGCATTACATTAACCTTCACTGATCTTAAGTGCAAAGAGAGCTTTGCATTTTTTCTGCATCATCATTTTGTTTTGGTTTTTGTTTTGTTTTTCATCAAGGTCTTAACTGTTCACATTTAGTTTAGCTTTTTAATCTCTTAGGTCACCAGCTTCTACTGTTTATTTTGCTAATAATGTTGCTGCTATTTGACTTCTCTTTCAACCACAATCTTGGTGGCTTCCCAGATGGCTACATCTTGCATTGTTATTGAGGAAATGTGCAAATAAGTTTACAAAACGGGCACACTCCTCTCTGGTGATGAGAGTATGAATAGTGCTTTCCTCGCCTGTCAATAACAACCACCAAAGCCTAAGCACAAAAACAACTGTGCTTCTTCCTGAGAGAATTAGGGAGGGTAAGCTGCAAACCCTTTATTTTTTGAGGTTGTTTTAAGTGGGATTAGGAACATATGTTGGGTGGCTTCAGGATAATGAATTGTTTAGTGGGGAATATATAAATACTAAATTCTAATATCAAGAGAAATGACAATATTGTTTCTGGAGCTAGTCTCCTGTTCATTTTACAGTAATATTCCTTCTAATAGCGGTGAGAATAAAATATATAATTATGACCATATTTCTTCATGATCATTTTTCAGTGGAGCCTGAATATGAGGAGCCCTGTGACTGTTCAGAACTTGAGACTTGGCTAATTCGTGCAGGTTTCTTAGAGTGAACTCAGGCACTCACCTTCAGCGAGTCCTAAAAATTGCATCTTCTGAATGAAATCCCAAAATGTTCCTATATAGAATTAAAAAACCCCAACTTTGTCATAAAAAACTCCTGTCTAGAAGGGGTTTTCTGAAAATACGCGTTGTGTGTCTGCTCTCCTGTATATTGGAGGATGAATACGGAGATGTGTCACTTCTTCAGTATCATGGTTCAGGCTGTATTTGCAAGAGTGAAACAAAGTGGTGGAACAAGGTAAAAGCAGCAAACACTTACTGTCTCAAGTATGTACAATTCTAGATGGATTTTTGCTGTTTCCCAGTATGCGCAAAATGGGGAAGGACCTTTTTCTAGGTGTGTTCAGTGAAAGTTCATTATTTCTCCTGGGTTTGAGTGAAAGATGTTAGTCTCTTCATAAAATTAATTTCAATTTCTCTTGGTTTTCTTATCTTCCACTTAACGCAGATGATGAACTTCCTCCTCTGGTCTCTGTTCTGCTCCTCTTTTTTGCTAAACTATGATTTCTTGTCTGTACCTTGTATCTGTCTGTATCTTACCTGCTTTCTTACATGATTCAGATATTGTACTTCATGTGTGTTTGACTTATGTCTGTTTTCATTAATGCCCTGACAGTTAAAGCCATTAATAAAGGTGTAGGTGTTTTAGGCCATGCCATTTTGAAAGTACAATTAACCCAAAGGAGTTTTCCACATCAAATTTAGATAAACTTTTAAAACTTTGCTATCTTGCTTTTAATCAAGTCTTCTTAAATAACTATGATAGGACAAAATAATTTTGACATTTTAACAAGGTTGATGGTGGAGGAAGTGCTAAACTCTGAATTTTGGCAAGGAAACTGGCTGCCCTGCGTGCCTGCCTTTCTTCCTTAGCTTGGTGGGAGGAAATGCCTTTTTGATAGGAGTCAAAGCCTAAAATGCTCAGAACCCAAAATTTATCACTCTCTCAGTTTAAATATTTCATGTGATGATGGCTTTCGAATTGTGTTTTGGGGTCTGTATGTGAGGTGCATGGGGCTTACCCCTGTGATGTCTCACTGCACTGCATATGCTTACTGTAGAAGGCTACATGCAAGTAAAAGTAATGCCACCCTTACAGCAATGGGTGGTTATAGCTGTTCTTTCAGCATGTATAATTTGAAATTGGACAATAGGAAAAAATAGATAGTATAAGACACTTCTTCACACACAATATGAAAGTTTCTCTTGCAGAAGGAGAGCAGATGCTGACTGTATTTAATGTATAGAGAGCCCAATAAAGGGGTCATGTATTAGTACATCTTGAGTTATGAACTTTGGAGAATGAGTATTGCCATTACCAGCATTATTATGATCTCCTGTCTAGTAGAAGAGGGATCACAATGGTTCTTTCTTTACTTCAAACTTTGTATTGAAATTCACTGTCACTATCCTGGTACTTTTTTTTAAGTGGTGTCTGTGCTGTCTTATAGGCACAGAAATGAGCAATACAGAGGTGAGCTACTTGAATCGTATGATCAAGTTGCAATCAGGATTTTGGAGGCTGTGGATAGGCTAGGATCCTATCTCTTGCAGGAGAACCAGGACCTGTCATGGGGATAGTCCACCCTGCAATGAAGTTTGTGATGTGTGTTGATGTGTGTGGTATGAGTCTCCTTTCCACCCAATACCCATGTATCTTCCATGCCTCCTTGTGTGAAAAGAGAGAAGCAGCTGGAATTGGTGGGAGCTGAGGGAGAACTTTGATTCATTTCCACCAACTCTTCTCTTTCTTGCTTCAGGATAAGGAGGCCAAGCTCACTCCAGCTCCGGGAGGTGGTCAGAGGCTGGTGTTGCCAAATTGGTTATCACTCAGAATTTAAGGCCAGCCACCACTAGCCCCTGTGACACCTGAGGAGTTGCTAGAACGCATGGGAGGTTATTTTCTGCTAAATCTCCCATCTCTAAACAGGAAGATTTTGCCTTCACATGATGAAAGAAAACAGGAGAGCAGGACTTGAGGCTAGTGTGAATGCAGTTGTAAGGGCACTTTGACTTTTTGTATCCAGTTCTCTGCAGTCTGGTTGCCACAAGTCACACATCTGAAGCGTGCACATAAATGAAGGGCAATTTCAGTGGTGAACCTGTAATAGTCTATATTTGTAGATCAAGTTGTTAGCAGAGAAGTAAAATCTCAGTAATGTTTGTTGCTTGCCTTGGAGAGAAGTCTTATCTCAGAAAATGTTTTGTTATTGATGGTAATGATTTACTTTGGCTCTTTAGTCAATTAATGTATATGTATAGTGTCTTATATAAGACCATTACCAAACTGAGAATAGCTCTTATTACAAACCACAATTTGTCTCCTGTTTTACTTGCAGAAGATTTAATAACGTATTTCAGCTTCAAAATACAAAGCAAAAGCTGATATGAAAAAAATAGCCTTTTTTTCCCTATTGTTAAGTTTCTGCATGAAAGCAAGATGTGAGTGAATAGGTGTGTAGGAGGCAGTTCCTCCAGCAGTCAAACATTTGTTCCAAATATATACTAAAAAATACTGGGCACTCTGGGGTTTAAATAATTCAAGTCATAAATACTTTTGGGGAAGATTTTTTTTTTTTAAATCAAAGGAAGTTTTTGTTCAGAAAGTCTTACATCTCCACCATGTTGTCTCTAGTGCAGGTCTGGTTGGAAGTTATTTATTGCATCTTTCTTACCAATCTTCAGAAATAATCTTGAGTATCTTTTAAATTGGAAGATGAGTTACTGCTGTAATTTAAATGAGTGTTCCAAAAAGTAAGTGTAAAAGAAGTCATTGGAATGTAGTTGGAGATGTATTTTATGCTAGCTACGTTTTCTGTAGTAATTCAAAGCTGGGCAGTCATGCCGTGACAGATCTGACTGGGACAGCAGAAGCTGCTTTTAGTACCAGTTGTCTAAATTCCTTCTGGCCTTGTGCCCAAGGAATGTCTGATCCACATGTAAAGCAGTTGCCAAATGCTGCAGAGCTGAGCATCTTCATCTAGTCTGAATCGTTAACTTGTGGCATCTGCTTCATGAGAGGACGAGACATCCTTGCATCGTTAGGTATCAGTGTCTGCTAGATAAGAAGGGTGAATATCTAATAACAAAAGTGTGGCTAATTGTCCAGTTCTCTGTGCCTGAACCCTGTATTTAATCTCTTGGATTAGCTACTTTAATAAGCCAAATGACAATTTTTGAGTGTGCTGTGATATATTGTAGAAAAAAGCTTATTTGAAACACTTGAAAAGTGTTACTGCTAAAACTGGAATGGAAACTTGTTATGGCTTGACTCCACAGAAGTCAGGGTAATGTAGTCTTGGGGCATGTTGCTTGATATGACTTTGGGAGAGTTAAACTTGGAAATCTCCTTATTCTGAGAGTCTGATTCTTTTGTATAAGTTGCTTAGTATAGCAGAACTATTTTGGGGAGTAATTCTTTCAAGTTATTTTTGTTATTTAAGGTATAGAAATCTGTGTTTAGTGGGTTTTGGTCATCTTGGTAGAGGAGCACAGTAACTTAAAATTGAATGACTTTGGTTATTTAGTTATGTTGCAGCCATGTAACAATTGCTTACATGGGTGGAGTTATATATTTAGCTGTCCTAAATGCAGTATGTGCACTAGTTAAAAATTATTGCTTGCCCTTCTGTTGATTACTTTTTCCCTTTTTTTTTCTTTCTCCTTCTATTTTTGCCTGTACTCCTCAGCTATGTTATCACCATCACATGGTGTTCCCCTGCACATGCTTCTCAAGTTCACTCATGATCTTTTTCTCCTTTGCATATGCCTCACTATTACTTGGCTTCCCTGCCTGCTGGGACATCTTGGCAAGCCATCTGGGCTTCCTTTATTCCTTGCTTCTCTGAGCATGTCTTGCCTGATGGTGGCTGTCAGCAAAGTCCAGACCCAGCAGTGCCATTGCCATCTGTGGTGGCTTTTGCTTATCCTTGTATATTGATAGAGATCTGTTTCCTAAGCTTTTCCCTGTTGGGTTTCCAGGCTCTCTGCAGCAGAGTCTAGACACCATTGTGAAGAACAAGAATGTCTTTACCTGGGTTTCCATAAGCCAAGAATGGCCCACAGACCAGAGTTTGGGAACAGTTTTATTGTACCTTTTGACTGCAAGGAAGGCAAGATTCCCCTATATATTAGGGAAAGCTTAGTTTGGAGAGTTTGTGATGAATTTTATGAAGTCACACTTCAGTAGAAATATCAGATTTTTGTTTCTGCCCTTGTCAAGTTTGTAATGTACTTCACTTGCAGACATAAACATTGCCTTTGGCAAGAAGGGCTCCTACTTGGCTTTAGTACTAGCAGGTACAAGCAATTTGATCCTTTTTTTTTTTTAAACCAAGAAAATTCTCTTAGTAGGCATGTTTGCCTTTTCCATAATCCTAGTAGTGTTTAGGCTGTACTGTTCATAGGGGACCTTTTTTGTAGGTGGGAATACTGTGGGTGTCAGCTTAAAACACTCCAGTGTACACTCTCCGTGTTCTCCCAGCAGCAAAGTCTGGAGGAGTGCGTGACTGTTCTTTGTAACATGCTAATTTGCAGATTTCCCGCAGTGTAATTGTAGCAAGATGCTAACTTTGGTTGTATTCAGTGGTGTCTTGCCATAGCAAAAGTGAAAAATCAAAATTTGTCTTAGCAAGTTTTTTTTCTGCAAGGAATGAACGCTGCCCATCCCATCTTTAGTTATGTTTTATATTTGATCATGGCCAGGATTTTTCTTAGCAAAATGATGATGCAGAAGTAGCAATGCAAGCTGGTTAACTAAATATTTAAATAAAAAATTACTCCATTACTGATTTTAATAATTATGTTGTCACTTGAATGGTAGAAGTTGTCACTTTTAAGATGCTATCAGTGTCTTAAGTAAGCAATAAGTAATATTCTCTGGAATCCACAATGATATTAGAAGAAACTACTAAGCAATCAAGGTGTTGAAGGTATTGAAGAGGTCGAGATTCATAGTCAGAAGCCAATTCAGTCTTTTTTTATTGGCCTTGTAAGAAGATAGAAATTTTTTACAATAAGGGTGGTGAGGCACTGGCACAGGCTGCCCAGAGAAGTTGTGGATGCCCCATCCAGGGAAGTGTTCAAGGCCAAATTGGATGGGGCTCTGAGCACCCTGGTAGGGTGGAAGGTGAAAGTGTCTCCGCCCATGGCAGGGGGTTGAACTAGATGGCCTTTAAAGGTCCCTTCCACTTCAAACTATTATGAGATCCTGCAGTTCTATTCTGTGATCTAAAACCATTAAGAAATAATGTAACTATTAATATATGATTAAAAAGTTGTATTTTGTATATCTGTGATGATTGACATGAAGTTGCCTGAACAGAATCACTTGGGAGGGTGGAATTTGATGCTTTTATTTTTTTAAAGCAGAAAGTGTTTTAAGATAAGAGGAAGGAGCTAAAAAAGCAGACTTCAAATGTGGATGTGGTGTTACTTCTTCAGCCAGTTAATGGCAGATACAGGGTGACTTCAACTGTAGTCGTAATGAACATCTTGTATTTGCAACATGTTTGCTTCCTTTGTCATGTATCTATTACCTTAATTTCTTGGCACTTTCCATCCTGGCAAGTAAGTCATAATTACATGATATTTTTAAAAGGTATGTTACTGAGGTTGGAAATGCTTGTATAAAGCAGATGTTTCTGGATACGTATGTGTAGGTTCGGTTCCTCTGTATACATTTAACTGTTCCTATTGAAAATTAAAAAACCCAAAGCCCTTACTCTTCCCACATGTACATCAACAGACGTTTCCTAGTCACATGTGTACTTTCCATGGCAGTTGGTCTTTTGTCTTCTGCAGTTACATTACTTTCTTATTAGTTGTCCAGGCTTTCAGGTAAGTTTAGTGGTCCTGCAAGTATTGGTGCTAGTCTGCCACAGTGTTTCTAGTCTTGTCTTTTTTCAGTTTCTCTTTCCTTTGAGTGGATGGCTGCCATTTGAAACAGTAGTTCTGCTGGATCCTATTTGTGGGCACTGCTGCTTCTGGTCCTTTTCTGTATCCAGACAGCTTTGGTAGCTGAAAGGTTGTAATTTTATTTATAATACTGTGTCATATAGGAACTCTCTTCTTATGGGACAGTAGCTTGTTATGCTAAAATCAGAAAGATGATCATTGTTCTGGAGGATTTTTTATATGTAACTTGCAGGGCAAAAGAGAGAACAGATGGGTATTAGAGGTAATGTCAGACAGTACAGAAAGGAAAGTGATATAGCTGCAAATGGTTTCAATATGCCAAAAGAACCTGCTCATTACCTTACTGTTTTTTAATTCCTTGTCAGTTGGACAGTAGAGAGGAGTTTGAAGGAGAGAGTTAGAAAGAAAACAGTGAATGGGTGTGTGTGTTCTAGGGGTCCTTCCAAACATGATGAATGCTTTAGGTACATTTGTGAGCCTGTTGTGCCAAGGAGGTGCTGGGCACCCGGGTACAGGGCTCTTAGGCTCACTAAGCCAGTGTTCTTATAATGTGAAATTTGCACAGAATGTGTATATGCTGGCCTTTTCTTTAAAGCAAAAATTAGCTGGAGTTTACTTTCATTGTACAGATAAATATTGTCTGAATGCAGTGAAGGCAGTAGACTGTGAGCTTTAAGCTCCCTCTGGTGGCTTTACAGTACAGTTCAAACCTTAAGTGTTGTACTTGTCTGTTCTGGACAGTTTTGAGAGTCAAAGTTTGTAATGTATTATTAAGTTACTGTGATTTTAAAAATTAATACAGGAATATGATGTGCCATATGCCTTTCCAAGGTGTCAAAGGTCTTCTGTAACTGGACTTCAGAGAAGTAGAAAAGTTAAAATAATATAAAGCAAGAGGTCTATTTTCTAGTTATTATAAGCATAAAACTTTACTTCTCTGGTTGTTTTTTTAGTGGTGCCATTGTTTGAAGCTGATATCCCTGAAAGTGCCCTGAAGTATTACAGAACAGCGAAAACGGATAGGATCTCTGTATGGCAAACTTAAATATAATGTGTTAATGCAAAATTAGTTTTGGGTCAGGTAACTCTGATTTGGTCTTCTTGCTCTAAGGATGTGAATATAAATGACCCCAGGCTTTCAAAAAGTTTTATGCTTTGTCACACCCAAAGGATTCATGCTAACATGGCTATAATTAGTGAGGCTTCATGAGACTGCAGAGCTGTGAGCTGCAAGGTCAGTAGTGTTGAAAGGGAAATGTCTCTCCACTCCTTTTCTCCCCATCATTGCACTGGCTCTGGCACTCTTCTGGCTTTTTAGTGCTTATTAGAGTAACAAATGTTCATTCCTTTTGCCCCTGGATTTCCCCTTTATCCTCTTTTTCTTTTGTGGACTAGTTGATAGAAAGTATCATGCAAAGAGGTAACAAGACCATGCAGGTGGGACCAAGAAAGGAGTAGGACTTCTCCTTTTGGTAGCAGAAAGTTATTAAAACGAGTCACTTGTCTCAAGAAATTTGATTCTTAGTTCTCATGAAATATCATTGGGTAGAGCTGTGTGTTCCTTGAGACTTAAAATTATTCTCAGGCACTGCACAGCAACAGAGGCTGTAGATTAAAAGCACCTTAAATGATAACTGCTGCTGAAAAAAAGCAGCCTATCAGCGCCCATTATGTCCCATACTGTGCTGGTTTAGGCTTTTGTGTTGGGTTATGGTGAACCAGACTGGGGAACTGATCCAGATGGAAAAAAATCTGGGGGTTTTTTGTTTGTTTGTTTGTTTGTTTGTTTGTTTCAGCTGGTACAGATGAAAAAAACATGGGATGATTTTTGGTAATCACTTCCCCAGTCTGGTTCTCTGTGTATTTGCACAAATGCTTGCCCATACAATGGGGGGAAAAAGTAGGGACTGCCTTTTTTTTGGTTGGTTTGGTTTATTTGCCACAGCTCTGACTGAAGTGCTGTTGCTGTGTACGTAATTCCTGAATGTTTGATAACCTGCTCCGGATGTTTTTCTGGCATTCTGTACAGCTGGTTCTATTGCAGTGAATGTAGCTAGAGTCCATGCAGAGGACTGCCCTCCAGACTGCAGAAAACATGGATGGTTGGGAACAGCTCCTGCTGCATGCAGGAGAGTTGAGGTTACATCACAGAAATGTCTGTTAAATCAGATTTTTTGTGGTTTATTTACTGGAAAATATTTCACTTGGGTCAGAAACCTTGGTCTGTATGCTAAGGTCTTGGTGCTTTTATTCCCAAAGCAGTGGATATAAATCACAACTGAAAGATAGGTGGCACACGTGTTCTCCTCAGACTGCTAGGGACAGGGCTGGAATGTGGAGTTCGGAAGTTCAGCTGAAGTTGAATAACCTACACTGTCATCTTGATCCTGCTCTGCAGTTTGGATGTGATCTTTGGATGTGTGCACATTCCTTTCTCAAAAGTGCATCAGTTTTGCTTACCCTGTTTTATGGTATCAATCCCCTGCAAGAATATCTTGTGCCACGTGCGTGTTCAGATAAATCCCAACGAGCAGAAGTCAGAGAATATTTATTAGTGACAGAAGTGGAGAGCAGCGTGGTGCTGTGAGCTGCTGCTACTTTCTGCATGGCTGTTTTTACCTTGTAGGGTGGGGGAAGAGGGTGTTGGGCTTGCTCCATGAGGTGAGGCTGCAGTGCAGGCAGCTTCTCTGTGCTCTGTAGGCACCTCACAGGGGTCCAGGTTATTCATGGTTTCATGCTTTACCTCTAGCTGATTTTCGGGTAGAAACCACCATGGAGGTGGCTTTCAGCAGGACAGCAGCAGGTGTTACCTGAGCAACCAAGGTGCCCAGGATGTAATAGGGTGGCTGTATATAGGGATGGGTGTAAGCTGAGGAGCCACCATAGCCGTTCCCAATTGGGCTTACTTATCTCTTCAATCACACCCAGTCCTCAGGATAACTTTAACATTAAACACTAGAGGGTAGTATGTTACTGGTAATAATTTATTTTAGAACGTATCTGTAGTAATTTTTAAATCCCTTGAATTTATTATACAATTAAATATTTTAAAACAAATGTGGAACTAAAGAAAAAATAGTGCTTTGCTTCCAGGACTATGTGTGTGCGTAGCAGCATTTAGTGATGTGCAGTGGTATTTTTGGTCTGAGCAGAAAAAGGGTTGGTTTGAATTTAGATCTGACTTTTAACTTTCTTCAGAAACATCATTGGAAAACTATACTTCAATTATTCACTCACTGCCTCATATCTTGATATTCACACCTATGTGCATGCGATGTAAGTACACAGTGGTATATTAGAAGAGGCTATGCCTGAGAGCAAGCAGTTTTGCCAAGAGATACTTGTTTTTGGTGTTTAACAAGTCAAACATTTATAAGTTCATGACATTGCTCTTACTATATTTGATCAGTGCTTGAATAACTTTTTTTTTTTCTTTCAGGCACCACCTTCCATGGTCAATAATGAACAACGCCAGCATGCTGAGCACATATTCTTATCATTTAGAAAATCAAAATCACCATTTGCTGTTTGCAAACATATTTTGGGTAAGTTTCAATAAATGAAGTTAGGCGTGTACATTCTTTTATAACTGGAACTGTGCTCTTCTTTTGCAGCTGGGACTATGACCATCAGTTTTGATTTTGATTAGGGCTACTTTTTGATGGACGGTGAAGCCTATTACTGTCATTTTCTGTTTTATTTCTGTCAGTTTCAAAGCTGTAAGGTGTAACTTCATGTAGCTAAGTTCCTAAACTGATTTAATAGATTTCCTCTGCAACATGATTATTGTAATACTGTGTAATCTGGGCAGCTTGTGCCGCTGCCAGTAGTGTGGTTGCTTGGCTTTGTGCTTCCCATTAAATCAGCCAATCATGCAATTTTATACACTTCTACCAGATTTTCCATTGGTGTTGAAATGAGAGTTTATTTCCAGTTGAACAACTTAGTTGCCGCTGACAGCCCAGCTGGAGGAAAAGAGGAAAAAGCTAGGAAAGTTTCTGTTCACCTGGTAGAAGCAAGGGAGTACTGCTTTGAAATTTTGTGTGGAGAAAGAAAAGAGGCAGATACCACCCTTCATCAGAAATTTCTTCGGTTTTAATGGAAATGCTATAAATGTGGTTGTGTAGCAAGTTTTAAAAAATAAATGTTTGTACAGGTGCTATAGAGCCTTATTAGAGTTTGGCAGCTAAATCTGAAAGTTACAGGAGCAGTAAGGATGTAAAATTGCTGCTCAGCACCGAGGTACTGACCAGATGTGAGTGCTGGGGACAGGTGAGGGGGAGTTTCAGTGAAAGCCAACTCAGACCTGATGGGGGAAACCTCAACGTTTGCTCAAAAGAACACATGCCAAAACCACAAAAAGCAACTTTTCATTTAAAGAATTTGCCAGAATGAACAGAGAAATATTAGAATTATGTTTAAAATACTATTTTGCATGCTTAATTCATTCCACGTATTTTTTAACAGTTATTTCTAAATTTACTGGGTTAGAGACTTGCAATTCATGAATATTGTGATGTCAGTATTGCAGACCTACTCCTATGTTATACTGTGTTATGTAGAGCAGGATGTGCTTCCTTTCCTACGCCCACTCCTCAACCAAAATTTTCCCTACAAATGAGTTTCTTCTGGGTTTAGTATACTATAGTAGTACTCCATCTGGTTTGGAAGACTGCAGTCACACTTTTTGCTTGATGGGTCAGCAAAATTGATGCTTCTTGTTTTCACATTGATTTTTAGAGAAAACTAAGTGAGCAAAACCATTAAGTAACTTTGTTTGCAGATAATTTGGATCTAAGTGATACATTTATCATCAATCAAAAATGAATAATGAAATTTCATGAAATCTTAAATGTGGCTGGTTGGAAGGAATATGATGCTGATTTTAATACCTTTTGGATGTCTAGAAATATTACATCCTTAAGCTGTTCATATGCGACCACCATTGAGAAGCCAGTGTGTTTCCACTTGGGGCAGGTTTTTTGTGGGAATGTAGGCAGTTACGATGCTGAGACCTGGAACTTAGAGACTTTTTCAAAACTTTGTGCTTCTTCAGTAAGTATCTGTACAGTCTGGACAGAAAGAACAGGTAGTTAAGATTTGGGAGTTGAGGAAGAAGAGGTGGGGATTGTGAAATCAGGAACCAGGGAAGGGAAACAAGCTGTTAATGATGAAGAATAAAAGAGTTGAAGTGTACTGAAGGGATGTGTGCAGGTAAGGATGGACTGGAACCAGAGGACTAAGGAGAGATGGCTTAAAAAGAAACAGAAAAAAATGGTCAAGACAGGAACTGGAATGGAGGTAGAGAGAGCTTACAAGGATGTTGATGTCATTTGTAGAAAGAAGTGTGTGTGAATGACGCAGGGAGAATAATGAAGAAAGTGAGCATACGGAAAAGGGGAACAGCCACTGCTATGCTGTTCTTTAGAAACCTGGAGTTGAACCCAGGAGGCACAAGGCTCTGCATTCTGCTGTAAGCTTGTAGCTGTTCAGTGCACTGGCAAAACTTGTCCTTCCTTTCTTTGGTAAGTTCCTGTGGGGGATCACAGTTCTCTGGCTAATTACAGGCTTACGCTGGGGGCTGCAGGTCTGTGCAATTGTGCAGCTGTGGAACTTGGCACAAAGGGGAAACTCTGTCCTGTTTTAATTACATTCTCTTTTTTTTTGAGTGTGAGCTTTTTACAGTTAGAAAAGCTGAAGACCCAAGGTAACAAGTGCCAGAATTAAAATTCCCATGCAGGAATAATTCAATTTGGTTTTATATGTGTTAGACGTATACATGAATCTTTTACTTAAGTGGTTACTTAGTTTTCCAAATTAAGCTAAGGAGATTTAAAAGTGATTTATTTTGATTTAAGCATGTTCACCTGTGTGGGTTTAGATTTGGAGCCTGATTAAATTGCTTTAAAATATTTTAGCAAATTAGCTGCTATCTTGGATATAGAACTTGCATATAAAGGAAATTTATATTATAAACTTGCATGTATGTAATTGGGGGAAGAAAGTTTGTTTTGTAGTAATTTAAAGCCCTTCATCTCGTGATTGAGTTTTTTCAAATAAACCCAGTTTTTCTAGTCCTGGCAGGTCACCCACTATAGCTCAAACTCTGCTTCTTGTTTGGGAATTTTATTTCATCATTTCGTGTTTTATGCTTTTGCCACCCTGTGGCTGCACCCTTTCTGAAAGTTCTTTCTGTATTTTCTACAGAGCTCAGAATGTTTTGAAACTGGTTTCTGAGATACTACCTGCTATTTCCAAGTTAAATTTTTTAAAAGCAAAGGAACAACAACAAAAATGTCTCTGTATCTTTCTATCATCATTGAAATTACATTCATATTCTGGCATTTCTCTTTAAATTGTACTTTGTAGTCACCAAACTATTACCTTTCTCTGTAACATAGTTTTATACTTTCCTTAGTAAATCTGTATACATAGTAATCCCATATTCAGATAATAATGGCAAATGATTCCTACACTGTGGTCAGAAATTATATTTTGATTAACTCAAAATAAATCTGGAAACTTTAACATGAGGTTAAATACACCACAGAGTAAAATTTTTCTTGGATACTTGAACACAAATGTTGCCTTTAAGTGTAAGTGGATTTGCTTCTTTTTACTACCCATAAAATACATGTACTTTTATGCACTGTTGGTTTCAAAGGAAGCACAGAAATTTCTAGCTTTGACATGCCTGTGAGATTAATCACTTTTACTAATTAATGTATTGGAACTAAATCTGTCATCTTGTTTATTTTATTCTGCCTGTTGTGTCAGCATTCTTATTCCTGTTCTTTGAGCCAGCCTCCTAGTGCAGACACTTGTCTCCTAGGTCATTGACTTGAATAATATTGGACAATTTGATAATTGGGTTATTGATTATTTCGCCCCCTTTTGAGTTGTAAATTCTTTATCTGTTTTCATAGCACCGATATTCTATTTAATAATAAATGATAGTAAATTCCATTAATTTTTTTTGTTGGAAACACACTCAAGCTGAATACACATCTTCTAATATTCAAGTTGCCTTTGTTTTTTCCCACAGAAACTAGTAAAGTGGACTATGTCCTTTTTCAAGCTGCTACAGCGATAATGGAAGCAGTTGTAAGAGAATGGATTCTCTTGGAAAAAGCTAGCATTGAGTCACTGCGAACATTCCTTCTAACCTATGTCTTACAAAGGCCTAAGTAAGTATAGAAAACATACCTCAGAACACGTAGAGTTTTGCATAAAGTCTGGGTTATCATTTTTGTTTCCCTGGGTAGCAGTGCAAGATCATTTTAAGAATAATTTGTTTTCTAGTCTTAGCAGTTAACTTCTGTCAGCTTTCCCTTATGAATTCACACAAAAGTATTTGAAAAAGAAACGTGTTTAAAATTTTATTGAGCATCGATGTCCAGAATTATCTGCAAATATATTTGTGCAATGTTGTTTACAGCCTTCAAAAGTATGTTCGGGAGCAGATTTTATTAGCGGTAGCGGTGATAGTGAAACGGGGATCATTAGACAAATCAATCGACTGCAAAAGCATTTTTCATGAAGTCAGCCAGCTAATCAGCAGCGGTAACCCCACTGTGGTAAGTACTTAGTTTTTTTTCTTCAAAAGTTAAGCAGTTTGTATCAGCAGCCTAGGTTGTATACTTAGTGGCTATAAAATATTTTATACCTCTCTTATCCAATGAGTAATTCAGTTGATAGCTATTAAATAATTTACCAAGTTGGAGACTTTCTAATGTTTCAGGACTAGGGGTAGTATGTGTAGTTCTTTGGTATACAGTGAGACCATATCTTTAGGGCATGTTTCTCTGAATAGCTGCTTTAAGTGCCATAGTTGTGGGCTGGTGGTTTGTTTTGGGGGTTTTTTGGTGTGGGTTTTTTTTTAAAAATTTTTTTGTTTGTTTACTTTTTTCTCTGGTTTTCTTTAATCGAATAGTAAGATTTAAAACAGATTTCCCATTAGCTGGAAGGTTCTTTGCACGCTCCGTTCCCCTTCCATCTGTGCAGTGCTGCACTCTGATGCAGCTCAGCTGTTGAAATAGACTGTGAGCAGGAGGCGTAGGCCTCTGCTGTTCTCTGGGAGACGAGTAGGTGGAGAGAAAGGGGTGTGAGGAAGTAAAACATGGAATGGAAATACAAAACTTACTCTTGATTTAATGTCATACTACTAGGGGTAAGTGTTACCTTCGATACTGAGCTCAAAGTGGAAACAAGGTGTCCAATATCTATCTATGCATTTAGTGAAATTCCGTTTGCTATGCCAGGGGATAAGTTTAGAATAGGTCATAATAGAGGCATGTAACTAGAGCTTAAAGAGAGGTGATTTTGTCTCCTACCAAATGAAAATCAAAGAGTATATAGATTCCATGCTGAAACTTTAACTGAAGCTTTTCTCAAACAAAAACCTTGAGAGAACTGGCTCCTAACACTGCTGAGTGTTTAGAGCAGCAGTTGTACTACATAGATGTGAGTGGCAAATGTTTAACTGAAAATTCAATCAAAGTGTGCCAGAAGTAATCCAGCTCATGTCATGGTCCTAAAAATAGTGTGTCACCTCTGAGCAACAAGTAATATACCTCCAGGGTATGGAAATTTCATTTACTCTTGTAAACCTTAATTTCACAGTTATTTACCTTAAGGAAACTGTCTTAGCCTTTTGATTCTGCATAATTCAGATAGAAATGGGTATTTGTTAAGAAGAACTGTTAATGCTTTTTTCCAGGAAGCACAGTCTGGTTATTGAAACAGAGTTACAGCTGAGGTTTTCAAGATTTATGCACAACACTGTGTATGCTTATGTAGTTTGTTAGGGTCTTTGCGTAAAGATACAAAAGTGGCTTAAATAGAAACGTGGGCTTTGAACTGAGTCATGCATGGTCCAGCTTGTGCAGTTGTATTCTGTGCGTGCACTGTTCACAGACGCACTGCGCTGACCACAGCACACAGCAAGCTAAGACTGGCTGCTCCAAGCATATCATCCCGGGCATGCTGCGGAGCAGAGTACTTTGCAGAGGAGCTCTGCCTGGGGGAAGGGGTACTCTTCTCCAAGTTCAGCTCACTGCCAAGTTGAGCTCAGTTTTTCATTTCCCTTTATTTAATTTCCCTCTCTTCACAAGCATGAATTTCTCCATAGTTTTTCCAAATTATTTGTGCTCAAGTTTTAGGAATGGTATTGAAAATGTCTGGGGTATATAATGATGTTTTCTATTCTGGTGTGCTAATAAGACTTAATAGCAGAAAAAAAAAAGACGTGATGCTGAAACATCTTTTCTGTACGGCATGGTATATGGTTGTTAGTCTTTGGCAAACTGGTTATAAGCATGTGCTCCCATGTATATGTGAGGGTTTATATTATAAAACAGTTCTCATTCATGATAATGTTCTTGTAATCTTCTGAGACTTAGCTGCAAGAGGGACTCTGGTATTGGCACCCAGAACTGGCATGTGCAGTAATAAGCAGTAATAAAATGGTATTTTAGCACAGTACCTGCCAAAACTGCGTTCTGAAGGGGGTCAGGGCATACCTCTTGTATAAATATATAACAACTTTGAAAGGTTGTATGAAATAATTCATACAATGAATTATTTATTATTTTAGTTATCTTTCCAAATATGGCTAGGTGGTTTTGTTTCTTTACTAGTGTCCCTGAAGCATTCAGCCGTGCCTGTGGGGCTGTGTGGGACCCCAGTGGTGCAGTTGCCTTGCTGCTGTGGGGAGTCTCAGCTGAGGGTGCTTCAGGTATGGTGTGAAGCCCACATCTTGAAGGGAGTGGTCCTGCTTTCAAGATCCAAGATGTGCTGTCAGGACAGTGCTATGCACTGTCGCAGGTGTTTCTGGAGATTTGTTTATATTAGTTACTTGTAAATACAGGCCTCCATTCAAATCAGGGAAGAGGCTAGGATGTAGGTATTGAAAGAGATCAGCAGATGTTTTCCAGTCCTCTGTGCTTCCATGTGGAAGGAATCATTCCCCTTTTTTGGCACATCTTTCCTGTGGTGTGATATGCACTCTTGCCTCCTTGTACACTCAAGTTGCAGAAGTCTGTCATACCTTTGTGACTCCTAATTCTTCTTCCAGTCTCTTTGTCACTTTCTGTATCCTTCTCAGCCTTCTGCTGTGACCTTCTGCCCACCCATTTGTGTCGTCCTGCCTGAGGTTCACTACACATGAAGTCAGCAGCAGGTCACTTCATATTTAAAAATGTTTAAAGCTCTCAAACAAGAGCTATCAGCAACTCTTAGCTGCTGATAATTGGTTAGAGCATGGTGTTAATGATGCCAAGGTTATGGGTTTGATCTCCATATGGGCCATTTGCTTAAGAGTTGGACTCAGTCCTCGTGGGTCCCTTCCAACTCAGAGTATTCTGAGGTAAGGGCTTTCTACAGCAGTTTTTATTTGAGAGAAAGTCCATTTTAAAAAAGCAAAGTGTTCTCTTGTCTGCTTCTTGCTTACTTTTTCCTCCCTGTTGGCTGTGAAGCTTCCTGATCCATCTTTACCTTGCAAGAATAACATAGGTACTTAATCTTTTCCATTCCCTGCAACCCTCCACCCAGTTTCTGTCAGACATCTGTACTAACTTTGTAATCATTAGACAGTCCTGCTCCATGAAGTCTTTGGGACTTTCCAGTAATATCTTGTCAGGATCGAGTTGGGGTTGATAGTTGGGGTAAGAAGGAGGGCAGTGAATGTAGATGGTAGTGTCTGTTGTGTGTGTCCTTTTGCAGGATTTGATGTGCTTAATACCTCAACTTCTCAAGTACTAGTTAAAAAGATCTTTAGGGATGGATGTATTTTGAGGCTAGAACTTGAAGGTATGTAGTGGCAAACTGTCATGTGAGCAAGACTGATGGATGAACTGTTAAGAATGAAAAAATAAGGAGGAGTTTGGAAGGAAGATAAAGAGAGGAATTGCAATGAGAGTAATAAAATGGCTTTAGTGTTGAGTAATCTTTTAATAGTGGAACACAGTGTACGTGTTAAGGAAATAACAGGACACTAAGGAGAGTTAATACTTCAGGGATGGGAAGGATGCGTGGTTAGAGCTATGTTTACAACCTGGAGTGTTGGCTTCTGCTGCTGGTTCTCTGCCATTTGGTGCTTTATGAACCTTACAGAAGAAACCTTTGTCTGAGAAGGGAAAGCAAACTTTTAGTCTGGCTGCCTATTTATTTATAACTGAGTTTAGGTAATAATCCTCTAGGAGGACAAGGATTAGCTTTGGAGTTCTTAGTTTTGTTTTTTCTGGCTCCTCCTGTATTATTGATACAAGCCATCCCTCTGCTCATGAAGGAGAATCTATAATCTTCCTCCAATAGCAATTTTAGGATCTCTTTTGAAAATCTTCATCTCTAGGGTACAGAGCTTCTGGCAGCAGACACAGTATCATGAGCCAATCTTAAAATGCTTAATACATGTTTTCTATCACCGATTTCAAGATTTTGGAGAATTGCGTGGGCCAAGTTCTTCTCAACTATAAATGCTTTCAATTTCTTGGCCTCTTCTTCTTGTGTTAAAATATTCTACTTTTGCACAGCTGAAGGATTTCATTTGTCCTTCATCCCTGCCAGAAGGACAGGAATCCTGGCAGCTAAGTGACTGACTCCCAGGAGGAGGATCTGGTCTGCATGTGAACACAATCAGATTTTGTTTAAAACCCGACCGAGATACGGATCACACCTCGATTTCTTCCAGCATGTTTGTAGGCAGATGCAGAGGGGTCCAGCTGCTATAGACTTGACATGGGACTGGGAAGCGACAGAAGCTGTGTTTTTTAAGACCTACAGTGCATACAGTAGAATGTATTTTAATATAAAGCTCCATATCTGAAGCCTACATATTTTTTTCGTATATGGAAGAAGACTTGTCAAGACTCACTGGAAAAGCTCTGGAATCCTAGCAGTTCCTTCTCTTGTAAAATTTGTGAAGCTGTTGTTCTGTTTCCCAGTGTTCCTAGTTGGGCTAGAGAGAAGATCCAGCTGCTTCAGATTACCTAAAGCTTCTGAGGGATGTGCTGTGAATGGATTTCATGTGAGCGGTGGGAAATAATAATAAGCAAAACTATAGGCATTCATCTTCATTGAGGTTAATCTATCCATTATAATAGCTGCCTGGATAACTAGTTACATTTATTTAGCATTTACAGTTCTTGTTTCTATTCTTTAAAGTGAATTTTACATCTGGAAACCTGTCTAGCTGTTCCTGTTTCATGTGGTAGGGTAGGAGTTGAAGAGGCTCTCCTGACTTTCACATTTTGACAAAAACATACATATTGTGCCCCTCCCAAGCTGTGTCTTCCAGTGTAATAAAATTGTTACCTTGTTCTGTGAACCTCATTGCCCTTGAGACATATTGAGTATGAAAAACAGAGGGTGAACCAGGATATTTAAGCTGATAAGTTCTCTACAAAGGCCAAAGTTAGTGTGTTAAAGATTGGTTTGGGAATTTTAGGAATCCAGAAACTACTCCACATGTGAGGTTAAAATTCACTAATAGAAATGTAAGAGAACTTTAAAACATAAGTGGTTTTTTAGTAGTTGAATTAACCAGGGTGCTTCTGCAGTTTTCAGATTTTTCTGTTGAAAGGGAGCTGGTTTTACCAGAGATGCAGTACAGCAAGTCTCCAGCTTAGTTGCTTAATAACTACTAGAAACCGATAAATCGCCAGTATTATTTACACTAAAGCCACAGTTTCAAAGACAGGGCTGTCAAGTGAGGAGATGTGTTGCAAGTGTTGAGATGTGCATCCCCTGTTCTATGTATGGCCTGCCAAACCCTTTCTTTCCTCAATTTTGCCATCTCATGAGAGTTGCACCTTTGGTGTCCCTCACCTGTGACCTCAGAGACTCACTGAGAAAGAAGAAATTATGCCTTTCCATGTGTCACACAATGTATTTTTTTTATTACAGTGCTGACACACAAGTAAACAGGCTTAAGGGGAAAAGCCTCTTTAAGACATTTGTTGACCGTAGCTGCTTGGTGCTTAGTCATTTTTCCTCTCAAAGGTATGGCCCTTCAGAATAAACGTGTTCAGTAATATACTGGATCTTTGTGTTAGTCTGCTTAGAAACAGCCCCTTCTCCCTCACAGCCTCTCATTTTTTTCTTTGGGCAGATCTGCTGTGGAGCACAGCTGTGTAATGCAGCTCATTTGACATAGCTGGCAGTATGGCAGGCAGAGGCAGGCAAGAAAGACCAGGAATGAGTACTGGGAAAAGTGGGGGAAGGGAGGACACCTGCCCACCAAAGAGCACTTGTCAGGATGGTGTATATTTAAAGCTGGGTGCTGCTGATGGTGAGCTGCGTGGCTAGTCTTACTATTCATTATTTTGAGTTTAACTGAAAGTCCTGTATTTGTTCATGCAGCTGTGGTAGGAGTGGAGATCCAACTGGTGCCATTCAGACAAGAACCTGGAGAAGGATATGTTACCTTTATAAATGGTTTTCAGGACTTCAGCTTCTTTTATGAGATTACTTCTTTTTTTTTCTCCTCCTGATTTCTGCTTCACAGCTTTGCCTGTCTCCAGAGAAAAAAAGAAAAGCATGTTTTGCACCCTATGCTCCAGCAAACTCTGCCTGGACCTCTTCCATTATTAGTAGAGGCCGCTACTTCCCTTCTTTGTCCAAAGCCTGCATGCTTCACATGCCACAAGATCATCTTCCTCTGGCCCGTGGTGATTCACAGGGGAATTTATTTTCTGTTTCTCAGCTCACCCCTGAGGGGTTTCCCTTGGCTGGTTCCCTTCAAGGAAGGGAAGCAAGGTCTTGCCTGTTGTGCTGCTGTAGCTCTGATATGTTAACCTGGTGCTGCTCATCTGTCTTTGCACAGTGGCAGAAAGGGGAATAGAGGAAAGGAGTGCACTGCCCAGCCAGTCCCTTACTGCTGACAGCACAGAACTGCAGCTGTGGGTCCTATTCCTATCATCCTGTCCCTGCTCTACAGCTTTTTTCCACCAGTTGGCTCATTTGGGAAGGAACAAACAGATAAAAATCAGAGGGTTCTTCCTGGTGCTTGCTTACATTTCTTCAGAATATGTTCTGGTTTTCTTTGGTTGGGAACCACTACTTCAGCTCCTGGGTCCCCCACCCACCTTGCAATACTCCCAAATTGAAAAGTTGGAGTGGCCCCAGTTATTCTGCGCACATAAAGATATTGGTTTTGGCCCTCTGGCCATCCTGTTAACCTTTCAAATTTGAGTTGCATTCTGGAGATTTAGATACTCTGAAAATGTTAGCAAATACAGCTGTGCTTATTCAAGGAAGTTAGAGAAGTAGTGTATTACTGCCTTTATAAAGAAAGCCTTGCTTTAAACAATTTACTTGGTAAAATTGCTTTTGATACATTCTCATTACAGAATTCCATCACCTAGGAGCAACACAGCAAATTCTGCTTCTGATACATTTACTCTTTGAATCTTCCTGCTCTTGTGCAAGTTAAATTTAGATAGTTTAGGGATATTATTAAATCTTCACATGGCTTCCCTTTGGTTTCAGTAACAGAGTTTACATTATACGTGTGGACACAAAAAGTCCTCTAAATGCATAGTCAGGCTGCTAGTGATCTAATGTAACAGGGTAGATGTTATGATTTGCTCTATTCAGGCAAGACTTTTTCTTTTAAATATGCTTACTGCTTTTTCTGTAGGTATAAAGATGATACTTGCAGAAGGTACTGCATGATAGTTTTGTAGGTTTTGTAGTAAAATGAATTCTTGAATCAAACCTCTGACAACCTAAGTGTATCTCCGCTCTGAATTCAAAACAAGGAAACAATTTTGATATTGGAGTTCATTCAGCTTTGTCTGTTGGCTTTTTTACTGCAGAGCTGGTGTACCACATGTCCATTTTTTCCTAGGCTGTATTTGAACTCTTCTTCCTTTCAGATGCTTTGTAACCTAACTACCCTCAAATGAAGCACTTCATTTATTCCATGGGCAGCCCAGGCACAAGTGTGAAATCCCTTCAAACATTATGGCTTTAGCTTCTTTTATAGGGGACATTCCATTTGGAGGAATAAGTTGTATTTACCTTTTGTGTCTGAGTTTTACGATTTATATATAAATGTTGTTTACTGTTAAAATGGTGCACGGTCTTTCTGTAGTGTCTGTGTTTTATTAAAGTAATCTAAAAAGAAAACCACTAAAACGATGTTACTACTGGGTGTCTGATTGCCAAGTTAATCTCTTATCACAAGTCCCATTGATCTTCTGTTTGAGCAGCTGAGAGTCTATTTTATGTATAGCGATCTTTCATAAAGTTTATTCCTGGTAATAAAGCGAACTGGGGTGAGTGCCAAGCTATTCTCAGAGGCAATCCTCTCTCTCAACAAGAGAAGGATTTTATTTTGTTAGATGGGCTTATTGTTTGGGCATGTACTTGTGGCAGAACTAGTGAAATTGCTAGCGAGTGAGTCAAACTAGGTTCAGAGGTGTACTCTTACTGGTATGAAGTTAATGGCATTGCTGCACAATAGACATTCAGATCTGGCTTTTAATATGATGCCCAGAGTCACGTGCATTTTCTACTTATTACAGTGTGGTATTACTAACTTGCATTGTTAATCTCTCTTCTGTGGTGTGGCAAAAACCTTAAAAAAAACCTTTAAAAAAGAACCAAAAAACCCCTACCACAAAACAAAAGAACAAACAAACCAACCAACCAAAACCACACCAAAAACAACAACAAAAAAAACAAAACAAAAAACAAAACACAAAAAACCCCAAAACCCTCCACCCTAGAATTTTATATGTGTTAGGTGCATTGAATTTTCTTCCATGTAAGAGGAAGAAATTTTAGTTCACAGAGCACACCAGTATTGGTTTCCCTGAAATAATTGTTTTTCAGATTTTTGAAATCTTTCTTCTGATAGTATTTGTGTTGAGATACTTGGTGTCTTCACACCAAATGTACCTGTATATTAAAAAAATGTAATTCAAAATATTAGTAGTTAACCTTCAGTAAAGTTACTTTATGAAAATAAAATTTTATTTTTAATAAAATTTACTTAAGCTTTATTCCAGAGTTTCTGAAGTATTAATATGTATTCAGGAAAGTTTACTAGATGGCAGGACAAAGATTCTTTTAAGCTAATAATTTGTTAATACTCATGAAAATGGCCATCTTACTGCTGTGCACAACAGTCTCTATAAATTCCTATAGCCTTATGGCAGTTTTGGGAAGCAATGGTGGTTTTGGAAAGCTCTGTGCAAATATTTGACGTTGCAAGGACAGGTTACAGTCTTGATCTGTTCCTCTGCTCTTGTCTGAAAGCTAAATTCATGGGGGCTGGCACCTGCCTTCTAGGAAACCAGTCTCGAGCTATCTCACCTCAGCCTGTTGTTGCAGTAAATTTTAAATTACTGGTCAGTATCTTCTCTTTGGTCTTCTCCTGCCCTGGTGGCCTGGATATATGGGAGTACTTACAATTCCTTATGGACGCAAGGGGTAAGCGCAAGTGCGGATGGCAACAGAAGCGTATGGATGTGCAAATACTGTACATGAGGCCCTTGGGATGGTGAGGGAATGGGGCAGGCACCCCAGGTATTGAAATACCAAGTTAAGGAAGTTGATGGGATGCTGGGAATTCAGTAGGAGGGAGAAGAGCAGAGGGATGCAGTGTGCCCCGGTATTTGCTGTGAGCTAGAGTGCTGGACAGAATAAGGTGTATAAATCTAGTAACATCATTTGCTCCTGTTGTGCTCAAAGCAGATACCGATGTCCCAAAACTATCTGAACTAGTTCTCACTGAAATCAGGGGGACAGGTCACTGCACAAGCTGCTTTATTGGGCTCTTAGCAGATTCAGTCAGCTTACCGTACCTGTTGCTCTTTACACTTTAAAAGAGATGTCTTTACCATCAGTCATAAAATTTAACCTTCCTTTTAAATTTTTCCTTGAAATCAGGAGCAAAGCACACAAAAAATCTCTAACACACTTTTACCATGCAGTAACACATTACTCTCCAAAGAGAAAGGATACATTACTATATACCTATAAACAAACTGGAGAAAAAGGAAGGAGCTATTGCAGCTAATATTAAGTATTTGTAGTCACAGTGGAAGAAACTTTTTTTCCTATTGTTCCTGCCCATTTGAACATGGTGATTTATTTTCCAATAATTGTCAACCAACTGCAAATGATGGGCAGTCTGCATTGCTGCCCTGCTTGTCCTGTGGTGTTGTGGATGGTGGCTTGGTGGCAAGATCTTAGCACAATAAAGCAGAAGCAGTTTAGTTTTAGCCTGGTTGTTTGTACTATTGGAGCCACTGATACCACTTGATAATCAGGGTATGTTACAGAGCATTAAAGTGTACAGATTTATAATTGCAGCTAGTGATGTCCTTACATCTTGGCTGCTTTGAGCTGAAAAATGTGAGTGAGTCAGTAATTTAAGCTTCAAATAAAAACTTGTATTTGAAACTATTTAGAGAGTCTTGTGAGAAAACTTAGCATTATTTCTTTAAAAACATGTATTCTTATCTGAAGCATTGTTCTAAAGTCAGACTTGAGGGGTTTTTATAGTTGTTTTTTTTTTTACCCAGGTTAATTCTTTTCATATGGAACTTTTAATGTTGGATTTAAAGCTCAATATTAGTCTATACTGTTTCTTTTTTAATATTAGATCAAATCTATATTTCCTCTAACTAAAAAAATATTTATTGTTTGAATACTTTGCACAGAAATTTGGAAATAAAATACTGAAATGTTTGAGCTAATTAGAAATACTTCTAGTGTAGAAATGACAAAGTTGCACTTCTGCTGGAGTAGTTTAAATTGTGATGCTGGTTTTCACTGGCTAAATGCTTCTTTAGTCATATGTGTTGTTTGACAGAGCTGACTGTAAATGAGAAATAGTCCACTTGAAATAAATAATGTCTTTAAAATGGGAAAGCTTTTATTTAGCAACTGATCAGCAATATGCTGGTCTGCTGTACTTATACAGCTTTATTGCATAGTGGAAGAGAAAACCTGTGTATTATCACAAAGACACTATATTTGATCTGTCTGGAACTTATTTAGCGAGTAAGAATGTTAATTTAGTGTATACTGACTAAGATAACTAGTTGTCTGGGGGGGTCAAGGTACTGACTTCAGAGGCATTTCTGAACAAAGATGTTGCAGTTGGTGGGTGGATGGCACTGGTCTCAGCTGTTGTATGAGCTTGCATAAATAGTATCATCTCCACTTTAATCTTTCGGGTGTTCAGAGGTAGTGTGCATATTTCTGTTTAACCCCTGGACACTTGCTGGCATGCGTGACCCTTTAACAATTCCTATCCCTCTGTCCATCCCTGGCACCTTGGCTCCAAAAAGTCTGGGAGGATAGCCAGTAATTTTGGAGCTTTTTGTAAAGAACATGTCCTTAACAAAAAGTCTTTTCATTTCAGCAGTGTACACTTTCTATTCTGCTTGTTACAGTAGTGTACGGCACAAGTCTGAAGTACTACTTGCATCTTCACTGTGCAATACTTACTCCCCTTTGAGTGCAAGGATCAGTTAAAAGATACTAAAACTGGTGATGATGGTTTCTGGACTTTGGCATCAGGAAAAAAAGCTTTTTTTTATATTTCAAGAAACAGCAACGAAGGCTGGAGCCATGTGTTTCATACAGAGAGTTGGCTTTTAAGTTGTGTTTTAGATAAGCATTTCATTTACCTTATCTTAAATTTTGAGAATGAAAAAGAAACTTAAACCATCAGTCTTCATGAATCTGTCTCCTTAAAATTAACGTGCCTTTTTCTTACCAATTTTCGTACCACCTCAGAGACATAATTTTAATAGAGTAGTTTTAAGGGTTATTTCTGAGGCTTGTGGATGTGGTGCTTTGGAGGGAGATATCCAAGACCTGTCAAGCATTAGAGCTTTCTGTAGATTCCTCTCCTAATTTTTTTGATGGGGAGAGAGGGAAAAGGTGTAGTAGACAGTGTTATTGCAGGTGTTGTTTTTGACAAACTTGTATCACTTTTGGTGCTATAAAGTTAGTCATGATCAAATACCAACATGGTAAGTGTAGCAAATGCAAAGAAACAAAACAAACTTCAGAGTGACCTGAACTATTAGATAAATAGAAATAAGTGGAAAGTGAATCTTCCCTTAAACTAGTAACTGTAAAGGCCTGTGCACAGGGAGAGAAGGTAAATGACAAGGCTGGGAAATGGCTTGCAATAAGTTGGTTTCCATTTTTAGTGATGATTACACAGGTACCAGCTTTTATATTGCTCAAATACTCGAATTTCTTTTTTAAGGATGGAGCCCTAATGATTCCAGAAATGGTTCATCCAAGGATCTATTTTCCTGAAAGTTTAACTTGTTCTAGTTTGTGTTAGAAGCAACTGAAGTAATAGTTGTATTAAAATGCTAATAGAAAAATGAAGGACACTGTAGGTGCTATTGCATTATTGGATATCTTTTAGTTATATTATTCCCCCTTATTTTTTTTATAGCAAACTTTGGCCTGTTCCATTCTAACGGCGTTGTTGAGCGAGTTCTCAAGTTCAAGTAAAACCAGCAACATTGGACTAAGCATGGAGTTCCATGGTAACTGTAAACGTATATTTCAGGTAAACTAGTCCTGTATTGATATATGCTACCTCTCTTTCTAGAATTTAAACATTGAGAAGCAGAAATACTTTGTTGTGGCAGGTGCAGTCAGGTACACTGTGTGCCTAAAATCATATAATAGGCCAAATACCGCAAATAATGCAGGTACTGGCTACTTCAGGAAAATTGATCATGTATTTTTTAAAAACTTGTATCAAAAAGGTGCAACCCCTTTGTGCTCATTTTATGAATGTAGAGCTACAGATCTTTATGCCGTTGGACTCTTTAATTCCTTGGCTACCAATTGCAAACAAAACGAATACTCTGTGGAACAATGATAGTCTTAAATATAGCTTTGGTTTAAAGCCAAGGAGAGCTATGTATGTATTTAAAAATATTATTGCAGATGGTGTAGTCTGGTTGTCTCAGATGTATTGTTTGGCCAGTCAGAAATGTTTTTGTGAAGGCATTGCTTTAAACGGACTGTTGTGGAACAACTTACCAACTTTTTTTCATGCCAAAGACCAACTCTTTTCTCCACCACTTATTAAATACATATTGGTTTTTTATCTTTTAACGACTAGTATTTATGTGAGGATTTTTTTTCATAGTCTTTGCAAATGTAATCAATTAATTTTGACAAAAGGGGGGGTTCTCACTCACAATTTCAGAGTGTTTTCTGTATTTTAATGAAAAATAGGGTGAAACTGGAAATTTTTTTCTCTTTGGAGAAGTATTTCTTGTTGATCAACATTTCATTAATGACTGAGATACTGAATGTATTGTGTTCGTCCTGACTGTAGGAGGACGATCTGCGGCAGATCTTCATGCTCACAGTAGAGGTACTTCAGGAATTCAGCAGACGTGAAAACCTCAATGCTCAGATGTCTTCAGTATTTCAGCGTTATCTTGCACTAGCCAATCAGGTCTTAAGCTGGAACTTCCTTCCTCCAAATTATATCCTTTTCATGTCAGGTCCTTTGTTTCCCTTGACTTGGGTCACTTACCGGGAGAGGAGTGAAGTCTTTGGAAGGAGAGTAAAACATAAAACTTATAACCTTTAAGTTTAGTCTTTGATTTATATTTTCTTCCATTAGTGCTTTTTGTCTCCACCATGCTTACTAAGAGATACTTACATATGGAAGCTGCTGTTGGTCTTCATTAAAGTTTAAAAGTATTTTATGTAAAAAGAGAAAACGAACAGAGCACCCCCGTTTTACAGGTTGATGGTCTGTCTGGTTGATGCAGGGAACAGGAAATGTGTAATATGCTACTTCAGTGTAGAACCATATGGTGTAGAGTCTAAGCCCTGTTCAATTTTTATGCAGAGGTCTGATCTGTCCTATTTTTCTTGCTCAGAGAAGAGATAGGGACAGGCAGATGCCCCATCATGTAGGAATATGCATGTTCAAACCAACTTCCCATAAAAGAACATGGTATATACAAGAACATGGAATAGAGTCTCTTCAATCTGAAAAAAAGTATTTGGTAGCAGAGGAAAGAAATGTCAACTTCATTTTACACGGTGCCATTGCTTCCAATTTGATATTTTTGTGATATCTGCTGGTCATTAGTCCAGAGAAAGGTGGAGTGAAAAGCAGAGCAGGAAATGGGAATCAGAAAGAGAAAGGGCCTTAGTGAAGGAGAGAAGAAAAAAGATATAAAGATGTTCAGTCCAAAAAATGGGCTAGACAAATATTGTAGAAATACTCAATCACACTCTGTATTTAATAGAGGTTTTAGGCAGCATGTGTAGTAAATCATTATAGTACCTGTTTTAATAGCCAGACTGCCTTTAAGAAGCTCAGCAAACTTTCCAAGAGCTGAATTTTTAAACTGATTTATAAACCTTTTTCCTAAAACTTTTGAAATTGCTACCAAGTTATACATACTGCAGGAATCTTGATGTTGCTCTCAAATCCACTGTGAAGGATTTTATTTGCTTTCCTGGTGTGACAGTCAGAAGGTGATATCTGTGTATTTTTGTTTTCTTTTAGTCTGTTCATTATGCAGCAGGCAGCAAAAGTAAATTTATTTGAAACTGGATATTTGAAATTTGGATATTCCTTGGTTCACATCTGTCAAGCAGAATGCCAGTTATATTGGCTTTAAGAAAAGTTCTATGGATTAAAAGTAAATATCCCACTTCTATTCGTCCCTGAAGTGATTTGGCAGGGGTTCAGAAAAGAATTTAGCACATGTGCCTGTAAGATGGAGACTGTAGTGAAATTATTGCACCTTATAAAAGTCTTTGGAAGTGGATTTGGGATTTGAAATAGAAAGGAAATGTTCTTGTATTGTGCAGTGGTGGTTCCCTCTGAATTTTAGTCTGGCTCTGCACAAACTTCCGATGTAGTCCTAAATAGAAAATCATAGAATGTTAAGGGGTTTGGAAGGGACCTTAAAGATCATCCATTTCCAATCCCCCTGCCATGGGCAGGGACACCTTCTACTGGATTAGGCTGCTCAGAGCCCCATCCAACCTGGCCTTGAACACTGCCAGGGTTGGGGCATCCACAGCTTCACTGGTCAACCTGTTTCAGTGCCTCACCATCCTCACAGTAAGGAATTTCTTCCAGCTATCTAATCTGAATTTCCTCTCAGTTTGTGCCCATTACTCCTTGTCCTATCACTGCAGTTCCTGACAAAGAATCCCTCTCCAGCTTCCCTGTAGGCTGTCTTCAGACACTGGAAGGTTGCTATGAGGTCTCCACACAGCCTTCTCTTCTGCAGGCTCAACAGAACCAACTTTTTCAGCCTGTCTTCGTAGGGCAGGTGCTCCAGTCCTCTTACCAACTACGTGGCCTCCTCTGGACTTACTCCAACAGTTCCATGTCCTTCTTATGTTGGGGACACCAGAACTGTAGTCATTGTTGGCTCATATTGAGTTTTTTATCAACCATCACCCTTAAGTCCTTCTCTGCAGTGCTGCTCTTAATCACTTCTAACCTATAGGTGTGTCTGGGATCTTGGAATAGTTCAAAAGTGAAGGCTGTAGTTCTTCATGAGCTCTTTGTCCTAGACTTTGCACTGGTGGAGCCAGATAGATAGATACATGCAACATGTGGAGTCTTGGAATTCCAGTTTTCCTTTATATGTCTATATAATATGAGGTGATTTAGGTGCTAGTAAATAAATGTTACTAGAAATAGCAAAGCAAGCCATACTGCTGCTTAAGGTTAATCATATTTTCTGCTATTTGGCCTGCTTTAGATATTACGGCTCTTAAACAAGTTCTGGCCATTTCTGGAGGTCGGAGCGACCTAAGTGCTCTTAATGGATCCATTTCAAATATTTTTGTAATTTCTGATCCACCTGATACCATCTTTTTGTTTTCTACCATTGCATGTTTCATTTTGCTGTAAGAATTACAGCATCAGCTTGCATCTTCTTTCTTTATGTATCAACCTGTTTTCACAGAAGTTGGAACATCTTCAGTCATCCTTGAGAGAAGTTGGTCTTAGCGGCCAAAGATTCAGTAACTATTGGGGTTTACAGTGCCATGTTGATTGTATCGTGGCATAAATCTCTTTTCCTCAAGATGACCTGTTTAACTGTTGATTGTTAGGTCATGGGCAGTGCAACTTAGCTTGGCTCTAGTTTCTAAATAGATAGCACATTACATAAGAATGTAAGAATTGCTGTGTTGATTGATTGGTTGGAGTCCTTTTGGTGTCCTCTTTCCAAATCTTGACAGTACATATGCTGAAGCAGTGGGCATAAATTTAATACTTGAAGCATGGCGTAAAATGATCCATTGTATTCTCAGATGCATCTTTTTTCCTTCAGTTGGTATTTCCCCTGGCAAGATAGTATTGATTCTCAGTGTTCCCTGCAGCATCACAGTAATCTGCCGTACATTTATGTAATCTTTAGCAAGATTCTTGTGTCTCCAAAAACAGTAAGTAGCATAAACGTGCATTAACTGTATGGTGACTATTGCAAAGTGGCGCGTTCAAATCCCCAAGTTGTTAGAACTGCATCAAAACATACCACTTCTCAGAGAGTTCTGTGCTTGTTATAGGACAACTTGGTAAGTGTTGCATTGTTAAATGCAGTCTTGGACAGTGTTGCCACCAATTGTAAGAAACGTTGTAGTGGGTTTGCATTGTCTATTGCTACCACGAAAGATGCTTTCTGGAATACCCACCTCATTGGAGCAACGAAAGAAGAAACTCTGGCACCTACCTAATTTCAAATTGGAACTCAGTATTTTTAAGTTATCTTGGGATATAGTGCCTGCAATAGGAAGGACATGGCACAGTGACCTAGGAAGCCTCCCTTCAGTCATGCAGTTTCTCCCATTTCATTTTCCAGCAATCATCTATTGTTATTTTTATCTGCCACCTTGAGATATTAGTTTACCTGGTGTTTGTGGATGCTTCAGAGATAGTATCTTGTGGCATGTTGGCTTCTGTACAGTTTCTTTTTTCAGTGCTGTTACAGTATTGTTAAATGTTATTTACTTGGATGGAACTAGTTTTAACTGCATCTTTTCTTAAATGAATGTTTTCATTAATTAAGGAAGTACAGTTGATCAGTACTAAAATGTACAGCCCTCTCCTTCACAAAAGTTCCTTCAAGAATCTGACTTTCAGTACATTGTGAGTACCTAAAGTCTCCAATTAAGAAGCTGAATGTTGTTGGGTTTTAATGCACCTTGGCATGGACATGCACATTCTGTGAAGTCAGGATGTAATTATAATTTCTATCATTTTACTTCCAGAGATATTTCTCCTGTTGTCTTGACTTTGGGATTTTTCTGTTCCTGGTAGCCGTATTCTAGTGGACTTTGGCTGAATGTCCTCAAATATAAAAGTTCTTTAAGAGCACATAAGAATAGTCTCCCATCTACAGAAAGATGTCTATTATCTGTCATTAGGAGCTGTCATAGAAGTACTTATCCCTTGTTTTTCAATGTATGGATTACAGTACATGAATAAAGAGATACTTGAGCTTTAGTTCTTGTTTTGGATTTAGTGCCTGTACTTGCTCAGAGACAAGCTGGCAAATTTTCGAGTGAATGTAGAATAGGGGATTTAAAATGCAGGTTAAGTAAACCTAGTGGTTTGCACTCTACTAATAACATCATTGCTGTTCCATTGGAATTGTTGGTGCCATGGCAGTTGTATGAACTGACTGAAGTTTTTGTCCGAGCTGAACATTTT
>VXAZ01002692.1:77797-115101 GCA_013399875.1 Gymnorhina tibicen | reverse complement strand
CCAGTGCTGCTTGACAGTATGTATTTGGATATATGTCCTTACTTGATAGGATTTTTGATAAATTTAAATTTTTATTTTAATTTTTTTTTCTGCAAGTTTATCCAGCAGTTTTGAAAAGGTGAAAAAAATCACTGGCAGAACTCTCAGCAGCTACACACAATCTGAACAGCTGTCTAGACTATCCAGACAGTTGCTACTGTCAGCTGTGAACCTCCACATGCAAATAACTTTTTGGCTTACATGTTAACCCTTCTTCGTTTAATAGTATGAAGTTGTCAGAGTTGCATATCTGTTTCCTTGATTGGTTTACAATTACTTATTTGTGATAAGAAAAATATTTTTATTAATATGCAGATTTGTTTTAATACATTTACATTTTACTTAATAGTAACCAAGACTCGCCTGTATTTTATTGTTTTTGAATGAACGCTAGCCAGGGCAGTATGCTGTCAGTTCTGGTTTTAGATTCCTGATTTGCAGTGGTTGAGGCTTGCAGTAGTAGTTTGCAATTTGAAGTAATGTAAGTAAATGGTAGTAATTTTTATTCATTTATGTGATCTGAGAAGTTTTAATAACCTTGCAAAAGTTGACAGGCAGGACTGCTATGTTAGAACGAGAGCCTTCATTTCTAATCTCAGCCTCGTGTGGGACATATATTAGGAGGGGTATTTCTGTTGCAGGATTTGTTTCTCCTGCTAGTTTGATCTTTCAGGGATTAACTGTGCAGCTAATCCAATGAGTTATGAGTTAGATGAACTTGCAACTATAGCACCACAGAGAAATGGTTAGTGTTTTAACTGTACTTTTTGGAATAATATTGCTGAAATAATTTAGCTAAATTTTGCTTCTGGGTGAAAAAATTACTCTATATTTGTTTGTTTAATTATTCAATAAATCTTCTGTGAAAAAATAGGCGCGAGCCTGAAAAAATTCTTTAAATCCATACTTGACTGATTAAAATAAGTATGTGAGAATATATTTACTGAAATAGTAAGATTCGAATCTAGAAAGTCTCAACGACAAAAATAATGACATAACAGTTTGCACAAATGCAGGAAGATTACTGTTGGCCTTGTATAATATAAGGGTGTTGCCAAGGAAGTGATGCACTCATTTTTGTATATGCCTTCAGTGTTTACCTCTGCTAAAGAAGCATCTATATAATCTTGATTGAACTTGTTGACTAACTTTAGCAAGACTCTATAGCCTAGGCATAGTTAGCATAATAGAGATGACTGTCATTATTGGCTGTTTTTAGAAGGAGCAGCATGTCTGACTGGCTGGCATCTGTTTCTCTCTTTAAGACATAACATTCAATAGACAGTTCAATTTTCAACATGTAGGTGAGCCTTAACTAAATGTTAGTTTCACTGAGTTAATTCAAGGCTTGAGATTGTGTGAGCTGAGTCACGATCTTGACGTTTGCCATGGTTTAGGGAGTTGCAGAAACCCTTGTATTTCAGACTGAATGGAAGTTATAGTAAGCTTTTTTTGGTGTGTGCTCTTTTGGATTGAGAGCCATGTGACTGTTGTAAGAACACCCTGTTTTCATGTATTATTAACTACCTCACTTCCTGAAAGGTACATCGAAAAATCAGAGAAGATACAGATATGGCCCAAGATTCATTACAGTGCCTGGCACAGCTGGCATCTTTGCACGGGCCAGTCTTTCCTGACGAAGGTTCACAAGTTGATTACCTGGCACACTTCATTGAGGGATTACTGAATACTATCAATGGGTATGTATGCCTGCTCTCTAAATTTAGATGGCATCTTTTAATCTTTAGTTTGGGCTGTAGCATATCTGTGTGGAGAAGTGGTATGGCTTGCTTATTTCTGGATATGATTTGTGCTTACTGTTGGATTGCTTAAATTGAGAAAGGGCAGTTTAAAGTAGGTGGTGCTTATTATGAAATAGATTTATTGATTAAAAATGTATCAACAAAACCAATTCCCTTTTAGCAATTTTCTTAATGGCAAAAAACTGCTATTTCTATCTATAGAATTGAAATAGAAGACTCTGAAGCAGTGGGAATTTCCAGTATTATCAGCAATCTGATAACTGTATTTCCTCGCAATATTTTAACGGCCATTCCAAATGAACTTTTCTCTTCATTTGTTAACTGCCTCGCACATCTCACCTGTTCTTTTGGAAGAAGTGCTGCCTTGGAAGAAGTGGTAAGTAGCTGCTCTCAAAAAAATGGGTAGCCTTTTTTGTTTCTATTTGTGATAAGCATAAGTGACATGAGAATTTGGGTATTTTGTTAATAACTGTTGTGAATTCAGTGGTTTTGTCCTAGATATTTCTGAAATCACATAGGAGAGGATTTTCTTTTTATTTCACACAATGTAATGAACATAATTACACAGTGTGCATCTTTCAGACTTTGTTTCAGACTTTGTTTTGCTTTAAAGCACATCTTAATTTTTTAATTTTAAGTGAATGGATTCATTTAAACGATTAAAGTTTTAAGTATTGCTGACTTGCTGTTGTATGACTCCTCTGGAAACTGTTGTAGATAATGAACAAGCCGCAGTCCTGAGAGTTTAAAATGACTACATGAACATATGGACAGACTGAAACTTAACTGCTGCCTAGAGTTCTGAGTCAGGAGTCTCTGTTTTAAGTGAATGTAGCCATTAAGGTCTATTGTTAACATCATATTTCTAAGCTGTTCAGATCATCCCTTCATTGCTGACACAGTTCAAATGGTAATTGTGCGTACAAATCTGGCACAAGAATTAAGAGGGTTTTTTTCTTTCAAACTTTGTTTGTAACATTAAAGAGCAGTTGGCATAGCCCAAGTGTTCTGCTCCTAGAAGTTGCATTAGAAATAAAAACTACCAAGGACACATAGTTTAAGGAAAAAAAACCCTAAGAATTAAAGCAAATAATCTTGCACTTAAGCTATTTATGTGCAGTGGCTATAGATGTAAAATTAGCCTATCAAGATACTAACCAATATTTCCCCACTATCATGATAAAGTATGATTTTTTTGTTTTGTTTTGACAGTTTGGTGTAGTGACAGAGGTTAATTACCTGAGTTTGAAGATAATTATAGAAGTATTTAGTTACAAAGTTGATTGATGTTTTTCTTTACCAGAGAGCACAGGTGTATTAATTAGCAGGCATTGCAGAACATTAGCTCATGTCTTCGCTGCAAGGTTAAAATGCATTATATTTGGCCCAGTATGCACTTAAACTTTTCTTTTTTTCTCATGTCTTAAAAAAAAAATTGGTGTTTAAATTTAGAGTGTAAAATACAGCTCCTTTACAAACCTTATTGGTCAAAATTTGTCTGCTTTTGAGGTTTTCTAGTAGAATATTGAATATATATTCTGGTGCTCACCGATACATTTAGAAATGCTCCTGAAGCCTTTATAAGATTCAGCAAAACCATAGGCAGCTGTCAGTTAAATTCAAAGGAACTAAAGGGATGTTGTTTCCTCAGTTAGTGTCTTGTTACTTGAGAACTGGAATACACAATCATGTTTAATGAAAAGAGTGCTCAACATGGTGCCATTTAAAACACTTAATCTCTCAGCAAGAGCTTACACTAGCTTGTACCACTATCTGGTGCAGTGATACCGCGTGCTGTGCCTGTAGAAGTACTACTTTGCATCCCTGAAAACAACCTTTTGGCTTAGGAATGTCCTAGCTATGGCTAATGTGTTCCCCAAGTTTCTTTTAGAATGTGTGCAGTGATACTTTCTGTGAGCTCATGTGCTGTCTGTAATTAAGAGTTTTCTGATAGATAAAATACTGTGTGTGTTGGGCTCAGTAGAATTATCCTCAGATGATATTGCTGGAGCTTTTCAGAAATATGAAATGCAGCAGAATGCAGGCAGGTGTGCTCCTTAAGCTTTGCTGGTTGGTAAAGCTGTTTGCCCCATATTTCTGCTACTTCATGTGCCAGCAGAACATACCATGTGAACGTGGCAGAAACAGCTAAGTAGATTCCTTGTGCCTGCCGGGGAAGATCTGCTATGAAAACTGTCAAAATATGGAGGTCCTGAATCAAAATATGCAAACCACTTCAAAGCTTCTAATACTGATTTTCAACCACAGGGAAAACCCCACAATCCAAACATTATGTTCAAATGCTTCTTTTGCATTAACCTGCTGGTTGGTGTTGGGGAGATCGGCTGAAGGAAGTTAAAACATTTGCCTGAACGGCTGCACTGGTGGAGGGAGGGCAGTAAGCTTCAGCAGTGCTGAGGGATAGTTTATGGGGCAAAGTGGACCAGTAATCTCTTCCTTTAATGGCACTGGGTGTGAGAGAAGATGCTCGTTCATAGCTGTGCTCTGCCTTGCTCAACACTTAATGCTTATGCAGAAGTAGAATCAAATAGTCCACCTGAATTAGTGAAGAGTAGGAACAGAATGTTGGATGAAAAGTCAAATAATTATATCAAAGGCTTCTTTTTCTCAAAACAAGTATTAATGTACTGTCCTGTTTAGTGATACTTCTTAAAATATCATGTGATGGCAGAGACCATTCTGAATTTGGTCCCCTCACTGTGCTTCCAACTCTTAGCACCTTGTTGCTGCTTGACCAACTTTCAAAGTGTTTTTTCTTCAAAGGGTCAGCAAACTAGGAAGGAAGAAGGACCAAATTTCTTTTTGTTTCCCACACAGGAAATTAAGAGGAATTAAGCATCTTTGCTTTAAATTTACTGGGTTTATCTTGCCTCTCCTGAAGATCTGAGCTCTGATCCATCAGAATACTTCAGCTCCCAGTCTACAGCACAGCACTTTGCCTGCATGATGGCATCTTTAGTAGCCCAGCTATAGCTAATCTGAAATAAGGATTGGGATTTTTTAGTAAGGTTTCTTTGGAACCAGATTGGTTCAATATGGATAAAATCTTTTTACTGTTTGGGCATTTATTTTATGGAGGCACTTATTAGTCCTAGATTGCTTATGAGAATATCTCCAAGTGTTAAAATAACTTTTCTTCATGGCATTAACTTCTTTATTACCTTTTCAAATAAATGAATTGGATATATTTGAGGGTATTTTGTTGTTCATAAAAACATGGCTGTTTGTTTATGCTCTCAATTATTAAAAATTATTAACAGTCATATATGTAAGTTATAAATATATTACTTACATGTCAAAATACTTCATGATTGAATGACTGTCTATAAATTTGTGTGTCCTTTAGCCAAGTTTTACAAAGACATGTTGTGGTGTCCTTCCTAAATTTATGACTTGTTAGTGTTGAATACAATTTTGCCTCTCTCCTTGTCATCTTCAGGTTTTGTTTTCACAATTGCATCAGTATGTCCCATATTTTAACTTCTGGAAATATGGCAACTTTGCAGTTACAAAAGGATGCTGTGAAGCTATCTTGGAATGCTTCCAATGTGATATCAGTTTTTCCTCTTAATCAGTCATCCAGCCAGTGTTTTCTTTTCCTTGCCTGTTCATTCAGCTGTGTTTGTAACTTCACTGGAAGTCAGGAATTCTTGTGTCTGGAGCATGATTAAGGCCTTAATATCTCTTTATTTCATCACTGAACCATTTTACTAAGCTCTACTATCTCAGAGTAACTTCTGTGAGCCATCCTGTAAGACTTCCTCTAAGAAGTTTAGCAGGCTGTTTATCTGTACAGTCATGCTGAAGTTATTTGACGTTGGATGTATTTACAAACGTTCAATTTTTGCATCAAAACAAGAAGTTGATAGTTACATTAAAAATGCTTTTAAAAATAAGTTGCCTCTTTGCTGTTTGGATTCTTTAGTTTGCCTGAAACTCAGGACTTTGTTTTTCAGATAAGGTATTTCCTTTTGCAACTTAGGTACTATATAGAAGCACATAATTAAAAACAAGAAGCGTCAGTTGAAATGCACAAAGTAATTAGAGTTGCAGGCTTATTAATTAAACAAATTAATTGGGTTTTGGTTTGTTCATAGAATGAGAAGTTGTGATTAATCATCAAAACTGGCTACCTGTAATAAGGTTTCTTGAACACTTGCAATCTTGCAGTGATTTCCTCTGGAACAGAGAATCATTGTCTTTTCTCTCTCTTTATTTCAGAAATAGTGGAATACCTATAAATCTATATGCAATATCAGGTGAAGAGAAATAGCTAAACACATTGACAGGTTTTTAAAGCCTAGCAGGCATGAAAGCTGCAGTGACCTTTTCGATGCATTGCTTCAGTTCATTCTGGTATTTTCTTGGCTATCCTTAGATTGGTTTTGTGACTGATTTTTTTGTGTTTGTTTCAACAGTAGAAGAACATCTGTAAAATAATGGTGAATATAAGTATGTTCCTCTGGTTTAGTTTAGGAATAAGATTTTTTAATTTATTTCGGGTTTTTTTCATCTCTTGCAGCTTGACAAAGATGACATGGTATATATGGAGGCATATGATAAGTTGCTGGAATCTTGGCTTACTTTGGTCCAAGATGACAAACATTTCCATAAAGGTTTCTTTACCCAACATGCTGTTCAAGTCTTTAATTCCTACATTCAGTGCCATCTAGCTGCTCCTGATGGCACAAGGAATTTGGTAAGCCTTCCTTGTAGTAGTTTTCATAGAGTAACTAGCCCATGTCTTTTGGTGTGTCTATATAATGTAGCTCAAGGCAGCTAGTATAGAATTGCCATTTGTGACTTCGGAAATAAAAGAATTGCTGAACTTGTTACTCAGTTGTGATTTCCCGGTCTGTTTCTCTCATTCTGGAGAGCAACTAAAGGAATGCAAAGTTGGAAATCACTTTAAAAAAAAAGAAAATAAGTAAACCTCTAACTCAAATCAATGCGTATCTTGTTCTTTCCACTGGTACAGTGACTAAACTTTTGACCTTCCTTCTGGATTAGAGTCCTAGTTAAAATCCTGAGTGAAATTGGGGGCCTTTTTTATGATTGTTGCCTCCCATGCACTATCTTCAAAATACAATTGACATGCATAAATATCTGAAAAAATGTAGACTGACTATGCTCAAGGTAGAAGAAACTTGGAATAGCATGTGGTCATTTTGGATAAAATAAATTCCCAACTGAGTTTTTGAACAGTTGACCATCTAGAGAGAACTTAAAAGTACATTAAGTATCTCTTGAGCCATTAAGAAAGAAAGGTGGTTAGTCCATTTGCCAGGAATCTGGATCTTACTAAAATAGATTCTTATGCAGAAAGTTGGATGTAGATGTTGGATGAATTAGTAATTGCACAGATTCAATTCAATAACTGTATAAAATCTCTCTTTAATTTGATGCTGTGCAAAGATCTCAGAGGTACCTCATTCTGAAAAGCACTATGTAAAATGTAATTCTGCTATCTCAATATGTAACAGATGGTAATAGCAGTGCCAAAACTGATAGAAATATTTCACAAGAGAACTTTGAATTCATGTCAGGCGGTCTTGACATAACTTGTATACACAGGTTAATTCATGTCATTCTGTGAGATAAGTCATTTATCCCATGGGTAACCTTTAAAAGCCACAGCTGGCATTTTAGAATGCTTCTTGTTCTATATCAAAGCGGTAACAGGAACTTTCAGTCTCTGCTTTGGGAGCAGAGGCTTCACCCTTCAGTAAACAGCTGCAACTTTGAAGTTGCCAAAAGAGAATGATTTGCTGGGTTACATAAAGAAAAGATGGGTTAAAAGCAGTTTGCATAAGGAGTTGTGTGTGGATTCAGTTTTCCAGGGCCTCTGTAGAAACAAAGCAGACTGATAGCTTTCTCCGCCTCTTGTATTTTACTTTACTTGCATAAATTTTATGATTATTTAAGAGATAAGAAAGAAACACTTTTAATATTTATACTTGGTTTCTGCATATCATGGTTCCTCTCTTCAAGGAATAAGATCTGATTATAATTTAAGTAGTTTTATAATACAACCAAGATAAGCTTTCCGAAATTGAACAGTGCAACTCCTGCATCAGCAGGAAGTAAAACTGAGATCATCAAGATTATTAGTCTGCTGTTTTCTGAGATTATAGCATTTACTTTTAAGGTACTTTTTTTTTAATTAAGTGGTACTTTTTAAAGTGCTATGTCCCCTCAAACAGTAGGTTAGGGAAAATCTTTAATGAAAGGGCTAACATTCATTTCCCATGAAAAATACAATCTATTAAGTGATTTATGTAAGATCTCAGACAACTGAGAACTATTGAAATGTTAGCAAATGAACTGAATGTGGCATTTTGCTAATGAGTTTGTGAAATGCTGATTTTAAAACAATATGAACCCATGTTGACTCTGTTTAACTCTTCTGTGTCTAATTTAGTACAAGTCTGTTGTTCATACATGCAAATTACCTTGCAAGAAAGAGCCAAAATAATGCAGAAAATTGTGGTGATAATGAATTTAACAAGTATTACCCTAACTGGTTGCTTCTAATTTTGTTGAAATAACCAAAGACTGCCAATGGTGTGGCCTCTCGGGAAGAAGAAGAAATAAGTGAGCTGCAGGAAGATGATAGAGACCAGTTCTGTGACCAGTTGGCCAGTGTAGGCATGCTGGGGAGGATTGCTGCAGAACACTGCATACCTCTTCTCACAAGGTAAGTACAAAAAAACTAGTCATGAATGCAAATCAATAAAGCTGTCACATAGGAAAAGCCTGACTTTGCCAAAACAGTTTAAAAACAGTGAAGCTACTTTCTTGTTATTTGTCTGCAGTTTGTTAGAAGACCGAGTGACAAGGCTCCATGGACAGTTGCAAAGACATCAGCAGCAGTTACTTGCCTCACCAGCATCAGGTTCAATTGACAATAAAGTGCTTGATGACCTGTATGAGGATATTCATTGGCTTATTTTAGTCACAGGTAAGTGAACAGCTTTAAATAGTACTTATTCCGGTAGTCTTATTGCAGCTGGAACACCTCAGGAAAATAAAAAATCCCTGTATATCAACTACTCTTGATTGACTATACATTTTATCCCTTATGGTGATTTCCTATTATATCCAGGACTTGCAAAGTCCTTGTCTTACTATCACCTGCCTTGAGTAACGGGAATATTATCTCTAATGATTACCTCATGTAAAGGTTTCATCAATGTCTGTTGGAAATTCCTGCAACTAATTTTGTTCAAGTTTTTTTGAGTTGTGTTATCAGTCAACCTATTCAAGAAATGAGTCTGTTCATGGTATCAGTGGTGTTGTCTGGGTGCACATGGCTTTATAAGGGAACCAACATGAGATCAGGGTAGTGGTGGTACTCCATGGTGACAGAGAATCAAGTAAGTTCTAGAATTTCTCAGTGCTGATGATCTATGACCTGCCATTTTGTTATGTTTCAGGGAACTTGAATTTAGAACCTCTGCGGGTTTGATTTTTTGTTGGAAATATTTTACTTAAGTTTGCAAGCGTAATAACAACTAAAGATAGTCTGTACTTTGCTAGGAGAAATGTATAATACATGAAATATTTTGTGGTATTTTTTTGAAGATCTGATGTTTTAGTTGCACTCAGATGTTGATATGAATGTGTTTATAATATTTTTGTAACAGTGTGAGATGGAGTTTGTAGCTCACAGATGGTTATGAGCTCAGATATTGAAAAGTACAACTAAAGCTGAAATCAATATTATCTAGATCCCAGAGTATTTTATGAAAACCCACGCTTCACCTAATCTGCAATTGCTGGGCGAGGAAAACTGTGTTATAGCACGTGTACTTGAGGTCTGAAAGACTGACAGATTTGAAATGTTAGCAAAACAGAACTCCCAAATGATACAGACTCAGTGGGGAAGCTGTAAAATCAAGGCTTTTTTACCACATAGCAGAAGAAGAAAAAATGACAACAAATGTTGTTTTGTCCTTTCCCCGAGTAGCTTAATTGACTGTAGCACTTTTACATGAAACAAAACTTGTCTCTTTTTATTGGCTTTTAAATTGGTGGTTTCTTTTTCCAGTCTTGGTTTCTTGTCACTTTAGGTTTTTCCTGCTGAATGACTTTAAGGATTCTAAAGTTGACTTGTATGCATTTAAGCAGCGTTGGTCAGAGTCTGTACAAACATTTGATTCTGGTATGATGTCTGCAGTAAAGCCTATGGATTCTCTAATCAGAAAGCCATAAGTTAACCTAGGGTAGAAAGTTGTGATCACTCTTTCTTTTTTAATGAAAGGCTACCTCTTGGCTAATGATACTCAGGGAGAGACTCCACTAATACCTCCAGAAGTAATGGAATATTCCATTAAACATTCAGCTGAGGTTGACATCAATACCACACTTCAGATTCTGGGATCTCCAGGAGAAAAGGCCTCTTCCATCCCAGGGTACAACAGAACTGATTCTGTAATTAGGTAAGGATGCATCTTGTACTATTAAGTGTGTTAAATGCTTTTTCAGAGGAAAAAAAACAAATCTAGAATGTGAGTAGACTTCTGTGAACGTGAAAAGTAAGCAATATGTAAACACTGAACATTGAAAAAGGAACGATTGACCTAATAGTCTTAACAGAGGTCATGAGCCAAAGGAAATAAACAGAAATGTTTTTTATATTTCTACTGAAAACCCATCTTTGACCTATTACAGAAAATCCTTGAAACTACTTAAGTAGAAAAAGTTGGCAGATCAAAATCTTTAGATAATACGTACAGCTTAAGCAAATGCTTTCCGGAACATCAGTGAGCTTCTCTACTTTGAGCATGAGTTACCGCCCAAGCTTGGCAGTAGCAGCAAAATTGATCGTCAGGGCATGAGGAATTATTGTCAGTTATGTACACACATCACTGTCAGCCTATAAAAGAAGCAGGAGAGAGTTCCCTTCTCTTTTTGCAAGAAGGTTGATGCTCACAAAGGACTCCCCAGTTTGAATCCTTCAGAACATTGCATTCCACTCTTAGTTGACATGGAAGAGTCTTCACGCAAGATTAGTTGTTGCATTCTTTAAATGTTTTCTTCTGGGAAGAAGGTAGAAAAAGTGGATCTTCATTAGCAATGATGTATGTGCCTAGTGTTTAGAAGCTTGAATATTGCTTACTTATATTATTGTCCACTTCAAGAAATGGCCACCAAACAGGATTTCTTGATGCAGTGTCTCAGTGGTGGTAGGAATAAAACCAGATCTAAATAAGGAGAGATTTGAGGCCCTTTGGCAATAACTCTGAAATGTCTTCAAGAAATAGGCCACTGTCAACTCCTAAATTTCTTGTGTACAATCACGTTCTTACAAAATTTGACATACTACAAAAGCTAGTATTTAATGCTGTTTTATGGACTGATTGTATTAATGCGGTCACCTGGTGATTTGCCATTTCAGACTATTTCCCTGCAGTAATGAACAAGAGAAAAATAACTGGTCATTTTTGTATTTGTTTTTTGGTATGTGTCACACTGCAAACGCTGCACAATTAGAACCCATTTGGTCACTAAACTTTATGGTGCAAGCAAGGGAAAAGCAATTTTTTGAAACAGCTTTTCAGGCACTCCCAAGTAGTCCATTCGTCACAATGTTTGTGAGGATTCTTTGTTGCAGTGATTTTGATGTCAACATTACTTCTAAATCTTATCTTTTAAAGCACAATTCTTCCTTTTGGAGGATATTTGCCAGTCTATTCTCTCTCTCTCACTCTCTCTCTCTCTCTCTCTCTCTCTCTCTCTCTCTTGCCTTGCATTTCAAAAACAATAAATTCAGGTGCTTTTTACTTGATTAGAATTGAAGCACTTTGGATTATCCTGATCCTTCTGTCATATTTTGTGAAAAGTGAAAGTGGTTTTGGTAGTTGCATTGCTTCTCCAAAAACCACTCTCAGCACCCTCATTGTATTTTAAATCTGCAGGTTGTTATCTGCTATTTTAAGAGTGTCAGAAGTAGAATCTAGAGCAATAAGGGCAAATCTCACGCACCTCCTGAGCCCCCAGATGGGCAAAGATATTGTATGGTTTCTCAAGCGCTGGGCAAAGACTTACCTCCTAGTAGATGAAAAGTTGTATGATCAGGTAAGGCTATAACTTTTATGAATTTATTTGTGAGTATTAGCAATAATATTGTCCTGTGAATGTAGATGTCAGTGTAGCTATTTAAAAGTGCAATGCTAAATTATTTTTAATGTTAAGTGGGTTGTGATTTATTTTGGAATTTGTTTAAAAGTTGGTGTTTTCTTCCATTTGCTAATTAGAAATACAAGTTGTTAGGGGACTCTTCTTGCACATTTTGCTGTAAATGTGGGTTTTTGGTAGCCATTGCCATATCAGAATAACATAGTACTCCTGGGCTGTGTAGTGAGTGAAACTCACTGACTGCAGTGATGTTATAAATTGTGGCTGTCCATTGGATTTTACATTTCATTTCTAATACTGTGATTGCTCTTGATCGTGATTCTGAGTTAGATACTTAACACCATCACAAGGTAGTATACATTAGCTAATGTCATGCTACTTTCTCTCCTCATTCTCATTGTATATATCATTATTTCAACGGTGCAGTGCGTTCTTTGTAAAGGGCAACTTCTTGCTGTGCTTGGACAGCACTAATCGTGATTAGAACTTGATCCTGATTTTGCTTATTGAACTAACTGTAATCCAGCTAGCTCACAGAAGCCGCCATCCTGAGGAGGTCCTGTTGGCTCTAATTTTTGAGAAGTCTCTTCCTCCTCCCCTTTATTTCCACTTTTGAAGCAACTAAGAATACTAACACTTCAGGAGGCTTCTCCTTAACAACAATAGGTTATCACATAGACCTGTAAATACTTGGAGTCATATTATTCAGCTCATACATATAACACAGCTAAGAATTCATAAAGCTACCAGTTGGGTAAGAATTGGAGGTCATGTTAGAAGGAGATCCATGTGAAAAACAATGTGAAGAAACAAAGCAGAGTGTCTAGGAAATGCACACATTTAGTTTGTGTTGACATGTGAAAGTGATTGAAACTTCTATTTAAACCTTATGCTCAGTCATGTATATATCATGAGTTCTTAAAGGTAGAAGCATTAGTGGTGTGCTGACAGGAAGCCCCTGCACAATCACTACAAAGTCTTTGGATTTCACTCTTGAGAAACTTTCTTTAAAGATAGGAGAACAGGCAATTTCAAGGAAGCATATTTTAATGTGCCAGGACCAGAGTGTGAGATCTTTCCTAAAAGATGTATAGATTGAAGGAACCATCTGCTGAAAGCACATGCAGAAAAATTGAGGTGAAAATTAATTTTTACAAGTTTCTATATAGATCAAGAACTAGGTTTATTTCTAATAATTTTTACCACTGATTTTGGGAATTATGTCTTAAATTCATGGAAACACTTTTGGGAGGTGATTTTGGGATCTTTCTTTTAATTATTAAAGCTTTTGAACTTTCATTGGCCTTAAAAGCTAGACATACTCAAACCTGATTTTGTAATGAGGTTGAAACTTTTCTTTGTTTTAGATGTTGTGCTTAAAATCACAAGATAAATTTGGCAAAGATTTTTCTGTTACAGGTATTCTTTGCCTTTGTCTATGTAACATTTGTGTAATTTAAGTAGGAAAGAAGTGACAACCTGAAAAGAATTTGCTGACAATGATTGCCATACACTTTGGGGTTCTGGCTTCTGTAAAACTCACTCATTTTAATGCTTTTCTTATAGATAAGTCTGCCATTTAGTACAGCATTTGGTGCTGATACAGAGGGTTCCCAGTGGATTGTGGGTTACCTTTTAGAAAAAGTGATCAGTAACCTGGCAGTGTGGAGTTCAGAGCAGGACCTTGCAAATGATACTGTACAACTGCTAGTAACATTAGTGGAAAGGAGAGAGCGGTAAGTTGCTATACCTCTGGAAGTCAAAAAGTTTCTTTTGCTTCCTTTAAAGTTTTTTGGCCACAGTAATCCAGATACAGGGCGCTTCATATTCATGTCTCTGTAAGTCAAATTACATTAGTAACATACTATAACTGAAAAAAACACCACAAACTTGTCTGACAAGCTGAGGAGTGAGACCTGTATTTGACAAAACATCACCTAATTTTTATTACTGTTAAGAAGTGCACGCTCCTTCTCTTACTTTTGTGCCTCACTCTTAAGCAGTGAGAAAGGAAAACTCTCCTGGTCTCCACTCTTATTGCAAGGATTTTTGTGTCGCTGTTAATTTTTGTTGATTAGGAGTTCAGATACTGGCTAAGCCAGTATGAAATATGTTAAACCTAAATTTCTTTTTTTTAAAATGCAGGATTTTGTGGATTCAGACAAATTTCAAAAAGTTTTCTTTGGTATTGCAAACTGTGAAGCAGGAAGTTCTGGAATGCCTTATTTCTGTCAATTGACATGCAGTTATACATGCAATCATGCATTCACAGTCTACTGAAAGACTGTTCTGAAGTATGAGGATTTTAAATGCTTGAGGATTTTTCTTTTAAAAAAAATTAAACCCCACAGGAGCTAGTTTTGGAATAAATTGCTTATTTTATTATGACGTAATGAGACTAAGCTTTTAATCCACCCAATTATGTCCATTAACTCTGTGTGTGTATGTGTGTAAAACTAAAGCACTTCCCTGCTTTTCTCCTGTATGAATTGATTTTTTCAGAGTATATATTTCAGAAATCTGACAGCTGAGGCATTAGTAAGATGAAAATCAAAAGGCAATTTAGCCTCAGAATAAAGGAATTTTTAAAAAATAGCAACAAAAAACTTCCGGTAACTGCTAGAAACCTGATGTACTCTGTTCATACAATTTTCTGAAGTCTTTAATGAATTTTTTTCCCCTCTTTTAGGGCAAACTTAGTTATTCAGTGTGAAAACTGGTGGAATTTAGCTAAACAGTTTGCAAGGCGAAGTCCTCCTCTTCACTATTTGTCTAGTTCTGTGCAGAGAACACTAATGAAAGCTTTAGTTCTAGGAGGTTTTGCTCATATGGATACAGAAACAAAGCAACAATACTGGACAGAGGTAAGCTGTTTTGATACTTCTATTACCTCCATATAAGCAAGCAGTACAACAAGTTAGTTTAGGGAATTTTATAGTGACACAAAATCAATTTGTGTAACATATTTTGATATTTAATACTGATGATTTTTTAAATTATTCTCTCTTTGGTCAATACTTGTATCTATTGTATCTAAATTGTATCTAAAACATCTCAACCTAAAGAGAAACCACTAATAATTAATTGGAGGATTTGTGAAGCAGACAGTAGAGCAATAGGTTTGAAAGAGACTATCATAGAACATAAGAAATTTCCCTTGCACTGGGACATTTCTTCCTTTCATTTTAATCTTATGGTGTTATGAATTACTCTGTTATACTTAATGATAATGACAGTAATTAAAAAGCTAACATGGAACATAATGAAGAATCTTGACCAGCTCTTTGTGCCCTGGCTCCATTAAAGCTCAGATATTTAATACCAGAAAGGTTGATGCTAGAAGGTAGCTGAAATGGCATCAGGAAGCACCACATGACTTTGTAAAGCATTGACCTTCTGAGAAAAACTTGCTTTTATTGGCAGAGCTACAAAATTAGTGATTTAAGGTAAGACTGTAATGCACTGGAAGTAATTGGGAAAAAACATTTAACTATTTTTATGAAAGTTTCTAAATTGTTTCCAAATACAGATGATAAGTGATTTCGCTATTAAGAATCATACTGTGGCAAAGATAACTGTGGGCATTAATCTTAATGGTTTCATTAATGAGCCGTAACAATTTTTTTCCCCTAATGCTGAATTTGAAGGGAATCGAATACTTTGAGCCAGAGAAAGTCACTGTCATTGTTTAAACACTACAAAATTACCTAAAATATTTATGGAGGTGCTCATTTTGGCACCTGCCTGCAGGCCATGATGGACAATGAGAAGCACTAATCACTACCACTTCTGCTTACATTAATGTGACAGATAACACAACTGAGCCATTGGAAACTGGAAGTGATTGATTCTTGTACTTCCATGCCAAAGGCAATGAGCTTGCTAAATTATTTAAACCTCACATCTGATATAATAGTATGCTTATCTTAATGTGACTTTTCTGAAAAATTTCAAGGTTCTTCAGCCGCTTCAGCAGCGATTCTTGAATGTGATAAACCAAGAAAATTTTCAGCAGATCTGTCAGGAGGAGGAAGTAAAACAGGAAATCACTGCTACATTAGAAGCGCTCTGCGGCATTGCTGAGGCTACCCAGATTGATAATGTAGCAATTCTCTTCAATTTTCTGATGGACTTCCTTAATAATTGCATTGGATTAATGGACGTATACAAAAACACACCAGAGACTGTTAACCTCATAATAGAAGTCTTTGTTGAAGTTGCACATAAACAGATTTGCTATCTTGGAGAGGTAAATACATCCAGAAGGGGAAGGAGGGGGCAGAGTGTGTGTGCACATGTGCATGTGTGTAAGTGTGTATACAGTGCTATTTCTTAAACAAAATAAAACGTAGTGATTTTTATAGAGAGAAAGAAAGACTGTATGGACACATATGTTAAGGAATTCCTTTGTTTTAAAACATACACTTGTGAAGATTAAAAGCAGGACATTTAGACTAGGGTTTTTATACCAATAAATTTAACCACAATTCATCACTAGTCTAACTCTATGGATGGCAGAAGCGGACAGACAATGTTGAGTATTTTTTTGTAACAATATCAAACTTTTCAGAAGTCTAGTCTAGGAGAGTTGCATGTTTTATGTGTCAAATGCATACCATAGAGACACTGCCTTGGTCCTAGACAAGGCATTAATAGATTCCAAGAAGTTAACAGTTAAAATGTTGAGTTTTTGCAGTGCACTTACATCTTTGCACTGTTGGCTAATTTTGTTTTTGCATCTGGAAGAGTTCCTGCCTATTCCAAACTGGGTATGTACAAATAGTGTATTGTGGCTCCAAACTTCTGTAACTAAAGCGTGTCCCGGGGATTTTGTTGGTAATCTAGTTTGTGAGATTAGTGAGATGTGTCAGTCTGTCCCAAGCCACTCTTGTCTGGATTTTTGTTAAGACTGAGGAATCAAGAAAAGTAGTGTTTTGCTCTTTCAATCAGTAGCACATCAATATAGGACTGTAAGTGTTCTTCTAGTCTAAGGTGGCTATTTCCTTGATGATTTTGAGTACAGTTGGTACAAAAGTGGTCATATGCTGAAATCAAAATCTCGAAGTATTGTCTACCAAGTAATGCCATCGTAAAACAAAGTGTGTCACTTTTAGCATGTGGAAGTTTTCTTATTATGTAACATTGTTTTATAGGCCAAAGCCATGAACTTGTATGAGGCCTGCCTAACTCTGCTCCAGGTGTATTCCAAGAATAATCTAGGTCGACAACGGATAGATGTTACAGCAGAAGAAGACCAGTACCAGGATCTCCTTCTTATTATGGAGCTTCTCACTAATCTTTTATCAAAAGAATTCATAGATTTCAGTGATACAGGTATTAAGGAATTGGTAATTAATGAACCACAAGTTGTTTTCTAAACTGTAAAAACCATTTTGGGGCTTGCGTTCAGTCCATATAAAGTAAAAGCTGAAGTTTAGGCTTGACTAGGTCAGGATATGGAAATTGCTGTTTTTAAAGTAGCAAAGGAAGGAATTTTCACAATATTCTAACATCTGAAATTATTATTGCTGTCATAAAATAAATTTGGGATGTATAAAACAGCTTGAAATCTGAATGTTGCAAGTCTGAACATGTTGTACCAGCAGTTTTATAACAAAAAGCATATAGAGAAGTTGGAGTAGTAAAGTAGTGCAAGAGAGTAGATGGATTGTCTTCTTAGTACGGGATTGAACTTTTGTGAAATGTTGAGCTCATTAAAATTCCATCATGTGAGGGTCTTCTGTATTCCTCTTTCACAGAACATGCTTTATGATTTGTGGGTGTAGTTAAGGGTTCCTTCTTGTATCCCAGCCTGTTACTGTCTTACACATATTTGCCACTTAAAATTGCAGTTGTCCTGAGTATGTTGTGGCAGTTAGCTCTGGTATATTGCTTTTGAATAAGCCAAAACACATTTGCATGGTTCACATCTCACCATGTTCTATACACTCTGCACGGATAACAACCCAGGCAGATTCAGTTGGATCCCAAGCATGTTTTGATAATCTTGCTTTTCTGAGGTACATCTTGAAAGAGAGAACCTTGTACTCCAAAATGCAGTACATAATTTTATTTTTTCATCATGCATGCACAGCACAAGTACAGAACCAGATTTAGACTTTGTCCATTGAATGGACCACCCAGTGCTACGTAAAGCATTTGCTTTGAGATCTGGATGTTAGTTGTGTGGAAATCACTGTAAAATACTTACCATGAAATGAAGTAATGTGAGTAAAACCTGGAGGCAATGCCCAGAGATCAAATGTATTGCAAATTTTCTACATACTGCTGCTGACTCAATGCAGGAATTACAAAAGTAAGGTCACTGCCAGTTGATGGGAAACGTAGGCCTTAACCTGCAACTGGCGAAAACTTGGTAAATCCAAACTGCAGAATTTTCTATATTAGCTCTCCCGTTTTTTTTCTCTTTCTGTTTATAAAAGATATTAAAGCATATGTAAATATATAATAAATATATAAAAAGTATAAAAACGCAGTAATATTTTACTCACTATGTGTTTATGTGTGCAGGCATGAAGCAGCTATCACTAGAAACAAACGCAATGTTCTGTAATGGAAGGGAGCCCTCAGTATCTGAAGCGTTCTCGTTTAGCATGCCATCTGGTACAAGTGATTATGAAATGCTTAGTCCTAATGAATATAAATATAGAGTGATGTGACAGCCTCCACTCACTAAGTTTCTATTTTAATACAGTGCCTCATGGTTTTGTTTGGAGAGAGGGGACTAGTCCTATTTTTAAAAATGTCTGTATTATAAAGAAATGGGACTGTTACTTCAATATGTTTAATCTTCCTTTTATACAAAATAATTTTTGTCTTTCCTGCAGATGAAGTATTTAGAGGACATGAGCCTGGGCAAGTTACAAATAGATCTGTATCGGCAGCAGATGTTGTCTTATATGGGGTTAATCTAGTTCTGCCTCTAATGTCACAAGATCTGCTGAAGGTAAGTATATTTTTATACAGAGCTGCTGGAATATGAAAGCTTTATAGTAATGAATTCGCAGAATTCGTTCCTATGTGCATTCCACCTCCATAAGTTGATTTTTCTAGACTTCATAAATGTAAATAACTGTTCCATTGTTCTAGGTACTCTTTGAAAAGAAATACTCTAAGCTGAGAAAATGTATATCTGAAGGTCCTAACCAAAATTTTCTTCTAAAAGCAAGTCTGTGCAGATCAACAGACAAACCTGAAATGTGGCTTATGGAGTCCTTTTTCTGATTGTGTCAGAAATGTGACAAGAAGCATGAACAGTGATATTAGTTAAGAGTAACTATTTATTTTCACAATACAGATGGCTTTCAATTGTAGGTATCAGCAGCTTGTCAGTAGAACAGTAAAAAATGAAACAATAGGACGGCAGTATTTCATTGGGTTGCACTGTGTTCATGTTTTTACTTTGAACCAGCGGAACACTTCTGAAGGGTGTCTGAGCTGTCCCCTCTTCACATGGCTTCTCATCCGGTAGCGCTTGCTGAGCACGAGGGCTGTGTCCATTTTAAATCAAACTGAAAATGTACCCTGGGAGCCCCTCAATTGTGCTCCAAAGGCTCGCGAGGCTTTTACCCCACAGGACTAGATTTGTCCATGTTTGAATTTGTATAGAGCAGATACCAGACCGTCACCATCAACTGTTCATCTTTAGTAATCGTCTTCTATTGTACCACAGTGTGTGTATTTATATAAAATTGTAGCCATTCTAAAGACTCGAGTTTCCTACTAAAATTGTCTTTTCTTCAGTGCAAAGCATCTGTCCTGTCTCTTTCTGCAGCTGAAAATTACACCAGAATTGTTACGTGATTGAATCTAAAAATACCATGTTTTTCTTTTGACAGTTTCCATCCCTGTGTAATCAATATTACAAATTAATCACTTTCATATGTGAGATATTCCCTGAGAAAATTCCACAACTTCCAGAGGACCTCTTTAAGAGCCTAATGTACTCACTGGAGTTAGGGATGTCATCGTATCCTTTATAGAGCTTGGGAATGTTTAAAAAAAAAAAATCTAAGTTGCTTTTATAAGGAACTGTTAAAAATAATCAATTTTTTATCTTTGTTTGGTTTTTTTTTTTCTTTTTCTATCAATATCTGCATCTATAATTATGTATCAGTAATTGACTCTTACTCTGCTCTCTGGGGATTGAGTGCTTCACTGTAGTGTCCATTGAGATTCCAGCATTTGCTGAATTGCCTCTGACTTGCGGTGCTTGGGCACAGCCTTTAAGTAGCTTAGCATGTAAGTTTTTTCTGGCAGCCATTCCTGCCTCCTCCATTACTTCATTTCAGAGTGTGTAACTTCATAAGCCTTCAGCTGGTATCCCAAAGCCATTCCTGAATTAGTCTCTCAGCTGGTAATACAAAACATTGCTGCTGTTCTACTGGGCTGGCTCCAGAGCATTTCCTGTCAGGGTGCCAATGGGCTCTCCCTCTCATAATGGGAGTACCATTTTCACTAATCTGTGGCACGTGTCAGAAACAGATGAGCTTGACCATAAGGGACTCTTTCTGAAAATGTTATGTCAGAGAGGGTTATGTTACCTTAGGGCATGTAGCTAATAAAAGAAGGTAATGAAGTTGGAATCCTGTTTTCCCCCCTTTTTCGAGCCTTTTTAAAATGTGATATTTTTAATTAGCAACTTTGTACTGAAAGGAAACCTTGAAACATACAAACATTTCAGATATTTTGTAGTGTCACTACTGGGTAGTTTGACCACAATTTAATTGAAATCTGACTTCAATTCTTTAACACTATTTATCAGAATGAGCTCAGAGGTTTGCCAGCTCTGTCTGGAGGCTGTAACACCGTTAGCAGAACAGTGTGCAAAAGCACAAGAAACAGATTCAACCCTTTTTCTAGCAACGAGGCACTTTCTTAAGGTAAGGCATCTATGTTTCGTGTTACTTTGGTTTTTTGCTTAAAGGTAGCATCCAGAGGCCAAACAGTGATCATATCCAGATTAATCAGGATCACACATATAGTAAGAAACAGCCTGTCACCTACAAAAAAAAAAAATGGCAGCTTAAGAAGAAAGAGGGCATGAAGAACTGGAGATATCGGACTAAAGTACGGAAGAGGATGGAAGTGTAGAGGGAGCCAATCCATTATTGCCAATAAACAAAAGACCTGAGCCTCTCAGAATGCAATTTATATATCCATGCTCTGCACTTGAGCTTTGAACTGATTGACAGTTTTAGCAGCTACTGTGGAAGCTGTGAACAGAAAGCTTCCAGAATTCTGTGAACTGGAGGCTGGGTAGAGTGCTAAAAGAAAAGGCATGAAAAAGAGCATAGCTGAGAACTAGAAAGGAAATGCTGTCATTTATTCAATGTATCTAATGAATTATACGTTTTCTTAATACAGTATCATATCCAGTACTTTCCTTTTAGGACCATCTGCTTTAATGAATTTTGAAGTGACCTGGTAGCAACCAGGTTCCTGCTAACTGGCAGCAAAGTAATTGTGGAATTTGTGTGCTTATCATCTGATTTTGTATAGACTTCAGTTTTACTTAAGACATCTTTTCTTACCAAACTGACATTGGGACTTCTGAGGATTGCTCATTAAAAGCTTCCATCAGACAAGCTGAGAGAATGAGAAACTTAAATAATTTTGTCTTTATGTATCTTCTAAGTTAACATAGTTTTGTTCCTTATTCCTAAATTTCCACTTAAAAATATAATATTGCTCTTTACTAGTCTGTTCCCGGTTTGACTTTCTGTGAGCTATAGGAGTGTCCAAAACTTGAGGAAAAGTCCCATGTTTTATTCTGGAAGAGAAAAGGCTTTTTAAATATTTCTGACATATCTGCAGCTTTTGGAGAAAAATATAAGTGATGACATGTTTCTCTGAAGAACAGTTGATATGAATCAACAACAGGTTCCAGTGCTTTGAGGTGTGAATTTATGCTGTTAAGCCAAGACTCAACTTCTGAAAGAACTTGGCTTTTAAATTACTGGTACCTAAATTTAAAAATAAACAAAAGGGAGCAACAAAGCAAACAGCAACTTTGGATGTTTGTAAAACATGTTCATTGTTATTATTAGAAGTGAAGATGAGCTTCAGCAGCAAATGTTGGTAAAGTAGAAAGTTAAGTTTACACTTACACAACTGCTGTTTTGCGATTTCAGATGGTTTTTGATATGCTGGTACTTCAGAAGCACAATACAGAAATGACAACTGCAGCAGGTGAAGCATTCTACACATTAGTGTGTTTGCATCAGGTATGGCATTCAGACACACCCTGAAAAGAAGTCATTTGTTAAAGGAGAGTGGTTATTTCTTGTGCGCCTGGAAAATTATGGAATCATTTGGGTTGGAAGGGGGGACCCTCAGGAGGTCTGCCTGTTCCAGCTGCAGGTCTTTTCATTTGTCCTTGTTAAGTTTCATGACTTTCCTGTCAGCTCACTGCACCAGCCTTGGTAAGTGTCTCTAAATGTCAGTCCTGCCTTTGAATGTACTGGCTGCACTCCCCAGTTTGGTTTCATCCTCAGACTTGAGAAGAGTGTATTTTCCTTCCTCCTCCAGATCACTGACTAAAATATTTAACAGGACAAGGTCCAGATGAGAGCTCTCAGTACCATTTGGAACCAGCTTCCCGGTGGAATATGAGCCATTAGCCTCAATCCTTTATAGGCTGGTGGTACAGATGTGTTTCTACACATGTAGTAGTTTAACCATTTAGACAATAAAATCGCATCTTGGTTGCAAGGGTGCAGTACACAACTGCTGAAGACTCACCTTAGGCATCCACTGCACTCATCTTATCCATAGATTTAGTCATTTTGTTAAAGAAGACAGGTTGGTAAAGCATGATTTACCCTGGGTGAATCCACACTAGCTGTTCTCAGAATCACAGAATATGCTGAGTTGGAAGGGACCCATGAGGATCAAGTTCAACTCCTGGCCCTGCACAGCACCATGCCCAAGAGTCACACCATGTGCCTGAGTGCATTGTCCAAAACACTTCTTGAGCTGTCAGGCTGGTGCTGTGACCACTTCCCTGGGGAGCCTGTTCCAGTGCCCAACCACCCTCTGGGTGAAGAACTTTTTCCTAATACCTAATTTCCTAAAATGTAAACTTTCCCTGACTCAACTTCAGGCCATTCCTCTGGGTCCTGTGACTTTCACCTGCCCAGAAATAACTTCCAGGAGTACTTGCTTCATGATTTTCCTAGTCATTCAAATATGATAGAGAGCAGCCAGTAATGAAAGACATGAACCAGCTTTCTGAACCCTTGGATAGATTCTGTCAGGTCTCATGAGCTTGCATGCATCAAGATTTCTCAAGAGATCCCTGGGTTGATCCTCTTTACTATGCATAGTTCCTCTCCTCCTTGAACCCTGTCTCTAGTCACAAAGGTCTGGAAAAACCTGTCAGTAAAGACCAAGGCAAAAGAAAGCATTGATTATTTCAGCCTTACCTCTTGTCTACTATCATTAAATCTTCTATTCCATTCAGCAGTAGAACCCATATTTTCCCTGTTCCTTCTTTTACTCTTAAAGTACTGGTAGAAGCTACTTTTGTTGTCTTTGATGTCCTTTGCTAAATTCAGCTTCAGCTGAACTTCATTTTTCTGTCATTGTTCTTGTCCAGATGATGTTTCTGCTTTCCTCCTTTCTAGCTGTTCCTGCTTCTGTTTCCTGCGTTACCCTTGCGCTGGAGTTTAGTCATTAAGTCCCTGCTTAGCTGAATCGGTGTTCTTGTTGTTTTCCTTAGTATCTGGACAGACCATTCTTGTGCTTGGAAGAGGCTGTCCTTGAAGACCTGTCAACTGTCTTGAGCTCTTTTTGTCTTCAGAGCTCACTCCCACAGGATCCCACCCACCAGTCTTGAATAAGGTGACATCTGCTCTCATGATGTCCAGGTTCTTACTTGGCTGCCCTCTTTCCTCGCTTTCCTGGGAATCCTTAACTCCACTATTTAATGATAATTGAAAGGCTGGCATTAGTTACCACATCCCTGACCAGCTCTTATAAGCTGTGAATAGCAGATGCAAAGTCACACCCCTGGGTAGCCCATCTGGTATTTGAGCAAATGTCAGGGAGATAATCTCTTGTAAGTCTGATCTGAAAACTTCCTCAGGTTGCTTAAAGATGACTCAGTCCACTAAAAGCCTTGTTCTGGGGATTTGTAACAAGATCCCACCCCAAAAGATGATGTCATCTTTACTGCTTCTCCTCTGATCAGGATCCATAAGCACTCAACTAGATTGCTGCCTGGTCTGTAGAAAACCATCTTTAATTTGAGCTGACTTTTCACAGAAATGTCAATCTTCTGTCATCTTCTTCCCTAAAGAGCTCTAACAAGCTTCCGTCTGTCCCTTGAAACACTCCAGTCATGCCACCTGTCCCACTACATATCAGTGTCTGCAGTAACACTGCAGCTCTGAACCTGCCCGTGGAGCTCTAGCTCCTTCTGTTTCCAAAGCTGAACAGACCTCTACACAGGCATTTCAGGTTGGCCTCTTTTCAGCCAGTTTCATCCTTCCTGATGAGCACTTTTAAACCTATCACACTTCTTTGTGTTCTTAATACTCTTGGTGTCTCTCTCTTCACTTATCTACAAGTTGCTACCACCATCCCTCAACATGCCCTGTAAAGCCCTTCCTGCCGGGTTGGCAAGCCTTTGGCAAAGACGATGCTAAGCCACTTTGTCCTATGGATCCTCTCTCTTGTTAGCAGCCCTTATCCCTAAAAGAGGGACCCGTGAACATGTAAGAGAAAAGGACCCAGGTGGCAAATTCTTGTTGTGTCTACCCTTACCCAACCCCTCATGGGTAGAATGGAGGGAACTGCCATTCTGACTCCCGTGTCCTTCACCTGTGCTCCCAGAGCTTGGTCCCTTTGGACTTGCTTCAGGTGTGTGTCCCTTGGTAGTGTCCTTCTAGTCATGTTCGACGTGTTCCTTTGTCTTTTGTTTCTGTCCAAGTAAGCATGCAAGCAAGTAGGAAGCTCTTAGAAAGGAATCTAAGCTCTCTGTCCCAGGGAAGGGACCCTGGAAAATGGGGAACCTGTGGGAGGAGATGATTGGTATGGAACATGGGGCAGGCATCAAGAAAAAGCAGTCCAGTTTGCAGGAATAAGCCTATGCTAAGAAAGAGGCAGAAGGCCCTTTGCCTTAAAATAATTATCTTACTCTGCACTGCAAAGCACTGTACCTTGCTTTGAAGACTTCTTTAGCCTTACTGAAATACCCAGCCTGGATGAAGGATTTTATCTGGTTTAGAGATAGGTGAAAGGCTGTGAGGACAGGTGGAGAGGTACTGATGGTTTTCTGTCACAGCTTTTATTCTGGATCTTGTCCTGATGAGAGAAGTTGTATATATTGTTTGTTTTTTTTTTCTTTATGTTTGTTTAACAGGCTGAATATTCAGAGTTAGTTGAAACATTGCTATCAACTCAACAAGATCCAGTAATTTACCAGCGGTTAGCAGATGCCTTCAACAAGCTTACTGCAAGCAGCACTCCTCCTACACTGGACCGTAAGCAGAAGATGGCCTTCTTAAAGAGTTTAGAAGAATTTATGGCAAATGTTGGTGGACTTCTCTGTGTAAAATAAACAACAAAACTCTATGCCTAATTTAGACCCTTTCTGCAAAATGCACTGAGAAATGCTGAATGCTGACTAAATCTTGTACCTGTCTCTGGGTTCTTTGCAGCCATCTCAGATTCTAGAGAGCCTGGAAGTTTGAACATAACACCATGGAATAGGAGAGGTCAACTTTGAATCAGCTTCTGCTATTATGTGTTAGCTGCAATCTGTCATACTTGGGTGTGGAAGAGAACGAACAGAAAATCTGAATTGAATTTTTTTCCATTTATGCGCAAACAGATATGGGCACAATGAAATAAATGCAGTGCCTTTCCCCCTGCACTGGTTTAAAATATGAGTGGTCATATAAACATACAGATTTCTTTTCTACCCAAAATCATGTTAGAGTGTGATGCAGATACATATAAAGCTCTAAACAGTTTAGCTGATTTTAAGCTTTATTTTTCCTCTCTTAAAGTTTGAGTTTGTGTTCCAATGGGGAAGAAAAACCAAATGGTATTTTAACTTGTGTTTAGTTCTGTTTTTCTACATCAATCTGACATTGCAGATTTAATGCAATGCAGGTTTTTACATTATGTTCTGCTGCCTAAAGTTCAGAGAAAAAAAAGGTGTATATTTTTGTTCCCCTAAAATGAACTTTAGGAACTGTAGCCATTTCATTGCCTTAATTTAAAAGAAAAAAAAAGCTCATATACTTTAGGTAAGAAATTTAAGGCAAGATTTAAGGCAAGATTTGACTCTTCAGAGTTGGTTTAGGATGTTGGCACTGAGCTGCTGTGTACCTGTTGCAGCCTTTCATGTTGATGTGTTGTTTTCGAATGAGTGTCTAATGCAAGGTTCATGTGTAGTTTTACTTTCAGTATCTGTTTTGATTCTCACCTGGGTTGCTCGCAACTGCAATGTATTTCTACACTGAACTGTTTGCTTAAGCAATAACAACCCAAAAGGTGTGAATTACTGGCAAACTTTGTGAAGTTGGGGCATTAGCTAAAACAATTATGCTAGCACAGGGGCATCAAACCCTTTTACTCAAGCATGTCTGTTTGACTCCAGTGGGGAAAGGTAATTGGGAAGTCTAGTGCTGTAGGAGATTTTTGTTTTTGCTGAATCTAGCCCCACTTCTGCAGAGCTCTCCCAGCTGCTCTGCTCTTGCTTGGTTTTTTATATCAGCACTTTAGCTTTTATCATAGCAGAATATAGTGCCCTGAGTATATAGAACCAGCAAGGGAGAGCAGCACATGAATATGAAAGCAAGGCCTGCTTTGTCTCCTGTCATGAGCCAGAGGAAACTGAAGCAAACACAAATGCTGCATGTCTATTAAAATTATTTTTGTGGAAATACACAGAGGCAGAAGTGGGCCCTTACGTTTAAGATCTCTGCTGGATTATGCTGTTGAAAATTTCCCATGTGTTTTTAAAATTTATATAAAAAGTCTGGTATACACCTTTATATGGCTATGTATAGCTTCGTGTTTGCAATTCTGTGCCATTCTTCAGCTATTCATCTCAAAATTAGTTACAATAGCCAGAATCTCACAACAGATGCAAGTCTCTAATACTGTGCTATAAGTGATCTAAGGCTCTTCTTTTTTTTTTTTTTTTTAAGTTAAATCCGTAAGTGTCTCAACCATGGATCCACAAGGCCAAAAATGCCATCTCTTTATTATACTTTTCTCTTTTAATTGATGTGAAAACTGGGCAAGGGCAGATTTACACCTTACAAAGTGACCATAAAACTTCTTAGATAATAGTGAACCTTCCCAGATAGTATTTTATTTTTAAGATAATTTGCATAGTATTTTAAAACAGGGGTATTGCTCTCAATTTTTTCTTGAAGCTCTAGTGCTTTTCTTTAAAGGATTTCTTGACTGTGCACTTGCACAAAATACAATGATCCTGGCAGATCATTCTGTTTTAAACTGTCGTGATGGCTGAGTTTTTATTTTTAAATTGGGGTTTGCTGTTTTTGAAACTGCTTCTGGAGTTTTTATGAGTTTGTTGGGGCAGAAGTTCTGAAACCTCATTTTTTTCAGATGAAGGGCATTGAAGCCTGGGAACATCAGTGGCAGTAGGAGCTGCCGGTTTGTTATGATGTGCTTGATGTCAGATATTTAGACCGAAGTCTTCAAAGAGATCATAGCAGATATTCCATGTTTTGGGTCTGACTGAGTAACTGATACACTCGGTCATCTTTTCTTTTATTAACTAGCTCTGTCACTATTGTTTAATTAATCCTAAAGCTGGCTCACTATTTAAAAATATTTATTAACTTTAAAATTTTGAAATCCCCTTGCATATTGTGATGAATTGAGTTTGTATTCTGGGCAAAGTAATGTGCATACCCATTATTTTTCTTGTGAGGCCCATTGTGTTGTAACAATCAGAGACACAGCATCTTTTGAGTATCAAGACATTAGCCAAAGTATGAACACTTACTTTCAAAGACTAGTTTTAAAGGTGGTTTAAAAATTTCCTTTGACCTTCATTTTAAAATAATATTATATGTTAAAGGAAAACTGTCCTAGTAAGGGTTGGGGGTTTTTTGTAATTTTCCTGCTTGATGTTAAACTTTCCTGTTTTTAAATTTCTCTTTCATTCTCATATATTCAACAGGGATCTTTCCATGCCTTTTTATGTTTCTTTTAGAGCAATGCTAAGATGTCTGTGCTTAGTGACATCCATGAAATGGTTGCAAAGGCTTTTGGGAATAAGTCCTGTTCATTCATACTCCTGCTGGCTTGATGACTGCTTCTACCTGAGCTATTTGGCTTCTGTATCCCTACCAAAAAAAAAAAAAGAAAAAAGAATCTTTTGTGATCTTCTACACATCCAGCTGCTGTAAATCTGGATGTGAAAGCACACTGAGGTCCACAGGAAAGACTCATAGACTGTAGTGAACACTGAGAGCTGACTCCACATAAGTGTTCTGAAAGTTTTATAGCATCGTTGCATTGATTTTCCATTCACTGTGCAAAGTGAATAATGGTTCTAAAAATGCACCTGGTTTTTGAAGGAAGAAAAAAGGCAATTCAAACCAAATTATAAATGCTGCATGATGTAATTGTAACAAATATACTTGTCTAGACTTTTCTTGCTAAAACAGATTATTGGACCAGTGTTTTCATTCTGAGACTAGAAATTAAGTAGCTTATTTCCCATTTTGCCAGCTCCTTCCCCATTATAATAGTTCTAATGCTGGCATAATTTCTGTTGTTCAACCTCTAGTTTTCAATGCTGACAAGCACAGCCATCAAGTTCAGTCATAAAATTCAAGACCTTGTTGAAAGCACAGATACATAGGGACAGAGAGAAGTGGACTGGATACATGAAACTTCCACTTTCACACGCATTTATGCCTTAATTAGCTTCACTGAATTACCACCAGAATCTGCTACTTTTTGCCCAGAGGTTTGTGTTTCACTCTTTAGTGGTAAAGGGCTCACCTTTTTTCTCAGGAATAAGAAACTTGTTTTCTCAGCATGTCCAAATCCCACTAGTTGAAAGAGAGGGGTTTGAATTGGAGTCATCACTTTCACGGTGAGTAGAACTCACTAAAGCCCCAGTGTTTACCTGGGCAAATCCCCTTATATCTAAGCCATGTAGTTCTAGAAAATAAGCTTGCTCAGAGCAGCCAGTTGTCCATTTAAAATCTAGTTCTTTAAAAGGGAAAGCAAATTCTAATTTGTGATCTGTAAAACTATTAAAAAATACAAATTTGCAGCATTTTGCTTGTAGAACTCTTAAAGTAATTTCAGGTTTGGTTAAGTAATTACATAAGAAGGGGTGGTTTTTTTATGGAAGTAGCTTGATGAATATAAGCGCAGGAGTAGGAGCCAGGCTCCTCTAATTTTGTAATGTTTTTCCACTGGATCCTTGGTGGCCATTGGCAAGTCACTAGAACTGTGTTGTTGTTAAAATAGCATTAACACCTACCTACCTCACAGGGATGTTGTGAGGATTAGCTTATGCCTATAAAATGCATTGAGGATCTGAGATGCCATGTAAATATTATATACTTTAATTTTAGTTTTGTGAGGTGTAAGATTTACTGTAATGAAAACAGAAGATTTTCATAATTGTAAAGCCCAATAGAGGCAGCAGTGGTGCAGTATTCCCAGGACTGATCTACTGCAGTACGGTAATGCTTGCTGTAAATTGTCATTATTTCAATTACAGCTGATTGAAATGGCGGCTTCTTCTTAAATAAGGTGAGATTCCCCACCAGTGTGCCTCAGTTCTGATCTACAAAGGGAGAGGACGGTTGTTGGTTATTCAGGCTTTGGTGCCTCTGCTTGTGACGAGTGCTGCTTGTGGTGGTAGGGTTTTTTGTTTGGTTTACTTTTGGGTTTTTTTACATTTTTCTGCAAAGAACAAACACCACTCATTTCTCCCACCTCTGTTCCAGTCACTCAGTATAACCAAAGCCTAATGATAACAAAATTTAAAGAGCCAGCCCTGCTCCCCTGCCCCCCGTAAATTTGCATTTGAGTAGATTGTGGTCTGTTTTCAGTAAATTAGATTAATGTTTTCTAGCGCTGATCATGAATCAAATCATGAAGTGTGTTTTGCTCTAGAGCCTCAAGCTCTCAGCTATCTTATAAAATCCTTTTTTCAGTATGAGATTTCTTGGGACCCTAGAAACTAAGAAGTAAAATACCCCTGGCTTTCCGTTCTCTTTAGTGAATTAAAATTGATTCTGCTTTTTCATTTCTTCCCATCCCCTGTTCTGCTTTTCCTGTCCTTTTAAGCCATTCTTAAGTGGATTTGGAAGGCCCTTCCAACCTCAAAAGAAAGATACTACTACCTATGTAATTTTCCAATCTGTTACAGCTTGATACTTGAAATTGATAAAAACCTCTCTAATAGCATTCCCCACACATTTGAATCTCCCATTGAACCATTCTGGAGTTTTTAATTAGGAAAAAAAAAGACCTATATTATTTGTTCTCTTTGTGCAAAGTAAGGAACCTCCATGCAGTGAACATGCAGTTTTAAGGCAATAAATGCTAGTACTGCTGTTGGTCAAGTGTGTAAATATTTTAAATGTGTCATTCAGTACTGTGTTGAGTTTATATATTAAAAAACACAGGGATTGAAGTGCTAGATGATTTCAAGTATTGTTTTACTTGTACAGTTGAAGATATGAAGTTGCATAGAAGAATTTCACAATTTATTGCAATAAGACTTGGGAAATGGCTGTGTAATCAAGCCTTATCATGACTGAATTTTCAATTTTGAAATTATCACTTTGTGTATTTTTAAGATCCATAAGCAGGAAGAGGATAAAATTGTTTTCCACTAAAGACTTTTATTATTTTGTTTTGGCCATGTGTGATTTGTGTGTATTCTTGTTTAATATTTTTCTAAAATCTCACCGGTGTTGAATCCCTGAAAAAGCATTTGTTATACTTCTTTAGAGTGGAAACCTAAATAGGAACATTATGAAACCTTAGGCTACACCTTTCGCTCTTTGGCTACAGTGAATGCACAGTATTTAGGTTAAAAGTTGGAGTAACTTTAGTTTACATCAGCATTTAAAGCATGAGTTTTTCCATCAACAGAGAAAAGTGTGATTAGGGGTGCAACAGGAGTATCTCACACTGGACTGCAATTACCAGAAGTGGTTGTGAATATATAATCAAATTATTCTTTTCCCCCATCTTCCAAAAGAAGTTTTAACAGTGACTTTTCAGGTCACTATTATTGGTGGTATTTGTCTACTCAAAAGGAATGCTGATTTCTGGGTCTTTAATTTGTGTGTGCGTGTGTGTGTGTATTTAATCTAAACAGTTTTTATGATGGTATCTAGCACAGAAATGTTCTCCAAACTCATAATCTGTTCCCATGTAAGGAACATCTTACCAGTATGTTACTTTATGGATGTCAGAAAAGTTCAGTTACAGGCAGCAGTTCCTAATGTGCTATAATACAACTACATTTAGATAAACTACAGCTATTTTCTGTTGTTACCCTCTTACTTCCATGCACTCACATCCTTTAGGGAAAAAAAAAAAGCTTCACAAATCCTGAAAGTAAAACTACGCAACAACTATGGTGGTGACAGCTTGCTATATATCTTGGCTGTGTGAATCACTACAATTTTACTGGTTTCAAAAGTAGGATTATGCAGTTATATCTTTGTATTGGCATGGTCTAGTTCAGTGAATATTTTGGGGAAGGACAGAAACATTTAAGATAATTTGGAGGAAATTCCTGAAAGCAATTGGTAAGACTAACAGCAGCGTATCTAAGAGCCTTTCATGTAGAAAATGGAACTATTCTGCTTTACCTTAAATACAAGTTCTGGAATAAACTTGAACGATTTGGGTACAAAGCCTTTATTCACACTTGTTTGTCTAAGTATACACAAACCCCATCAATTTTGCCTTTTTGAAACTTATATTGGCTTCAGTTGTGAGTGGTGGAGTTGGTGGTGGGTTTTTTCCTTCAGTGATTTGCCATGTCTTACAAGCAGAAAAGTAGGAAAGTGCAACCCTCCAAGTGAAATTTGTCTGGATGGCCAACCAAGGAGCAGGTTGTACATGACCTGGAAGAGGGAAGGAGGAGGAGAAGAAAGCGATAACTTTGCAATCTTATTTGGAGAAAGAGATCAATCTACAAGATACAAGTGTTACCCCATAACTTTTAATCCATGTCATCTTGAAAGGGATTAGTAAAAGTCTGCCGTTTTATCAACACGTTGGTTGGGGAAAAGAGAGTACTGTTTTGGAATTCTGTGAAATGAAATGTGATACTATCAGTGTGAGTTTTGTTAATTAAATAATAAATTCCTCTTTATTTTGGAAAACATTCCAGACAAATCTCTATATCCAAAGAGAACAAAGAAGCTACCCACTGTGACTGATACATAATTCATTACTAGTTTTTCTCCTGTCTATATTTGAATCTTGTGGAACAGCTGTTTTCACTTTAACATCTATTAGATGGTATCGGATTTGATTTTCCTGACATGCTGTTGCCTTTGCAAGTTAGAGGCAAAGCAAAGCTGTGGGTGTGATGTACTTCGCTTTTTCTTCCCCTCTGTGTCTGGCCTACTGTTAATGGTTGTAAAGACATGTATGTTTGGTTTGCTTTAACTTATTGTTTTGGATGCTGCAGTTTAGGTTTGTGGCATATTCAAACTGCTTCCAGTGTCTGTGTTTGGTGTTCCCTGATTGAGTTATCAATAGACTCCAACACAGGTATTGATTTGAAAGCCTCACTGGTAACTTGGTTTAATAAGCTGTCAGGACATTTGCTTTAGTTTTAGAACTGCACCAATACTACTAATGGTCGTTTGTTCATTGAAATGATTGTTGTAACTCACAAAAAAACCCCAAAGCCAAAAGCCCACCACCACACTGTGGAATCTTTAGGATGATCACTGATGTCCTCACACAAGATCAATACTACTTTGGGGAAGGCTTATATTCTTCTGCCACTTTAAGGAAAGACTGTTCTTCTGAAGTACTTTTTTGCCTGCTTTTAGGCTGTTATGCACTTTCATGATTTCTTAACAAACTACTGTTAAAATGTACTGTAACATGGATTTTGATAAGCGCACATGTATTTAAACAATTCACTCAGCCTCAGGAAAGCTGGAAAAATTGGATACCTGTTTTGTATCTTGGTTAAAATGTTTGTTACCTGCATCCCTTAAGATGGCCAGATAATGTCTAGATCCTGTGAGTATAACTATTTAAATACCAGTATAGTCTGTAAAAGGAGGACAGTGTAATTTTGCTTTAGGGACAGAGAAAAGGGTTGTCCTCTTATTTTTCTTAGAGGTATATATATAGTCTGAATTGGAGTTTCAAAAGCAGAAAGCAGTAATAAACCCCATTTACTGTTCAGGAAAAGAAATGTTTTCTCTCGTAACTATCTGATTTCTATTTTCTTCCTTCTCCTTAAAGAGCGTGTGTGAAATAAGTGCAGAGGTATGTGTAGGAAAAACTGTAAAATCTGCTGCTGTATATGTTTGCTACTTGACTGCATTTTCTGTTCCACTTTAATTTTACTGGTTTTGCTAAATATATTTTATATATTTTCCTTCCTGCTTCTTGTGATGGCAGAGTGATTACATCTTTTGGGGGAAAAAGCAAAAACAACTGTGACAAGGCTTTGGGGCCAGAAAATGCCATGAAGGTTGGATGTTACCGTGTAGCTTGGGACATTTTTTGAGAACTGTGTAAGACGGAAGCCATGGTAAAATCTATGGGGATGTGGCAATGTATGAAAGTATAGATACTGGTAATTCTGTTGAGGGGTTAGGGTTTTTTTCCAAATACTTGTAAAGTCTGTTTTAAATGTCAATACCACTAGGTGGTATTAAGTGACTGGTGGTCACTTATGTAGAGCATTTTTCTATCTGAGAGCTGTAGCCCTCTTTGTGAACCCTGAATCACTTCCAAGGGATGCACAAAGCCTGGCAAAATAGAAAGAACTCACAGGGATCATGCATCACTGTCATGTTTTCTAAGATTTGTATCTCCACAGAGAAAGAGTTGGGACTCCATTAACTGCTTGAAGATGAAAGCTTACTACTGTACTTGAATTCATGGAGTGACTGCAAGATTTAAGAGGCTGACTGCCAGTCTGTCCTCATGTTGTGCCACAAGGTCTTGGGAAGCTGTGGTGCACCTGGCCCACACAGCTACCCCATGGGGCACTAACACACGTTTGATTCTCCATCTGTAGGGGAACAGCTTGGGCGTGAAAGTAGAAGTGCAGCAAGCTTTGCTTACCAAGATGAGGTGTTGGAGGTTGTTCTCCAAGTAGAATATTTCCACTTTGCTGTTTTCCATCATCAGAAGTAGGATTAGGTTGACATTAACTAGAAATAATCCTTGTATGGTTGTAAAGTGTTGCGTGCTTGGCTGCCTTCCAAAACAATGTGCAGTTGGTTTGCCAGCCCTAAACATGTTGAGGGTTTTTTTGGGAAAAAGCTAATAGAAGTTTTTTAGACTTAATGGCAACAGGAAAGATTCTACAATTAGAATTTAATAATCTATTTTTTCATTCATAATTAAAGCTGGTTATACTTTTTCATATGGCTGTGGCTTGTGCTACAGAGAGAACAAAACTATAGAATTTCATTAGTAGAGAAAAAATACAATAGAGTAAAAACTCAAACACCAAAACAGAAAAGCCTTGTGAGTCACAAGTTGCTATTGCTTTCCAGGGTAGAACTGTGGTTTTGAACACTGTTTTTGATCTAGCAAATGCATTAGTGAAGAGGCAGTGGTCTGTGTCATCAGGTTCATCTCAAGGACACTGGTATCACTGCTGTGTGACATGGGTCTGTCAGTGAAAGGACAGGGGAGATACCTTAACTAGAAATACCTGTCTACAAAAAATACTGGGGAACAATAAAACCCAACTGTTAATAAGAAATTTCTTTCAGGGTGCACTTTACAGGTGTTCCTGTGCTGGTGGTTCATTTGTCCTCGCATCCCAAAGAAACTGCAGCAAGAGATAACCTGGGTTTTTTCCTTCCTACAGGGTCACTTAAGCTCCTTTGGAGCTTTCCTTCTAGAATTGTCTTGTAACAGGATTCAAGCAAGGCCTTGAGCTGTCTGTTTGCTGCCAAGTAGTATCTGATATCATAACTTAAATACTGTCACCCTGCCCACCCCCCAGGCCCCCACACAGCCATGTGCCCTTATGTGATCTGTTTAACCTTTCTGGTGAGGAGGAATTGCTTGTCAAGGGGCAGACTGCTGCTCTGGGAAATCTGGACTGAGAGTACATGTCGTCCCAGTCTCATTTCTACTTCCGTTGTCAGCCCTGTGCAGAATGTTTTTCATGTAAAATGGCTTAAAAACATGCATGAAAGAGGAAATTACTGAAGTGTCACTTCACCGTAGTATCTAAACCACATTTCTTGCTGCACTCAGTAATGCTATGCAGGTATCAAGACAACTGTCACTTTGCACAATGCAGGGAAAAAGGGATTGGTTTGTTTGTTTTAAAATTTACAGCAGTGGTGGTAGCATGAATAGATACGGATGCACTCCACATGAGACAGTCTTCCATGGTGGGACGAAGACTTGTTTTGGCAAGAACTTTCAAAGATAGGGTGGGTAATGCACTGAATGCCAGATCCAGACTGCAAGGAAGTCTTTTAAACCAAATGAAAATGCCCCCAGTTCTCTAATGCCATGGAAAGTCTTGTTTCCACATGAGAAAGAGAGTTAAAAATAGGGACGTCTGAAGGAAAAATTGGCCTATTCCCATAGCCTGGGGTAGCAAGAAAATTTGATTCTCTGCTGCTTACATAAGCTGTGCTGCAAAACTATTTTATCATTAATTTAGTATTCTGTCTTCCATAGCAATAGTTCTGCTCTGTTTGTTGATGCCCAGTGCTGAGCCAGTGACTTTCTGTTCCGCCACAGTGAAGTGCTGCAGCAGATGAAGACTGAGCAGTTTGTGCGTAAAATAGAGTTTCCTACTCAGCTCGCTGCTTATACAACTTCTTGCTCTGGAGAACATGAGGAGAGTCTGCTGTTGGGTTAGTCTGATGGGCAACCTTCTATGAGTTGGTTTATAGGAGAGTCAGTGAATGAAAGAAAGACGCCACCATGAACATGATTTTTACAAGTATCAGACTTTATAAAGAAGGAATGAGAAAAATGGGTGGACTTTTTGTCTTGGGGCAGCGAGATCATGAGAGGTGCCAGACAAGCATGTTGTGCCTACACATGAGAAACAGGAAAATGGGAAGTTTTTATGACCAAAGGGAAAGATACAGTGAATTAAATTTTTCCCCTCTACTCTGCTTTTGTGAGAACCCGCCTGGAATACTGCATCCAGCTCTGGAGTCCCAAGCACATGGACATTGCCCTGTTGGACCAAGTCCTGAGGAGGGACACCAGGATGATTAGAGGCAGGGAACATCTTTCACATGAGGGAAGGTTAAGAGAATTGGGATTGTTCAGCCTGGAAAAGAGAAGGGTTTGGGGTGACCTAATTGTGGCCTTCCAGTACCTGAAGGGAGCATACAAGAAAGATGGAGAGAAACTTTTTACAAGGGCATGTACTGACAGGACAAGGGGGAATGGCTTCAAACTGAAAGCAAGTAGGTTTAGATTAGGTATTAGGAAGGAATTCTTTACTGTGACATTGGTGAGGCACTGAAACAGGTTGCCCAGAGAAGCTGTGGGTACCTCATCCCTGGAAGTGTTCAAAGACAGGTTCGATGGGGCTTGAAGCAGCCTGGTCTAGTGGAAGGTGTTCCTGCCCATGGCAGTGGAGTTGAAACTAGATGATCTTTAAGGTCCCTTCCAACGCAAACCATTCTATGATTTTATGAAGTTAAACAAAGACGGTATTTTAAAATTTGCTATCTTTTGAAAGCATCGAAGAATCAGCGTGACTTCTGCTTGTATGCAAGAAAGGGAGCTTGTTCCAGCCTGCTAATGCTTAACAGAAATGGAAAGCCTGGGCAGGAGAGCCAGATGTAGAAAAACAGTTCGGGACGCTGGGCTGTGGTGCAAGGCAGGAGCTCGTGGCTTTGGAACGCTTGACATCTAACTGGAGGGACACCTGTGCTGGCCAAGTGTGACAGGCCGGACGCCTGTGGCTGTCCCGGCCCCCACCTCCGGCTCCTCTACCTGCCCGGGCTATCCCAGCACGCGCGGAGTTCCCCGCCAGCTCGCGGGCTCCGCCTGGCCCCGCCCCCCCCGCAGCGCCCAGCAGGGGGCGCGCGCCCTCCGGCGGCACCGCGCGCGCCTCGCTGGGGCGGGGCCAGGGGCGAGCTGCGC
>VXAZ01002692.1:53179-77784 GCA_013399875.1 Gymnorhina tibicen | reverse complement strand
GCGGAGCCCCCTCACCGCCCCCTCACCGCCCGACCCCGCTGCGCCCCGCGGGTGATGGCGGCCGAGGCGTGGACGGGCCGGCCGCGGTCGCCCCGTGCCCCGCCGGGGGTTTGGTGTGGCTGCAGGGTGCCCTCGAAGCGATACTCGGGGGAGGGGCCAGCAGGAAAGGGCCTTTCCGGGAACCGTCCGTCCCGCGTCACGCACCTGTAGGAGGGGCCGGCGGTCCCGAGCCCTGCCTGCGCGCCCTCCGTCGTCACTGAAAAGGATGGGAATGGGTTTGGGACACATGATTTTTTCCTTCTGCCTGAAGTAGCCACCAGGCCTCCTGACTTTACTTTGCTAATCCAATGCAGTTTTTGCGTTTGGTAATCCTGTAAGAGCTTCTGTGAACTTTATGTGTCACTTTGATGCACTTCGATCCCCGGGAGGGATTCTGTATCTTAGCAACACTTTGTGTGATGAACCAGCGCCTTTTTAATTCTTTCTTTGAAAAACTGTGTTCCATCTCTGCCCATGGTGTTTATGCTACTCATGATTACCGGTTCTGTTGTACCCTTTCTCAGTTACACCTTCGTTGTACTCATTCCTCTGCAAAAGCTGTTCTAGTGTTCGGATGTCTCACTACCCTGCTTGAACCTTTTCTAGTTCTGGTAGTTTCCCTGCTTTTTGTTGAGATAAAGCGATCACACCTGCTGTTTAGTTTTATTCTGAATGTGTTGGTAACGTGGAGCTCTTGATGGCTCCTTTTAAATTTATGTAAATTCTACTTAATCATTTTATCAGACACAGTTCCCACTCAGTCAGGAGATTTGGGATTATGATACATGATTCTCCAAAACCACCACCATCAGTATTTGGTGGCAGCCAGAAAAACTCATGATATATTACAATATTTTAGGAAAGGAAATAGAGTGTAACAGAAAATATCATAAAGTGACAGCATAAATATGTGATCACCCATATCTTAGACGCTGTGTAGAATTCTCATCTCAGAAAAAGGGTATATTAGAAAGCTTCAACATGGACGAGTGAATGTATGGAAAGCCTTTTGTCAATCTATCAGAGAGGGTTAAGACCCTTCAGGCTAGGAAGGGTCAATTTGCAGAGTGAGGTAAGAGGGGTGACTTAGAGGTGTCTGTGAAATGACAGTGGAGAAAGAGTAGGGCTCAAGCACTTGCTTTCTTTTCTGACACAACAGCTTACCTGCATCACATGAAGCGAGTAGCCATGCTCACAGCAAGGAAGGGGGAGTTATTCGTGAAATGATTGGTCAAATGAAGATTCTTACCAGATGACACAATAGGTTAAAAGAGTTTACGGGAATTTAAGGGATGCTGGACAAGTGTTTCAGAGAACTGCATTCATGGAATGAATCATTTCAGGGGCAGAAACAACTTCCTTAGTAGAACGGTTAAAGACTGGGAGAGTAGAGATTGTTGAGGTATCACATATATTTGCCTTATCTCACTCCTTTTGAGACAGCTGCTTTTGGCCGTCTTCAGGATGGAATGGCCATCAGTATCAACCCTTCAGGACAGAAGAATGACTGGTATCAACCCCTGACCTGCACTAGTACAGCTTTCTTCTTGAACCATTTGCCATGGACATGAATAAAAAGTTACTCAGACTTAATCCTGAAACAAAGCTGTCTCAGATCTGTGGCCAGTGAGCTGCTCCTGGTCCGCAAATCCTGGTTATCCTTCTCTCCCCTACTCCACAAAACCATTAGGACATAAGAAAACTGCTTCAGGTTTGTCAGCTGTGCTTTTCTGACATCCTCTGGCTTGGCCATCCTCTTCAGAGGCCGTCTTGTTTCATGGCACCTGGGCCCCAAATACTTGAGTTTCTGACTTTTTTCCTGGTTGAGTGCAAGGGAGCAAGCTGCCTGCCTGTGCTTGAGAGTGACCTCTCAGGTGTTTGAGAAATTCTGATTTGAATTAGAAGGCTCTACATAACACATGTAGATATGGCCTAGCAATGTTCCATTTCTTCTGGCTAAACCGTGCTAGCTAACAGGAGGAGGTTTTTGTCAAATTACTTTAGACTGATGCATTTCATACACTTTATTCTGTCAGTTATTCCTGTCAAAGTGCATTTGGCAATACTCCCGGTATCTTGTCAAATCATTGACAATCAACTCCTTTTATGATTTAAAGATCTGAAAAATTGCTTCTAGTAGGAGACATCTGTTCTCTGTCTAGGCTTTTACTGGGGTGGGGACGGACTCCCTCTGCACCTGTGTGTGGTTTACTTTGGCCACCCCTCTGGCTGTTGTCTGAGGACACAGGATTTGGATTCCTGTACGTGATAATGAGCTGAAGTTTGAGCAGAGTTGTTATAAACTGACGGAGCCAATTCACAATTTAATTCATAGGTTTATTGAGGATAGCAAGCAAAGCAGCTGGGCGGCCAGGGAGTCTGCGCTTCACCAATGGCTGGCAAATTGCAGCTTTAAATTCCCCCCTTATATAGAGTATTTTGTTTCGTTTCCTTCCAGTTTCCTCCTGTTTCGTGTCCCCGTTTCTGCGTAAACCTTTTCATTCAGCGTATGCTCTTGCTGTTGCTGGGGAGGGTCGTCTGTCATGGAGTAAAGGTCCAGCCATGTCATTAATCTTTCTTATCTTTGTTCAGCAAAATTAAGCTCTCAGTTAGGTATGCCTATTGTCTTCCTAACTGTTGTACAGGCCTCACAATTACATAAGTCACATTGTTTATCCAAACACGAATCACATAAGCATCGACCCTCATTGGCAAATAAACACCTATTACAAGAGTGCAGTATCTTCTGGCTTTTGAGGTATTGGGGCATGCATCCAGACATTTAGTAACTTTCCAATCAGTCAGATCAGGACTTCTCTACCTTCAGGCAGGTGGTTGTAGCCCCTTCCAGGTGATTTTCATTATGGTTGCACACCACTGGCCATCGTTTCTCGGTGTGTGCTACAAACAGCATGTATGATGAGCTGCTTGTCTCAAAGACTGACTTGGGCAGCTTGGAAAAACCACAGACAACTAGATTTAACTCTATTTCATGCTCTCTGTCTTTTGATCCAGGTTACTCTAGCATAAGATCTTTTCTGAAGTTGCACATGTGCTTTTCATATTCTTGGTAAAAGACTTAAGGGGCTAACACTATCCTCTTCCTCCCCCTCCCAGCAATGAACAGCATGGCTTTCCAGTTGTATTTCTATTCTGTGGCCTTTTAGCAGTCTTTCCTACTGTTTTCTTATCACCTGTTCTCCAGGTGATGATAATTACAGGTGAAAGAAATGTACTGGGGACCAAAGACTTAATTTTTCCATCATGTTTCTTCTAACTTTGGGTATTTTTTTCCTCTGTTTTAGAATTTGGCTATATAAAAATAGACTTTTCATACATGACTGCCAGAAACTATTGTTAAATACCTACAACATTCTTGTGTGGACAAGGCCTTGGAGTCTCCTGTGCTGCTCTTACCCCTCTTAATTTATTTTTTGTTTTCTTTGGAGAGCTTTCACTCTGTAGTGATGACATTTGCCTGAACAGTGCATCAGCTAATAAGAGAGAGATTGAGCTGTGCACAGGGAAAGGGATTAAGGAGTCTGCAGGCACCTGCACCCTCTTCATCCTACCTGCTGCACTGTAGGCCACGTGGTGTAATTCGTCACCTCATTTTTCCCTCTTTTATGGGTAGATCTGGCCCTTTAGGGACCAGTGACATTCAAATTTGCCATTTTACCCTATGAACACAGCCCTGCCTGTTCCAGTGTATCTGAGGGAGATTACCTCCTTTTCTGGTGTTCTCCTTTACGTGAACTTTGACTTCACCATGAGTCTTATTTTTCTAAACTTTATGCCGTGTTCTTGAGCTATTCTTGGAGATCTGATTTCTTTATTGTTTTGCTTTTTAATTAGGTACAAACACAGCAAGTAAGCTAAGAATTAATAGTAAAGAAGATCTGTCACACTTCTAGTTTTAAACCTTGCTTTCGTATTAATACCAGGGTTTAGCTTAGGTATTCTGGCTGGATCAGCAGTGTGTGTGTTATGAATGTTCTGAATCCCAGGGCATTCCTAAAATGCATCTCCTGTCCCCCTGTGTGGCTTTCAGAGAGCGTTCGTGTGAGGAGAGAGCGTGGTCTGCAGGTGGAGGGACCCAGGGCCTGGGGCAAGCACAGATGGGTCAGCTGGAGCCTCAGGGGCCTTGGGAATTAAGAGTGTAGATTCCCTGAGCGCCAGAGGCACTGTGGATTTCTGTGCTTCTTCCCATCCTCCCGCAGAACTTTCAGGGTTGCTGCTGGATTTGAGAGCAGTGAACTTCCTGGAAGGGATAATGAAGGGGCTTTCAAACAGTAGAACTGTCTCCCTTGAAGGAATTTACAAGTCTTGTTCACATAAACTCACTTTAATAGTTTTCTGATGTAGCTCTTAAGCATGAGAATGTCTTCATGCTAATGACCTAAGTCAGTATATGCATTCAAAAAACTATATTGAATTTTGGAGGCATTTGTAATAGGTGTACATAATGTTTCTACCATATGTTCTGAGTTACCTCTCCTTACAAAACCTCACAGTTAATTACTTCTTGATTCCTAAGGCTTTAATTTACAAACTAGAAGGAAGGCTATAAAAAAACCAACTAAAGCATTATTAATAGATAAAAGATGTCTATGGCAGTATGCCTTTTTATCTTTTGAAACAATGGGAAATTCTTCATCAGCAACTTTATCTGTGAGGGTTTCATTTCATGGGCATGGATTTAGTCCTTGCAAATGCCAGTATGGGCCCACTGAACTGAAAATCAAAAAATTTCAACTTTTGACTTAAGAACTGCAACTTCGCACCTCTTTCAGTTTCTTAGTGTCAAAGCATAGATGCGTACTTGCTTAGGGATAATAGCAAACCAGATCACTACATGTATTGTTCAGTTACTAAAAAAAAAGTTGTGAGTTAAGGAGTGATTGTAAATTTCTACCACATCCTAACAAAAAAAAATTGTTGTATAGGGCCTAAAATGGGTCATAGTGTTGTGTATTGTTAGAGCACTGTGGCTAGAAACTGTATTATCTGTCTGGACTCAGTCACTTCTATAATAAATACTTTAAGTAATACATAATTTAATAATGTAAATATTTTTAAAGCATTTCTGTTTTATTCAACAAAAAATTAGGGAAAAAGTAATGATTTTGGTTTTACTTGGTAGCTTGACTCCGGAATCCTCTTGTGTGAGGCTAATGCCATAGGTGGATCTTTGGGCTGTGAGCAATTCCCTCTTTGGCCAGCCTGGCCTGAGAAGCCAGCAGGTCAATAAATGATATTCTGGAACAGCCGAGTTTTCCAGATAAGAGCTTCCCTTAGGTATGTTCTGTGTCAGTGGACTGGCAGAGTTAGCTCACAGTGGCAGGAAAAGGTACCATTTTTCTGGCAAGCAGGAAGAAGCTGTTTTAGGAAACTTCATCTTGAAAGCTCTTCTAGAGCAGAAGGATGGGTGGAAGGGGAGGAGACTGCCAGTTTTGGAACTCTCCTTGTAATGCAGGGAATGAGGAGAAGAAAAACCATGAGCAAATCTACTTGAAATTACTCAAAATGTTCACGCACTGTTCAGGTGGCTGGTGGTTCTTGGTGACTTCTGCCTAATGCAGGCGTATCCCTGTCTCCGGGCTCTGTTAAAGGCATTGCACATCCGCTGGTTCTTAGGCTGGATGCAGGCAAAATGGTTTTCTTGAGAGGAGAACCTTTCTCAGTTTTCTCCAGTACTTTTCATGTGTGAGTCCTTTCCGGCAGCTTCATCCCAGGAGGTGGCACCGTTCCCTGGGATGAGGCTGCTGCGCTGCGTGGGGTCAGAGGGCTCAGGGATGCTCTGTGGCAGAACCCACTTCAGCAGCTTTCTGAAAATGGCTGTACTTTTCCATTGGTACGTACCGTGTCTTTCTGGAGCTTCTTGACTGCTGTTTTTTTTTTTTTCTTGTAGGTTTGTGCCATTTAGAGCAATCTTTTTATGGCATGGAAGTTTAAGCCAGGTGATGCTGAACTGGAATGCTGTCTTTCCAAATGAAATTACTTCATTTGGAGTCAAAATTGTGTGGCTTTTGAATGACCAATAGCTATCATTATTTCTAGGAAGGAAGGGAATAATTTCTATAGGATTTTCCAGATCCACAGGAAATCAAGAACTGTAATGTCAACTTCCCTGTAAGAACACAAGCCAAATCCATGTTGTATAGAAAGGGAACAGTGTTGCTGCTCTTCCTGAATTCTCTGTGGAGACTTGTTATTTCCAGTTGGCCTCTCAGTGATTTAAGAGCACTTAAGTAGAGGGAATAAGTTTTCTTTTGTTAGGAGGTTTTCCTAGTTAGCTGCATTCTCGGTGGAGGTTGTTTAACCTCACAAGATTATGCTGTTATAAAAAACATTGAAAATTTCACCATTGAAAAGGGTTAATTTAATTAATTTTTTTTCTTGTTGATATCTAGGAAAATGGATGATGATGATGACATTCCCCAGCTTTCATCCCATACATTGGCTGCTCTCCAGGAGTTCTATTTGGAACAGCAGCAGAGAGAGGGCATGAAGACCTCCCAAGGGTTTAATCAATATTCCATTGGCTCAATAGAAGAAGACTGGGTAAGAAACTATAAATTTCAGTGAATGAAGCACAGATAGAGGAGTAGCCCTCACCAAGTTTCTTTTGTGGCTGGATAATGAAATTACATGAAAGAGGGGAACACTCAAGATGTTCCTATTAATGGATGGCAACGCTGTAGGGAGATTTGCTTTAGTATTAAATCTGGGTATGGTTGTTTTCTCCACTTGTGCATGGGGGATACAAGCTGAAAGTACATGGAGAGGGAATAAAGCTGCTAACAGAAGCATCTGTCCCTTCTGGAAATTTTAACTCCAGCCTGGCATGTGATAGTACTAAAGACTCTTCCCTGAGTCTGAGACAAACATAGTGTAACAAGACCAAGTAATCTTTCCTTTCACATCATATTTCTTTCTGTGTTTTATTTCTTTGTTTTTGTGGATGGCTGTTTTGCTGCTTGTTTTTATTTGTGACACTGATTTCTGATTTGTCTCTGGGTTGGGTTTTTTTGGGGTTTTTTTGTCTTCCTTTTTCTGATCCATTCTCATTTAGTAGTTTTATCCTTTCTTTCTTTCTATACTGTTACTTCTCAAGTTCCTTTTTCCTCTTCTGCTAAAGTAACTCAGTTTAAGAGCACATAAATAATGTGCATCTGCATGTTGGCTTTGAAATACCTTGTCAGTGGTTTGGATTACTTGGTTTTCCTGATGCTGCAGTTCATGCTTTGGAAACACAGGGTGTAAGGTACCTGCTGCATATCACTAGAAGTAGAACGACTGCCAGGAAAAGAGTCACCTTTCCAGCTTTACAGTTTGTGAACTGAGAAGTTGGCTATGGATTGTGGTTTTCTTCAGTTATGACACCTAACTCTGCATAGCAGTCAGAAGATTTGACATTGTTCGTAATTGTGCATTATCTTTCTCAGCAACTGAGCCAGTTTTGGTACAGTGATGAAACTGCATTGTGCCTGGCTAAGGAAGCAGTTCTGGCAGCTGGAAAAGGTGGCAGGTAGGTTTTAATAATCATATTGTAGATTTAACATGTCTTTTCTGTAAATGTTTTGTTTCTGCTATGTAGACAGGAGCATGCAGTTTAATTCATTACTCTTTGGACTGCATTTTCGTTCAACTGAGATACTGCAGAACTGCTTTGATGTTATTTACTGATCTTCCTGTTTATCATTTCATTGAATGTTGTAGGCTGTGCCTTGTAAAAGTTTACTATGAATCTTTTTAATTTTTTGAGAAATACAAAGTGCTTCAGAACATATTATTGGCTTGTAATTATTTTCTTAGTTTTTATATAATGTTTCTGTAGAACAGATGGAAAAAACTTGTTTTTTTTCCTGTTTCTGTAAAGAGTAATTTTTAATTTTTAATTTTAAGTTTTTGTGTGTACTTCCTTGCTTTTCTGAAACAAGACTTTCTCTGTAGTTGAGCTTATGATCTTTGTGTAGAATGAGGTTGAACAGGTAATGACTTTCACACTTAAGACTCTGTTATTAAATAATTGATTGTTAGAATGGAGGAAGAATACATTACATTTTTGGGACTAATGTTTAAAATCTCTTCCCAAAGCCTCTCTGAGAACTGCTATAGAGTTTTGTTGCTGTTGTTTGCCTTTTAAAATTACAGTTTAAAGTTATTGTGTGTTTTTTCAGAATAGCATGCGTTAGTGCACCGAGTGTGTACCAGAAACTGAAAGAACAGGCTGGTGAAGATTTTTCCGTGTGTATTCTGGAGTATGACAGAAGGTTTTCTGTGTATGGAGAAGAATTTATCTTCTATGATTACAACCACCCTTTGGACTTACCTGAAAGTCTCCTGCCACAGAGTTTTGACATTGTAATAGCAGATCCACCCTATCTGTCTGAGGAATGTCTTCAAAAGACTGCAGAGACCATCAAATATCTAACAAAAGGAAAGATTCTGCTGTGCACAGGTATAGCTAATAAGAATATTAGGTTCTCTTAAGTACTTTTTTCTCTCTTTCTAATGACAAACTTACATGAGACAAATACTAACTCAATAATGCTGAATTATCATTAATTGAAGGAGGAATATGTATCCTAAGCTTTTCATTTGAGTACTTGAGTTCAACCTTTATTTTAAACAGAAGGCAAGTGGGTTTTGATAGTTCAAGTGAGTACTTTTTTCTTATGGCATTGTGAATTCTACTAAATTTTTGAAGAATTATAAGATCATCCAGGAAAATTCCAGAAATATAGTTTTTCTTGTAAAAGGGCCACTCTCTATAATTGCAATAATTGAAATCGGGGAATGGCAAACATAGGTGCAAGTTATTGTTTATGTCTTAGGCACTGAAATACAGCAGGAGGAATTAAAAAGCAGTGATAAAAGCAGTGAAACCAGGTAACTAGATATCTGTACTTGTGGGTCCTTCTTTAGGAAGATGCACTTGCTGGTTTGAGAAGTGATGTGTGTCTACCCAAGTAATGGCTTTTTTTAAACTGTATTGTTATTACAAGACATCTGAAGACATCCAGGAAATCTTTCCAAAAAGCAAGGGACAAAACCCCTCTGTACGTACAATTCGAGGGAGGGCAACCAAGTAGGCAAAATAAAGAAAAATTAAAATAATGTGGCCATTGAAAACCTGCTCCTTGGTTTAAGTGCACATGGCAGTCACACACAAGGGTGGTTCTCAGAAGTTTTTTCCCTAGAATGGATAGGTGATTCCTCAGTTTACTGCTCAAGGCAGTAATTTCTCAGTGTGTGGCTGCAAATATCACACTGTGGTTTATTTAAATGAAAGAGTAGATGTAATCTGTTTGCACTTCCCATGGCTCCCTACCATTTAACTTCCTTGGAATGTAGCAAGAAGACTGAGTTCAAGTTTGTTTTCCGTAAAAAGGGCACTGATACCCTCTACTTATTTTTATGAAATTTCTTGGACATTCATTTCCTTGGGATGTCTTCCATTCTTCTAGGTTTATGTTAACTTTCCCAGCAGATTCTATTGTTAAGGAAGGCTGAAAGTGCAGCCGCTTTAAGCCTGCCTTCCTTTAAAAAAAACAGGCTCTCTATATATGCATTTGGGAGGAGCTATTAAAAAAGTTCAAACATTCTGTTTTTTCTTATTGAATACCAGTTATTTTTGCTGCAGGTGCCATCATGGAGGAACAGGCAGCAAAGCATCTTGGTGTGAAGATGTGCAAGTTTATTCCAAAACACTCACGAAATTTAGCCAATGAATTTCGATGTTATGTGAACTATGCTTCTGGACTGGACTGATTCTCCTAAGATCATCTACAAATCTACAACTTTTTCAGTCAAGCTTCTTTCAGTTTTTTATCAGTTACTCCACATTTTTCAGTGCTGAAATATTCGGCTCCAAGGACTGTTTTCTGGGATAACTGGAGTCAACACAGTGTGATAGCCACTCTCTTTCAAATTAGTAAGGATTTGCAGTTACCGTGTTTCATATTACAGACCAAGCAGTGCAGGTGCTGGTTAATGGGAACTTCTCTGTTAGAGTTTCATTTTAACTTGTAGCTTTTACCATTTGAGGATACATCAGTGACCTCTCTGAAGTGATTTTAGCTTATAACAACACATAGGTGTTTGCCTTGCAGGCATCAGAATCGTCATTGCCAAAGAAATTGATAGTTCTGTAGTAATGTGACCCATATGTGTCCCTTAAATCTTGAATCATAATGGCTCTGATTAAATATAGTGCCTGCTTTTTAATAATTTCAGTGTCAAATTAAAGATAATCTACAGATATGTCAAGTTTATAGTTACAAGAATGGTTATGGTTTTTTTCTATTTGCCTGGTTTTATCTTTTTCTCCTGTTCCACAGACAGCAGCAAAGCAGTAGAATAGAAGCATCTTAAAAATCATTGAACCTTACAAGGCCACTGAGGAATAACATATTGATAAACTCCCACTGTTTCAAATAGAAAAATGTTAGATTTTATACTCAAGGTTTGGACTATATTTCAGTCCAAATAGATGATACATTGGAAAAACTTTGCTTAGGGTAAGTAGAGATTTTTGATAACTGGAAATTTTAAAGCCAGTTTTGACCAACCTTTTGACCACACTAGTGAAGTATTTTTGGGTGGAAGTTAGTTTATAAATTTCAAGGCACTCAACAGTTTTATAATCTCTAAATACACTCTACAAAACACAAGCACTTGTCTTTGTATGTCATACTGTATAAAGGCTAACAGAAATACTGTATAAAGGCTTAACAGAAATTTTGCATCTACAAAATGAATCATGTAAAATGAAGTATTAAATTTATTTTGTGGTGGGAATAAACCTAATTAAGCTTGTGAGATGAGACTTTTTATAAAGTAGTGATAATACTCATATTTCTGCTGTTTGGATGCAGATTTTCCCATCTGGTGGAGTAAACAGCTGAGGAGGAATAATATAGATGGATTATAATCCTCTCAGTGCTCAGAGAATGGTGCTGTCTGAGCTGGACACAACAGTGGTTCATAATTACCCACCCAAGCCACTGCAGCTCTCCTCCCCATTTTTCAAGAGATTTCTTTGTTTCCTAAGACTTTTCCCTCCTCACATTTTATACTTGCTGCTTTCTCCCTGCATGTGTTCCTGGGTTCCATAGTAACAGCTTTCTTCCTCTTTCACATGCCTTGGTTTCTGTCACAGGTGTTAAAACGAAGGAAGTGCAGCAGAGGAAGCGCTTGCAGGGAGAACAGGCACCGGCCTCTCTTGACAGGCTTTGTGAGCCCAGGGCCCATACAGTCTTGCCTTTCAAACCAGGTGCCATCCTTGCTGCTGAGCCAGAATGCCCCTGAAAATGACTGTCCACAGGTGAAATACAGCTGCATTTAGTTGTTTTCCAGGAGGCTACACCATCACTTTTATGTGGCCAGTTTAAAAATAAAGCAGACCAGAATGTTAACTGCATAGCTGTTGGCACAAATCTGTACTTTAAACTGGTTTATTACCTCAGTGTCTTGCACACCAAGCAGATGGAGACAATGAAGTAACTCATGAAGCTTTGTTTTAACTACATAGAGGCTTCAAATGGGACAAGGTATGATTGCCAGAAGGGATGATACTATTTCCCTGCCACCCACCTAAATTAGAATGTGCTGTTCAAATCGAAGCCTTGCCTGTGTTGCTGCTTTGCTCGCTTCATTTTGGTAAATGTGTGTTATTGGTCTCTCCATAGTGGAATTAAAAGACAACTTTGCTAACTTCATCAGAAATATTTCTGAAAAAGACAAAAATGTTCCATTCAGTTGTACCAAGAAGTTCACTTCCAAGAAAATCATTACTGCTTCTCACATGTCGGTCAGACGGCTTTGAAAAGGGGCACTGTGAAGACATATAGTTATGAAACTGAAGGTGCACGAAAATCTGTGCAGATGCACTCAACAGAGCAGCCCATTGTCCACCAGCTTCCCTCTTAAAAGCCTGGGGAGTGTAGGCAGCTGCCCAAGCAGAGCTTGACTAGTGGCATTTACAGCCTTCATCAGTGATGGGAGGTAAACTATTTTTGTCATACTTGATTCCAAGGAAGTAGCTGTTTCTGAGAAGGGCACAAGTCACAAAAATTCATAGTGAATTTGTGTTTTGTGCCAGTGTGGTAACTTTAAGAAATATTATGTGACAGCAAAATCCCTCTTTTGTTCTGTAAAAGGATTATGAATAAAAATATCAGTGTCAAGTAATGATTGACTTTACTGGGGATGTCTCATGGATGGACCTTCTGTTGGAACAGATGGTGGTGAAGTGTTAGCACCATCCTACTTTTCCAGTGGCATTTATGACTGCACAGTCATATGTGCTACAGCCTCTTTACCCTAGTCCAGGTAGTTACGGCTGTTCCCTAATCCCAGCGAGATTAATGGGTGTTTATACTTTCTGAGCACATCACAGCCTTTTCCCCTTTTTCTCCTGCTGCTTTCGTGTTCATGTTCTCCCGTGCAATTCCATGTGTACTTGTAGTTGTAGATCTTCACCTATTCAGACAGATACCTTCAGGTGATGACTGGCAAGTAAACCCAAACTAGCATCTCAGGCTTTCCTCAGCCTTCCTGAATGATAGGAATTTTCCAACCTACCTTAAGTGATACTACAGACAAGAAAATAATCTCTTTACTGAGGATATTGTTCTGTGTTTTGTGGCTCCTAATGTATTCCAGGGACAACCTCGTTGAAGGAAAATATTTTCCTGGCACAAAAAAAATTTTCTCAAATCAGCTGCAGCTGCCAGATAGTTCTAGCTTTGAATTGTTTGCATTTATTGGGCCTGGAGTTGGTTCAGTGAGGCATTTCATGTCTGCCTTCTGTCAACAGTTTGTGAAGCCTTGAAGCAACTCCAATGAACACTCCCTCCCCCATGCAAATTAAAGGCAAGGCTGCGGCAGCTGTAACCAGAGGGCTGGAAGCTGGAAAATGTCACACCACATTTGAAGTGAAACTGATATAAATCCATGATGTGATGACCTTGTTAAAAAAAAAACAATTCCAAACAAATGCAAACTACATTTAACACTCAACCTTTCCCACATGAGTAATGTGGAGAGAAAGGATATACGGAAGGATATTTTGAAGGTCAGCAAGTGTTTGTATAGCTAATAGCTCTTGATGTTAAGTACTAACAAACAGTTGTTCACTAACAAAATATCAAACAGTTGCTCGTGCTAAAACATAAACAGCTTTTAAGAGACACCTAACTATAAAGCTGGATCAGGAAGCAAACTGGCTCAGCTAAAATGTCTGTCACAGAGGAAAAGGAGGATTAAAAAGGGAAAATGGGCTTCTGAACAAGATAACAAAGATGCCTGAACCATGGGAAGCTTTCTGCACTTGTTGCAGTGTGATGAGAAGGAGGTTGCCAACACACGTGGAGGTTTTGCAGTTCTCTAGTACTTTCAGTCGTCCAATTTCTGAAGCTTACTATAAGCTAAAGCATCTGCTTTTCTGGACTGGAGAAACTGATTATGTTCCATTTACCTGATCTTAGCTTGCACTCTTGCACCTCCCAGGAATTCCCTGAACGTGCTCTAGTTACTTGAAAACCTCAAAATGACTCCATAATTAATGCCTGCAGTACAGGGGAAGAGAGTTGCTACAAAAAGTGAGATTTTCTTTTTCTCCACATCATGCAAATATATCCATATGCTCTAATAACTGATTTGTTGCAGACAAATTTGTATAACAAAAGTGTGTGGGCAGACAAATGAGTCCTGCTGGAGGGCAGTGTTTGGGCAGACTTAGCTGGTAGCCCCTCTGGGTATTTACTAAATGTTCGGTGCTGCATGGTTGGACATTTTGCTGTTGTTGTTTGGGGTCATTTTACTGCCTTTTAGGGTGAAGACTGCTTTCTATGCTGTGGAGTCTGAAGGCTCAACTTCACGTTGCCTTAAGCATACATGTGAAGAAAAACCCCACAATGTAATGGTGAAATGCCTCACGGTTGTAAGGCACCAAGCTACTGAAACATCACCTAGTGCAATGTTTCTCCGATTTTGTGGGTCAGCCTCCCTTTTGAGCCCCTCTGATTACCATTTCCCTCTGCTCTGAGGGTGAGAAGTTCCTCCACATTAGGAGGAAAGAAAAGAGGTTGTAACTGCTGCAAGTATTTACATTCTCTGGGGAACAGGTAACTACCTATAATTGCTGGCAGCGGCCAGGCAATTAGCTGTTCTCTGAGTAGTATAAACATTTTATGACCGTCTTTGAACTCACCTTTGAGGATCCCCTTGAGATAGAAGCATCACAATCTGAGGAAACACAGATCTAAAGACAAGGAGAATTGAGGAAAAGCATCTGCACAAAAACCACAGCTACAAACTTCAATCTGACATTGTGACTGGAATCTTTTATTCATTTCTGTAGTTCTTAAATTTATTTTAGGCTTTGTAAGAAGTTACACAGATTGCAGTGTAAAAATACTGTTATGCTAGACTGAGGCAGAGAGAGCAAAGTCAATAATTATGCACCAAGACATGGAGTTGTCATACGACTTTCATTTTCTCTTTGTTTGTTGTGATTAGCTCACAGTCTTTCCATTCTTCATCCAACAACACTCCAAAGAAAAGTGTGTTTGTGTAGTGTAGGGCCTTTCTTTGCTATGAATTAAGACCAATTTTGAGGTTCCTGATGTAGCAGATACATTGCTGCACATGATGTTTATTCTGTAAAGATATTGCAGTCATGATCCTTCAGCTGTAAAAGAGATTCTCTGCTAGGCATTCAGATGTTTATCTGTTTTGGCGAGTGTGGCCCTTTGAGGAATTACGTTTGTGCAAGGCATGCCTGGTCGTTCTTGATTCTTATTTACTAGGCTGAGTCAACTTCAGTCTCCAGTTCTGGAGATGCAAGTTTTTGTGTATCCAGGGTTTCTGGTGAGGACCTGCCATCAAGTTCCATCAGCAGTAGGCTGCACAGCTGGAAGGCTGCGCGTCCGCAGACCAGCAGCTTTTGCAGGTGATCGTCTGTTACATGTGGCATAAGGAGAACTGAGGAACAGTAATTGTAAAAATCAGTTGGATTTAACAAGTTTGGATTGGCTGGGACTCAACTCAATGACCTCTTGTAGCATCTGGAAGTTAAGACCTAGCCTCCTTACTCACCTGCAGCGCACCTGAGCTGAAGCCTATCCTTACTTTTTAATGGGGAATCTCCTCTCCTAAAATGAAAAAGGTTTTGGCCTTTCAGCTGCATGGAACACAGTTTTTTCACAAGAAACTTAAGCAGTCAGTGATGGATGAAATCGAATACAAAGTTCTTGGGACCCAAACTGTGTTTTTTCTAATTGATATTTTCTGTGTAATTAGACTTAGTCCACATCAAGAAAGTCTGCTGCATTTTTGCAATATTCTAGCATCTTTTTTCCTCAACACCTTTGTACCCCTAGCAATTTGGCAAGTTTAAAAATAGCAAGCAAATAGAATATTGCTTCATGAATTACTAACTCAGCAAAGGTTTCCTTGCTGTAGAGTATAAATTAGCAAAAGAGGTAACAGCTCAGAGGTAAAGCTTGGAGTTTATGCAGTATAAAAGGAGGCTCTCCCAGCCTGAGAAATTACCCTTTTAACTGCTAATTTGTCACATGTATGGCAGCTATGTGATTTTTATATAATGGTACTTAAAAGTAGAGTATCAGAGATTCCTTAAAAATATCTACAACCAGTAGCCTGGTATAGTAATAGCTACCATGTTTTACAGTTGCATCATCTTCTAAAATTTACTGTGAATAAGCAAAGATAAAATGTTCTGCTCTAAGGGGAAAAAAAGGCTATTTTGGAGTTTGCAATAATGAACTAAACAAGTTTACATGAACTAAAGAAGTTGAATGAATTGCCATCTCTAATGACTTGAATGACTGGACTTTCCATCTTGTATCTGAAATAACTGTAAGCAGAAAAAGAAGGCAAGTGAGTGTGTTTGCTGCTGTGGTGCAGTGAGGTGGTGAGATGATGATGCGAGGCCAGTACTGAAACACAGCTCCTAATACATTCTTCATTCTGATGAGGGCTTGTTCTGGCTCACCAGCAACTTCACTTCTTGCTTATCTATGCTGGAATTTACGCTCTCTGCCTCCTTTTCCTGCTCAGGTACGCAGGTGCAGCCCACAGGGATGGTGATGTAATCCTCGGTGTAGACGTAGCGGCCCCCGGCGCAGGCGGGCGTGCGGCGCAGGATGACCGTGGGCATGTACACCGGGGTGCTGCGGAAGTGGAAGCTCTCCTCGCCAAAGATCCCCATCAGGCAGCCTTTGCACAGGCAGTAGGCTTCGGGAATGTATTTAGGGTATCTCGTGGGATCATAGGAAATTCTAGAGAGCAGCAAATAAAGATTCATTAGTACCTCTAAAAACAGGGATATTCATCTGGAGTTATATAATCTTATATATTATTATAATTATTATATCATTATTATATAGTGTTTTTGTTGTCTTTGCCAGGAAAAATAGCTGTAGCTGTTGCTGTCTGGCTTCTAATTTGTAAAGTGTAAAGAAAAAAACGTGAACAGCTTACAGAACTGAAGTAGGTCCTACAGTGCACATAGAAGTATGAAGTGTCTGGCTTTCTGAATTGTGGGATTCAAGGGTTTAAACAGAATGAGTTTTGCATTTTGGACTGAATGGGTAAACAGAGCCTTAAAAAGGACACTTGGGCATTTCTAAACTTTTTATCTGCCTTGAGTTCTTAAAAAACTGGTACAAATCCTTGTTAACATTATTATTGTTGTTAAAGCCATGACCCAATGTTTTAAGATTTAGTAATTTAAATAGAATTGAATTGTACTATTATTTCTGCAATAGGTTTTGCTCCCTGGTATACTTGGGGTCATAAAGGTGCCTTCCCCTTGACAGCAGAACTCTGTATTGCTTTTTCTAATTCATGTCTACTATATCTTCCTCTAACCAGAGAATAGCAACATTTTCATGCCCACATTGAGATAAACTGCAGCTTCCTGGGATGGGGCATCCACAGCTTCTCTGGGCGACCTGTGCCAGTGTCTCACCACCCTCGCTTCCTAATACTTCCCAGTATCTGCCCTCTTCCAGTTTAAAGCCATTATTCCTTGTCCTATCACTCTGTGCCCTTGTGAAGAGTCCTCCAGCTCTCTTGTAGGCCCCCTTTAGATACTGCAAGGATCAGCCTGTCTTCACAGGAGAGGTGCTCCATCCCTTTGAGCATCTTCGTGGCCTCCTCTGGACTCACTCCAACCAGTCCATGTCCTTCTTGTGTTGGGGTCCCAGGGCTGGATGCAGTCCTCCAGGTGGGAACTCTTAATAGATCTTAAACTGATCTTAAATCTTCGTAGATTTAAAGTGATTCTAAATTGTGTTTCCTAGGGTTGGCAGCACTTCCTTGGGTATCCAACTGTTTGCCTTTTATCTTTTCAGGCCGTCTCTGAGATGAGAAGAGGTTTCAGGTTTGGAAGAGACAGCATAAGTCTGCCTCAAGCTGTGACTGCAGTCACTGCTAGTCAACAAAATCTCCTTGTGAGAACAGGCAGCACGGCTCTCCCTCTCACACCCACCCCTGGGTTGACACTGATGTTCTTCTGGTCACAGGATTGATCCAGGAATTCATTCAACTGAGGAGTAACTCCATCAAAAGCTGGGGTTTGGTCTGTCAGCTGTCTTGCCACACATGTACACAGAGCTCTACGCCAACCAGCCAGAGAGAACAAGCAGCTGTAGGCAGGGACAGAAGGGAGCTGCCCTTTACAGAAGAATCGCCAGTTTATCTGGTTAAAGGAAATCTGGAATGACAACTTTTGCCAAACACAAGCTTGATTATCCTTTCATCAAGGAAAAGATATATATATATATATATATATATAAAATTTAAAGAATTTGTTTTCCTCACAAAAAAATCTGACCAGTTCTGTCATAGCCAGGAATCTGTGATGTTGCAGGTATTTTTTGCAATGCTCCTCTGTCCCATTTATACTCACTTTCCCCAGGAAATACCTTCATGTTACAGGATCTCACACCACTGTGAAATAAAATGTCTGGTAGCCAGCAGAAGGGAAGAAAGGGGAACACAGGCCTTTCCACCATGATACATTCCCATTTCAAACTCAAGTGTGAGTAATTTCAGTGGTGGATTGTTAAACACACCATGCGTCAAGTCACTGCTATTTCCTCTACTGTATTATCTCTAGCACCTGGTTTATGATGTTACTGGAAAGCATGAACATGCTTCTGCATGCAAACATGAGAGGTTTCACTCATAATGGGAGAACACTGTCACTGGAATCATGGTCTACAACCATCTTTCTCCTCCAAATTCCCACGTGGAAAAAGTCAGATATTAATGGGGTGGGTTTTTTGAAAAATGGTGTGATTGTGGCATGGTTTTCTACTTTCCAAAGGAAAAAATCTCTTATATTACTAAGTTCGATGTCAATACATTATGTGAGGACTGGAAGGAATCGGAGAGAATCCAGACGTAATAATGGATTCAAAATATAGATGTAGTTTTGCATCCAGACCAGAACTTCAAGGCTGAAGCCTCTAAGTAATATCTCCTGAAATTAATACCTTAACTCGAATGTCACTAGAATTTGGAGCCATATACAAGGTTCTGCATCTTCAGCTCAAATCTGTCCAGAAAAGCCATATAAATAAAACCTCATTTGTGTCTTTCTAGGCAATCCAGACCTACCTGGGTCTGAACCACTAACAAACAAGAGTAACATCCAGCATTTAGCTGGATAAATGCAGTTGGACCTGCTTCCTTCTGTTCTCATGAACTGAGCATAATCACACTGCACAGAAAATGACCACTGCCTCAGCTGCTGCAGTTTGATTCCTCTCCATTACTCCAACCACTACAAGCCATGTTTTAACATCTTCTCCAGGAAGAGGGTAAACATGTTTGATCAGGTTAACTAACCAGGTAAAAACACATGCTCCAAGTTCCCGCTACGTCTTTCGTACGTGTAGAGAAAAACACACCCAAGAGATGGATGGAGCTGGGAAGAGTGGTGGAGAACCAGAGAAGTGCAACTTTCCACTGGTGCTCAAGCGTCCCCTGCAGCCTCGTGTCATTTGCTGTGGCCACTGCTGCAAACCAGACAGCCCAGACACTCTCATGAGGATTGCCCTTGTCCTGTGAACTCAGGTCACCGCTGTGTAAGGCTAACTCTGCCTCGCCAATGCTCCCGGTTCACAAGTGACAGGAGCAGTGAGCTGTGCTGGGCTGCTCTATTCCCATCTGCTGGAACAAGAAGCAGGTTTGTGCTGAACTGGAACTGCTAATGAAGTGTGACTCGGCTGCTTTCCCTTATGACCCTACGAGTGCTTTGAGAGCTCCCAGTGAAAAACAAACTTCCTGCCATTTACGTACTAAGCCTGGAAACTCAAGAGAAAACTTTCTGTCAGAAGTAAAACTCTTGCAAGAGACTTAATCTGCCTTCTCCTGTACTGCTACTTTTATATGTAGTATTTTTAATAATATTGTCACTTCATAATTTCCAAGCTTCTGGTTCCACGGGGTCAGATGCTGGGCTGGGGCACGCAGCCGACTCGTCAGAAAATCACTGTTAGCACTGGGCTAACAGCTGGATGTTATCAGGAGTCTAATAAGCAGATCATCATCCCCTTCCTTCTCACTCTGAAATACTTACAGGATTAAGAGCTAACAGCTTTTTTTCCCCCTTGCCAAGACATTTATTTCCCTGTAGCAGGTGTTCTTTTGTTCACGTTGTGCTTAGTTTATTTTATGTACAGGCAGCAACATAGGTATTACTGCTGCAGGTAGCACAGTGCTTGCACAAAAATAGCCCAGTGCTAACTGATTTTCTGGAGCTGTACAAACGTGCTCAACTAAAAAACATGGCATCTCTGCATCCCCTTGTATTCTTTCTCTTGGCATCTTTGGGACATGCACACCGTGCCACATGGTAATGTTAAATCCTGGAAAATGTCTTGGATAAGCTTCTAGAAAATCACTGGAGTATTATTTGAAGGAAAGCCCTCCTGTATGACTTTGTTCAAATACATTGTAGACAAGCTTGGCTTTTACCAGTGAAAAATGACTTGCCTGTATTGCTTTTATTAAGATTTTATGTAAATGAGCACTAAACCAAGGATGCTTATAAACTGAACCTGATTTTTGAAAAACAGAAAAAACAAGCTGGGCAATGTTTGAGAGAGGGACTGGCTAACTTGGCTAACATCATCAGAGCAACACTGACAATTGAAGTTAAATCTCTGTAAATTAACCCTTAGTAGATGGAGGATTAGGCCCCAGAGGCAGAAACAAAAGCCACGGGATTTGGAAATTCAGAAGCATGAATGACTTCTTGAATACACATCAAGAAATTTTGCTAAACTCATGCAGAAGTGTGTTTGCAAACTAGCTAATATTGTTATTATAGCCTTAAGACATCAGAAAATAAAAATAGAGCTGATATATACAGCTGGTTAATGAATGTCATCTGTGCTCTGCAGCACCATGAATGGAATCACAAATCAGCACTACCTGTAAAAGTGCTGCTGACTTCAGCAGGATCAGATTTTTCAAGCATTGCTCTGAGCTTTATGATCAAACCACACAAACATTTAGGCAGACATTTAAAATTATTCCTTTTTACAATGGCTCTTGTCCATGAGCAACTTGTCTGTGCATCTCTGGAGCTGTGCTTGCGCTGCTGCTGATCACCGTGATTGTGGCTTCTGTAAATGTTAACAAGAGCACCCATCATGTGCTGTCAGCAGGGTCTGCAGGTCCACCCATATCATTAATTCTTGCTAAGCAGCTCTGAACCATAGAAGTAGCCAAGTGGCCCTTGCCAGAACCTCTTTGTACAAGCAGGCTTTCTGGATTTCGTTGATTGTCGATGTAATACTGCTAAAATGGACAAGCAACCCCTGGATAGATGTCACAAACTGGCACACAGTCAGCCTGATGATTTCATGGAAGGATGATTTCATGGCAGAACTTCTGCTGCTGGCCCTATTTTTTAAAAAAAAGCTGGGTAATTTGTAGTCCAACTTCCTGAAGTGCTGAGCAAATCCAGCGTGCTCAACTGACTTCAGGGAACTCTGCTGTCTCTTTATAGCTCTGCAGAGCAAAAGTGATGCGCGTGATTAAACTCTGAGCCCTGAGTTATATACTGATCTCCTGTGGCCATCAGGATGGAATTTCAGTATCAGACACACGAACTAGTATTTTTCCCCTAACTTTTGCCTTAAATACCACCTGTTGGTTGCTGCTAGCAGCAGGGTCAGGGACCAGATGGATCTGTGGTGCAATCCATGTATAACTCCTGTATCTCTGGGTTGTAGCAAGCCAAAAATGAAGTAAGTCTTGATTTTTGTATAACCAAATTAAAAGACCAAGTAGTGGAAAATAAACAGTTAAGCACAGAACAAAGACAAGCAAAGAAGCCACACAAGGATTATCTGAGCTTTGAGCCAGTCAAACCTAATTCTTCCATACTTAAACAGAATGACAAGCTTGGGATACAGGTGATGCAGTAGGGTCAACGTTATACACAGTTCTCTAAGTAATATATTTGATTCTTTCTCGTAAATGCTGATATGAAAAAATTCCAGTTGACTTGAACTTAACAGTCATGTGAACAGAAGAATTACAAGCAGCAGCATTAAACAGCTGGGAGCAGGTGCCTGGGGAGATATTCAGGAGAAGGTAAGTAGAGCCAGACTTAATATCTTTATTATTAATGACCTGGAACAGGGAGTATAAACAGTATGTTAATGAAATCTGCAGATGGTAACAATGAGAACTGCTGCAACACCAGTGAAGACAGAGAAACAGCATGAGGTATCTCAGGCACTAAAATGCAGGTCAAAAAGAAAAAAGAGCTTTCATGCACAGAGCAGAAATGAATTGCACTGTAAGTCTTTAGGTGCAGAAAAGAAGTCGGAGAGCAGGATGTCTGTGAGACGCTGGAACGGGACAGGCATCTTGATGCAAATTTCAAGTAGGCAAATTCAGCCTTTGAGCAGTGTCCTATCAGGGCATACAAGAGGGGTCTGCCTACAGTGAATTTATTTATGCGCATTCACCACTAGAACAACTTCAGTGATTCAGAAGGCAGTTCAGGAGACAGCAATGAATCTGTGAAGGGGAGCAATTTAAAAGGGAAAAGAATTAAATGCAAGTAGGCTTGTCAAGAAAGTGCTGTAATATGGAAGAGATCCATGTGCAGCTTTTCAGATTAACACTCCAGCCGTGGAGAAGAAATTGTTGGGATTGTATAAGTGAAATTGGTTAACCATTGACAAAGCATAATGGGACATTACTTGCAGTCTTTAAGGGAGAGCTGTGTGTCCCCCTCAAAGGTACAGAGTAGCTCTAATGGGATTAAGGATCTTCCAGGGTACCCAGCTGAACACCACAGAACAAAACAAATTTTCACATCTGGCTTCAAAATCTATGAGATAGCAGGTGCTAATAGCTAATGCACATTAGCAATCTTATATTTTACACTTTAATTACACATCTTGAGATATCTGTTTCTGTCTCACTGCACACTAGTGATACAGTCAAAATGCAGCCACAAAAAAAGCTGTAAATGAGATCTGTTGACTAGACAGTGTACTCAGGCATCCTTACCCTAGAGAAACATTTTTCCTTCTGAATATAATTTTAGATTTTGCTTTTAATAGTGTAATACTTTTTTTCCCACTATCTTTTAAAATTCCTGGTTTGGAGATGTCATCAAGTTACTTGTATGTGAATGGTTAGAGGTCTGTCTTGAAAACATTTTGATGAAAAGTACAGTGGATTTACAGCTGCTTAATAAACCTTTTGTAAGCCAGGCCCCAGAAAGCAGCTGGTTCTCTGTTAAGAAGTAAGCCTATACAGAGCTCCAACTGCAAATAAATACCTGCCCAACGAGATGTAAGGATGGAAGATACTATTTTCAGACCAGAGGAACAATTTTCTGATAGCACTATTGTTTTGCAAAACCACTGTAAAAAATACCTGAGCCCGATGGTAGGTGTTTCGTTCATGGTATTTGCCTTGTGCACTCTTAGGTAGCTTAAAGATCCTCAGTCTAGATCTCAGTAGAGAAAACGTATTGCTAAAAATACTTTGCTTATGAAAGGCTTACTGAGCAAGTAAACCATCTTTCTCTCAGTAGGGTTACTTCTTACACTAAAAGCGGGCAAAACCCATGCCATAAAATAAATGTTTATTGGAGAGCACTAACAAGGAGATAACTGTTTGCTGAATACACAGGAACTGCATCAAAGTATATACCAAGGATAATGTATAAAAAATAGCAAGAAAGTCAGTTCCTTTTAAGTTTGCACGTTTTAGCTTCCTGTTGTCTGCAGTCCTTTACAGAAAGCTGTAAACAGAACTCAGTCTTATTCAAACCACCAGAAGACTTCATAGTCTTCTGAGAATGTGATCACACATTGCGTTTAGTGTATTAGATCAGTGGTTTCCAAGCTTTTCCAGAGCTTCCTATAGAAGTGCAGGCCCTTGTTTTGTGTATTAACCAGCCTCACAACAAATTTACTTTACTTAGTTGTTTTTATGCCCCCTTAAAAATAGTCTGTCAGCCCCTGTTCCACCTCAAGGGAAGGAGGTTTGCAAAGCACAGGTTGAAAACACAGGTGTAGAATATTGTTGTACTCATTCCTTGCCTATGTTCCTACAGCAAACGGGACACTCCTTGGGAGTGTTTGGTAGGTGAAGATACGGCTCTGTTGGTAGGTGCCCTCACCACAGACTGTACCCTGATGTATTTTAGAAACAGCAGAGCGTCTGGAGTCACCTTTTGGGGAAAGCATCTGAGCCCCTCTGTGGCTGCTGCAGTCAGGAGGTGCTTCTTTGGTGGTCCTTTTTTGAGGGTCCTCTGAGTGAACTTGACGTATGACAATTTGCCCAAGTGAGTTTTTGAGGGTGGTCTGTGCTCCCGGGTGGGTGTGGATGTGGGTGTGAGCTCCACCTCATATCTTGCTCCACCTCATTCGTTTCTCTTTTTGCCCATTAGACATAGTCCTCACACAAGCTGTTTTTACACAATTACCTTATATTGCCTACTTAGACGTGTGCTTTAGCACCTTTCCTGCAGGCTGCTGCGCGGTGCCGCGGCCCCCCCTCGCCTCCCGAGCCGCCCCGGGCACGGCACGGGAAAGCCGGCGGAGCCCAGCGCTCCCGGTCCCGCACGGGGACACCGCCTCGGCTCCCTTCAGCCCGCCGGGACCCCCTGGGGCGGCCGCACCCCCTTTCCCCCGGCGCCCGGAGTCACCTGTATGCCCAGGGCGATGCGCTGCGCAGGTTGACGGGGAGCCGGACCCTCTTGTCTGCGGGCGGCCGTGCCCCGGCGGGGCAGCTGGCGTTGTGCTGGCGGCCCGGCGGCTCGGGCTGCAGGGTGTGGTGGAAGGCGCTGAGCATGCCCGCCGCCAGACGCCCGTACAGCTGCTCCAGCAGCTCCTCGGGCCGCTCGCCGCAGCTCCGGGTCCGCGCCGGCCGCTGCTTGGGCGCCCTGGCGGCCTCCGGGCGGAGCGGGAGCAGCGCCGCGCAGAGCAGCGCCAGCAGCGCCGCCAGCGCCGCCCGCACCTGCAACGACGCCGCCGTCAGCG
>VXAZ01002692.1:0-52956 GCA_013399875.1 Gymnorhina tibicen | reverse complement strand
CCGGCCCCGCCGGCCGCCGTCCCGCCCCGGGGCCCCGCCGCGGCCACCCCCCCGAGCCACAGGCCCAGCGCTCCCCGCAAGCCCGGGGGTGCCGTCGGGAGCCCCGCGCTCCCTCCCACCGAACCTGCGGCACCGGCAGGAGCCGGGCTGTCCCCAATCCCGCCGGGACACTCGGCATCCAGTGGCACCCTCTGGGCCAGGGCTCGAGACTGAGGCAGAGCCAGGGGGAATTGGCCCAGTCGGAGCCGAAGTGTCAAGGCTGATGTGAAAAAACGTGGGGATTTACAGCTGGGGAAGGGACTGCTCTAGCCCGGGCTCTCCCCGGCTCCCTCGAGGAGAAGCACTTCAGGGTAATTGGCACTGTCCCTCGTAGAGGTTTGGGATTTCCGACTTGCCCGACTCCAGGCAGCACCTCTGGCATGTTTCTCCATCCCAGCTGTGTCGTTTCTCCAGCAGGCACCGAGGTGGTTGATGTCCAGCATGAAGACTGGGGCTGGCGACCGTGAGGCCGCTTGGAGCCTGACCCGCCCGCTCCGCCGGCCGAGGCGGCCTGGGACAGACACAGACAGCCATGGCAGGGTCACTCTGATGACTGCAAGAGAAGCCGCTTCAGCAGACGAGAAATTTGCATTGTACGTACCTAAAGGAGGTTGAGGTGAGTTTCACCTCTAATGGCTTCCCCATCTATTCTGTATCTGTATTCTGTATATTTTAAAAACACATGAGGTGTTTCATGGTCTCTGGCACAATCCACAAAAATAAGCATCTGTAGTACTCTGGGTCATAAAAGATGTCGTCCACTGAAATGGTGTGCATTAAAAACAGACTTTAGAATTAATCACTGGAATCAAATATTTCATGTGCTCTGATTAAGCCCTGCACGTCTCTTGAGGCATTTAGGATAAGGATAGTTAAATATGAAAATACTAATTAGGAATAAGAGAAAATGGGATCATAAATCATACAACGACTGAGAAACCCCAGCTTGGTACCACAGAAATACAAGACCAACTTCACCAAATAGGAGTTGAAGCAGGATGGTCTGGCCCACATAATGTGATGAAGTGACTTGATTTTGTGGTTCCTGAAAAGTCATAGAGTTAAGTCTAACCACGATTTTTAGTGATTTTGGTGCCATATGCATCACAGGTCAGAATCAGTTATTAGAAGTATCCTGACCTTTAACTGTGATGAATCAGATTTCAGCTCTGAGGAAGGATGGCTTTAAATTGAATTCAAAACTCTCATTTCCAGTCATATCCTCAGGTGACAGACTGGGACAAGGTCTGTGTCCATTTAGCCCAGCACAGTCTAACCCCTGACCATGCACCTGGCCTCGTGTTACTTCACCACCTCTGAGTGTTATATGTGGCAACATGGCAAATATTTGTCACCATAGATCTTTTTATATTACTCTGCCTAAGACAAACCAGTATCTTGAGAAATTTCTGATTTCTAAATAGCATAAGGATGACACACTTGGCTTTGCAAAATAGGAGTTTTATGCATTTCCTTTATGTGCATCGACATTTCTGGGAGAGGTCTGCCTCAAAAAATCAGAGCACATGAAAACAATTGCACAGGCATTAAACTGCCATTAAATTTAAGGCTTTGTGTCTTATCTAGGCAATATTCTAATTCTGTACATTAGTTGCATTGTATTGTCTTATGAAAAACCACATTGATTCAAATAATAAGAACCACAGAAGGGCAGCAAATGAGATTCCATTACACAGGAACTAAGTGCTATGAAGTTCTTGTGGCATAGTCTACCCTAGAGACATCAGAGTCATGAAATAGTCACTGATACACTTTGGCAACTTAGGTTCTTCCATGACTTTAAGAAATACTAACCAGTGTAATTGTCATTGGTATTAATTTATAATTTTCTTAGAATTTGAGGGAGATTTTAAACATCTATACAAATGAAATATTGAAAAAATATTTAGTAATATGAAATCTGTCCTGAATTTGATGTAACATGTGATATTTCAATCAATGAATTCAGAAGTATGTCTTTCACTTTTACATAATATTCTAATTGTTCTTTCTGGGGATCATCATTCAATATTTATATTTGGGAGTGGCATCTACCTCTCTCCTGAGATTACCACCACAGTGATCAGTATCAGATAGTAAGTTCAGTTACACAAATCTCTGCTATGACAAAGTCAAGACGTTCAAAAGAAAACTAAGCTGTGCAAGGATAAGGCAGACATTTTTAGTGAGATCATATGAATAAGAAGGAACATTTTCTGCACCTGATTCCACCAGAGAGCATTTCATGCCATGTTAAACACTGAAAAGTGTTTAACGAAAAACACACCAGGTTTGTGTCTTCAACCTTGCATTGTTACCAACAGCTGGAGAAAAATAGCAGGAGAAAACAATCCTTTTCAAATACATTATTATCAGACCATTATGATAATTTGGAAAACTGTTTCAGAACCATTTTAATGATGGTGAAAACACGACAGTAAATGTACGAATGTAGCCCTTCCCAGACACATTAATCCCCAATGGGCAGCATTGTCAGGACATTTTCTGGTTGGGATTGTTGTCCTCCATAGCTGCTCTGGCACAACAGCTGCTTTCAGATACTATGGTTCACACACAAATAAATCACATTATTGTGACAAGCATTAGGAATGATACCACAGTAATGTGCTTGTCACAACAGTGTCAGAATTGCCCTACACTGGCATATTCCAAATGCTTATTCCCATCCTGCTACAGCATTAATGAGATCCTCTCTCTATCTGAAATAATGATGTGAAAAACGTTTTAAAAATCATCATACAGATCTTCAAGTTGAACAACTTATGTTGTTGGGTGGAACAAACATTCAGCTGGCATCTCCAGCAGGTATAAATCTTCAGAGAGAGAATTAAATTACTCCCGGAAGATGTCTTTCTCCCTCACATTCTGTTTGCAAATAACCTGTCACCCAAACTCTTCTGTTACTGTTCATCTTCCCTGCAGTTGTAAGCATTGTAATACCACTTTGCAGCTTCCATGGCATGGCATCTTCCACAGCAGAATCTCAGCATATTTTACAGTTGTTAGGCAAGTCAGCTTTGCAAAAGTGAATTCTTGAGAAGTGAAGAATGTTCAAAGGACTTCATTTTGCAAAGGTGGAAACTGAGGAGCAAACAGGTTAAAAATAACCTTTTTACCAAAAAGTTGAGCATCTGTGTCCTTGACATCAAGAATAATCAAAGCATAGAAAATTAGATTAATTTCTTACTGTCTCATACTACACTTGCAAAGCCCTTTATCAAAACACTTTATTATGAAACTACTTATTGGCAATTCCAAGCACAAATAGGGGCTGGGTAGAGAATGGATTGAGAGCAGCCCTGAGGAGAAGGTCTTGGTGGTGTTGGTTGAAATAAGCGTAACTTGACCCAGCTGTGTGCACTCACAGCCCAGAAAGCCAGCGGTGTCCTGGGCTGCACCCAAAGCAGCGTGGGCAGCAGGGCCAGGGAGGGGATTCTGCCCCTCTGCTCTGCTCTGCTGAGACCCCACCTGCAGTGCTGCATCCAGCTCTGGGGTCCCAGCACAGGGAGGACATGGAGCTGTTAGAGAAGGTCCAGAGACGGCCACAAAGATGATCAGAGGGCTGGAGCACCTCTCCAGTGAAGACAGGTGAGAGCTGGGGTTGCCCAGGGAGATTTTGGATGCTCCATCCCTGGAAGGCCTCAAGGCCAGATTGGATGGGGCTCGAAGCAAGCTGGTCTAGTGGAAGGTGTCCCTGCCCATAACAGGGGGTTGGAACCAGATGTTTTTTAATGTCTCTTCCAACCCAAACCATTCTATGATTCTATGAACTATATCTTTGTAAGAGTTTTCAATTCCTATTTTACTCTAGAATAGCTTTGTTTTAAAAGTAGTGAGTCATGTAATCTGTAGTGAAGGATGTTCAGAGGAAAACACGAAATACATGATTAAGAATGCTTTGATGCTGTAGAGCTAGGCTTGTTCAGAAATAAATAAAACACTGCTCAAGTAGTCATTTATATTTGGCTCCTGGACAAAGAGATGTTTTTCATACGTGTAAAGAGAAAGGTAACTTGGTATGTAACTTAAATCCAGCACATCCTGAGGAAGATCTCAAGTCTAAGAGGTCAACTGACAATTGTTTAGTATTGTATAATACATCTTTTCATGACAATAGAAGCTAAAATACCTCATGAGTCAGTTTCTCGAGGGGATCAGCATTTTCCTAGGTTTAATACTGCCCCTCTTCTAACATAAAAAAATAAATTAATATAATAGCAGGAATCTTAAATGATTGACCTACCAATTCCAGAATGATGACCACAAGATCAGGGTTTAAATGCTGCTGGCTTAAATGCTGCTCTGTGTGGCTTCTGGAGATGGAATCTGTTTCATGCAACCAAGCCTGACAAAAATTTTCTGCTTTAATTTCTTGGATTAAAATAGAATTATTTAGCTCATTCACTCCTGTGGTTTCAAAGACCTACCCATCGCAGGACCAAGGGCATCCTACATGGCAGCAGGGAACACAAGTCACTGCACCTGAGCTAAATGCCAACCAAGGACAGGGTCAGAGACATCAACATAGCACAATAATCCCATATAACCCAGGTAATTATTTGAGACAAGTGCTCCACTGGCCTGGCCACACTTCCTTGGAGAACTGAGCTGCCTGAATCTTGCAGGTGTGTTCACCTCCCGACAGCCTGAGGCCTTCCAACAACATGATGACACAGCACTCTGGACATGAGTGCAGCTTCTTTCTCAGCAGATTCCAGTTGTATTAATCTCCATCAGGGTGCACTGTCCAGCCTTGAGTCCAGTCCTTCAGTCTTGTGTTCCCTCACACAGAATATCTTGCACCAAAGAAGAAGGATGCTGTGCTGAAGCCGCTTCCAAGGAATGGTTCCTGGCCCAGGCTTACCTTTAGATCCTGCAAGGCAATTGTCTGGGAGATGAATTGTCATGGTCCAAAACTGTACTACTGTGTACTACTGTGCTACTGGTCTTACAGGACAGCTGGTTACACATCTCCTCCTCTGCTCTGGGACTGCCCTGGCAACGCTGCAGTTCTGGTAGAGATGCAGCCATAGTGAACATGGTTTTGAAGTGGATGAACCTGGGTACATCATTTTGATTGTCAGCAGGACTCATTATTCTGGTGTTGGAGCTGGATCACATGGCATTCTGTCAGTTCAGAACAAGCTCAGCTGTGCTTGTGAAATAACATACAAATACATCATAACCCAGAGCATTATATAATCAGATCCTCATGCTATAGGAAACAGCACATTCCAGAAGTCCCTGGGAGTCTGTACATAGGAAACAACATGTTCCAGAAGTGCCTGTGAGTTTGTGCAGGGCTGGAACAAAAGTGCAATTGTTTGTAATTCACAGAATTCTACACCATGTACAGTTAGGCATCGGGGGAAACCGAACCAAGAAACAGTTGCTGATCAAAATCTCTCTGATGTCCACAGGAGTGTTTCTACAGACCAAGTTGTGAACTGTATCCCAAGTTATTGGTACTTCATGCCACTTTATCGTGGACATGTCTATGTGGCTGCAATGTTTGATTAGAGGCTGTGTTTGGTTTGCATGGGTTACAGAAGTGACTTCTGTGGGAAGCTGCCAGAAGCTTCCCCCATGCCCAGCGGAACCAGTGCCAGGTGGCTCCAAGACAGATGTGCTGCTGACTAAGGCTGGGCCTATTAGAAAGGGTGGTAACGCCTCTGAAATAACATATTCCAGAAGAATTTTTAAAAAGAGTTACTGGACAGATGTAATTGCAGCCAGAGAAGAGCAGGGTGAGAACATGTGAGAGGGACAGCCCTGCAGACACCAAGGTTGGTGGAGAAAGAGGGGCAGGAGGTGCTCCAGGTGCTGGAGCTGAGATTCCCCTGCAGCCCCTGGTGCAGACCATGGTGAGGCAGCTGTGCCCCTGCAGCCCATGGAGATCCACAGGGATGCAGAGATCCACCAGCACATGGAGGAGCACATGGAGGCTGTGACCCCACAGGAGGCCCCTGGGGAGAAGAGCCCAGGCTGGAGCAGCCTGTCCTTGAAGGACTGCACCCTGTGGGAGAGTGACCCACACTGCAGCACTTTGCAGAGAACTGTTGCTCGTGAGATGGACTCAGACTGGAGTGAAGTTCATGGAGAACTGTCTCCCATGGGAGGGACCCCACGGTGCAGCAGGGGAACAACTCCTCTCCCTGAGCAGCAGGAGAAGCCAGGGGTGATGAACTGACCATGACCCCCATTCCCTGTCTCCCTGAGCCACTATGGGAGGAAGTAGAGCTGGGCAGAGGGGAGGGGTGGAGGGAAGGTGTTCTGAAGGTTCATTTTATTCCTCATTATCCCGCTCTGATTTTGTTAGCAATAAATTCAATTAATATCTCGAATTTGAGCCTGTTTTACCCATGATGGTATTTGGTGAGTGATCTCTCTCTGTCCTTATCTCTACCCATGAACTCTTTGTTGTATTTTCTCTTCCCTGCCCAGCTGCAGAGGGGAGTGATAGAGAGGCTTCAGTGGGTGCCAGGCATCCAGTCAGGGCTAACCCACTGCAGTCTACTTAAACATCTTTGTGTTAGAAGACCACGACAGTGTCTCGCCTGCCTTCTCTTCTGCACTGTTTCGCGGGTTTATCTATGCTCCCTGCCATGCTCCCAAATATTTTCTCTTACTGTGATTAACTCAGATACCTCATGCCACCACAACCTGTAGCTGAAAATGCTCCCTCCTGCCTGGCACACTGCATCCTGGTGGTCTCGGTCTTCCAAGACTAAGCTTGACAGAAGGAACTACTGCGACATCCACGAATGTCATTCTATGACCAGAGCAGGAGATATAGCAGGAGTGAGGAGCAGGCAAGAGAAAGACTTGCAGAAATAAGGCAGCTGCCATCCACTTCCTTCTCAGGCTCTTTCCACACCCCTTAGAAGGCTCAGGCCCCAGAGCTTACCGTGTTTTTATTCTTTGGTGAGTCCCTCGGGGTACGGCACTGAGCGCGCTCTGCTCGCACCATCAGGCGGAAGCGGTGCAGCCCGGAGGGAGCGCTGCTCCAGTGCCACAGGCCATAAAGCCCACAGGACACTTCCGACCACTTGCAGAAGTCCTATGAAACCGGGCGGTGTTTTTAAAACCTGGAAAAACGTTTCATGAAGATACGAAGAGACCTCTCCAGTGTCTGGTTGGGAAACAGTCTGAGCACCAACACTGAGAAGAAGCACTGAAAATTTTCAAAGATTGAATCCTTGCATTTCAAAGTGCAATAACCAAAGTCTAACTCTTAAACCAAACTCATGCCAGGGTTCCAAAAACAAGCTATCTCAGTGGACTAGTTTTGCAAGTATTTATTAGGAAATTCTGAACACCTGACTAATATTTTTCATCTCCTCAAAGTGATTCCTACTACAGGAATCTAATGTCTCAGTAATTTCAGACGGAACTTGTTGAGTTCATAAGCAAAATGGTGATTTCTGTAACTAACTTCTTCGCCCACACTCAGCTTAGGCTGTAGAAAACTATCGCTGTGTGGTCGGTGCCACAATCTCCAACATAAGACTCAAAAGCTGCAATCTAATTAGCAATTCTAACAAACTAGGCTGAAATCCTGACAACTCTGACCACTCATAATAAAAAACCAAAAATGAGGACATTGCCAAGAGACTGAAAAATGGTCCTAGTTCATATAAATGTAGATTAAAATTAAGATGCTTTCTTTGGTATCAGTGCAAAGTGATTTGCTGAATTGGGACCTTAAGGAAGACCAAGGTCATACCCAACATTTTCAGAAGGTCGTTCACAGGCCTTAAATAAAGTCTGACTTTGGATGAAGGATACAGGGTTTTCAGCCTTTACAAGCATTACTTCGAGGTATTTTGCATTGAAAGATGAAATTTTAGAGGCTTCTCTGTTTCATATTATCATCGTATTTATCTCTGAAAGCAAATGCTTTACACATTTGATACAGCTTGCAATGTGTTTGAGTAGTGTAGACCTTATGCATCAGTAAAATAACCTCACCATTATTTTTTAAAAATCAATCACAGAAGACACTGCAATTACAAATCCATGTTTTTAACATAAGGTACCACATGTTCAAAGTATTTCACAAATAGTTTATAAAATTCCACTACAAAATCATCATGAATGAAAAGTTTTTCAGCTAAAACTTCTACAAGGATTAAAAAAAAAGATGAGTGGCCCATATGCTATTCTGGAAGCAGATCCTCTCCTAGTTCTTCATCAGCAAAGTCATCTTCCTCTGTTCTTTTTCTTGCTGCTGTTTTTGGTCTTTCTGGTTGTGGGCCAAGTGGATCTGCGTAGGAGGCATCTAAGGTTTAAATAAATACATGTGAAACAGTTACAAACTATTTTAGTTTTAGCTTGTTTTAAACATACAAAATCAAACACAAGATTAGGACTTAGCTCTACACATCTGTGTCTTTGAAATGCAGACCAGAAAGAGCACAGGAACGCTGAAGGAGAACAAAACACTGCATTCAGGAACTGAGGCAGGGCATGACAGCAAAGTTCTTGAGCTCTACTGATAGAAGACTTTTTTTTTTTAATAAATTTCTCTTATTATACTACAGTAAAAAAAAAACTGTGGAGATGTGCAAGGAACAGCAAGACTGATGACTTGTTTAAGGAAGGGCTTTTTAGGGATTTAGGAACCCACATGGATTTGGGTTTTTAAATCCCTCTGAAAATTCAGTCTTGTTGAAGAACTTATGACTTCTTGCAGAACTGCAAGAACTGACTTAAAGGACGCAGCAGACAGATATTGAAAGTACTATTTCTTAATACATTAGTATTCTTAGTACATTTCTTAATATTTACAATTACTTTATAGTGAGCTCTGAACAATGAAGCTAAAGCCTCATTTTCATGAGGAAAATGTTTCCCCAATTATCTAATTTTACATACTCTTCCAATAACTTATTTTTTTTCCTCTCTCCTTATTTCTCTGCTCTCTGAGGACCATGAAAGTAAAAAAGGTGTAAGATGTCCACTTGCCTATTTCTTTGCTGCTGCTACTTTCATAGGCTTCACTTGTTCCAGGCAGAGCTTTTAGTTTGGCACTCAGTCTTTCCCCTTTGGTACCACCACTATCTGGGGGAAAAAAAAAAAGACAAACAACATGCTGTTATGTTCTGTGAAACCATGATACAAGAACAACATCAATTCAGCTACCACTATCTGTCAAACTAGACTTGGATGAAACCATCATTTCATGACAGATACAGTACTCAGTTGTAGTAGTGGTCTTTAAAACACAGTGGACACTGTGTCCGCACACGTGTGCGTTAATGTTTTTTAAAAAATGCATACAGCCGTTACTACTTTGGAGTAAACACATTAAAATATTTCTGCTTCGAATGCTGACATTTCAGTTGCTTATAAATTACAGTCACATTTTGGAGTTAAAATAAGCATGATAAATATAAACACTGTCACAATGTACACAGGACATTTCCTGCGTTTGTGTACTTACTAATACCTCAGCGTGATCCACCTGCTCAGTACTGTCAAGGTTAAATGCAACACGAAGTTTGCTTTTAATTAGAAGAGCGTATTTGCCGTGTGCTGTCTGCGTGGCAGGCAGGCACAGTTTGTGTGCACAGACCATCCCGGCCCCGCACCTCGCTGTAAACACTGCGCTGGCAGCTCCCTTTGCAGCAGGGCCCCAAGGAATGTGTCGGCTCCAAGGGCTGCCTCCTGCCCAGACAACATCAGATTAACATTCTCTTTTGCCACAGCAGTATTCCAGACACTTCAAATATTCTGTTCACCTCTGAATCTCTTTTTCACATTCATGGCAAGCTTTCAATCTCATCTGCTACAACAAATTTTTATGCAATATTTCTTCTCCTAGGAGAAAACATTTTGTGTTTGACTTGGTCTATTTACAAGGCAGGACGTACAGCCAAATAGAGACATGTTCATTTACAACACCAAACAACGTGGGTATTAAAAGTCTTTCATCTCTAAGGAGGAAAAATGGGTTTCATTCAGCAAACATTAATTACAAACTCTGGACTTGGCAACACATTTCCATTGTCTTATTTACTATTAATGTTATTTTAATAGATACTCTTGTAATTAAAAAAAACCACCCCCCAACTTCTACAAAGATGACAAACCTTTATTTATCTATAAATATTACTGCAGACTTCTGTTTGCTCAGCCCTAAATTGGAAGACAATGTCTCTGCTCCAAGAAAGATCTAATACATACAGTCACATGTCAAACAGCTAATAAGTTCACAAGACACAGATAACAGTTGAAATTTCAAAGCAAGGAAAACGTATTTTAATGTACAAATACATTAATGTAATGTACTGTAATGTACAACCACTTCCCTAGGACCAATTCTCACGGACAGGTTTCATGAAAAAAGTGAATACTTAAAGGATTTGAAGAAATGGGGAGAAAACAATGGGCTTGCCTGGAGAGGAACTCAACCAAAGGGCTGTGAAACTAGAGAAGGGCCTCCCCTTGATTTCAGTGGGCTCTAGACAGGATTGTGCACCAAGGAGGTGAGAACTGGGCTTCAAAGATGGTGTGGATGAAAATGTTTTGAGGAAATACAAAATAATCAATGAGAAAAAGAGCAGGATAGAAGTAGGCACAGTCTTACATAATGGAAAACAAGTAATTTTTAAGATGATAAATAAAGTTGTAAGGAGCAGTAAAGAGATGCAAAGATAGGAACAATACAGCAAACTACACTAGGGGAAGACTGAACTAGTCAAAGAAACTCCACAGGTTTAATTGCTTGGTCCCAGAATGGAAGAACTCGATGTAATGAAAATAAAAGAGGAGGAAGATGGCACACCAAATGTTTTCAGCTGTGAAGAAGGAAAACACATGGGTGTCAGCAATACTGCCAGAGGACGGTGAAAAGACTTTCTATTAACTGAAGGAAGGAAGAAAAGGATGTTGGACAAACTACACTGAGTGGGATCAACATGATACCCACTACCCAGTTACCTGCATAGCTTACTGCCCTAAAAAAATACAGTTGAAAACAGAGGCTTCCTTGGATATTCTAGGACCCTTAAGTTTCATTAGGGCTACATCTAAGAAGGCAATTAGGCAGTAAGTCCAAAATGTGAAGCCCTTCCATTTACTCTGAACCTGCTAATCCAGACCCACCTCACCACAGAAAGGAGCACCCTGCCCTTTCTGCTCCATGTCGTATCCCTCTCCACATACTGTCCAGCTGTAGCAGCCTGTGCTGCAGCAGGTTCCTGGCACATCTAAAACAAACCTAATGAAACCCTTTTCTCAGGTAGATCAGCAAAGTAACACAGCTCACCTTACTTCTGTATGGCCATTATATCTAGCAAGAGTGAAGGGAAGGTTAACAACTCTTCTGGTTAGTTCTTCACATTTAGTTTAAATTAGGCTAATGTGCAAAACCACATCAAGTCTCTATGGACTGCAGTGTGCTCTGAGCATACCTAAAAGTCTGGAAGAGGAGCACCTTTCATTTTAAAGTGCATCCAGAAGAAAGTAAGAGGTGCTTGACACCATCTGCATTACATGGAGATGTCAGACAGCAGCTCAGGAAGTGAGAGGTCTGGCTTCAATGCCTTCCTTCACCTGAGGGAGTTCAAACCCACAGCTCCAGCTTTTCAGAATGTCCTAGCTGTTGAGCCATTTGGGGTAAGCTGTTCTTGACACTCTGCCATGGGATACAGGATCTGGCTGCCAATATGGCAGCTATTAAAAATTCTGTTGACACATAACATGATCTGCCAGAAGTCTAAATCTCATCTCGAAATTACTTTTTGTAGTTCTGTTTGCAGACAAATCATCTGCGTGTTTTTATTCAGTATACATTCACACATAATTTGGCAATGTTAAGGAATATAAGCTTGCAATGTAGACTTCAGGATTTCGGTATCCTACAGTGAAGAGAACTTCAGGGGAGGAGTTGTTTTTAAAGCATTTTATCACAGACGCATACTTTTGGGAAGCAAGTTTTACAATTTCTACTCACCATTCCCTGCTGCTCTCACCCCATCTAGGAAAAAGATTTCATATACATTGATATACATTTTGATTTATGGGAATGAAACTACCTTTCACTAAAGCAATACACAGAAGAAAACAAAGCTAACATTGGGACAAAGGACAACAATAAAAACTCTGGATGAAAAGCTTTATTTGTAGTCTTCCTCTACTAAGAGCACAGCTTTGTGTATTAACATCTGATTGTACCTACACTCAGAGGACTACAGGTAGATATTTCTGAAACTGCAAATTAATTCTCTCTGTATTAGTTTTAACTGTACACAAACACCTGCTCCTGATTCAAGGCAGCTTTTGAATAATGGAAGACCACTGCTAAACTAAATTGCTCTCTGTATCTAAGGAAACCTTCACTGCAATGAATACCCCCTCCTTATTTATTAACTTATTGGGCTTTTATTAAATAAGTTATTACTGTAGTTCATGTGGAGGCCAGCCCCACTGTACTCACTTTGGGGTGACAATGGGGACACATCCACATGAACTGACCGCAGGAACGTGGCTCCAGATTTCAGTTGAAAAAGCAACAAGAATTGATTAAGCAGACTTAGTCAATATATTTAAAAAATCTGATTTATAAATACATTTACTCTGTAAAATGATTATACTCGAGACTTGGATTATCATGTTGACATTACCTTGCCCTCACAGTCTGTGTTCAACAGTCTTGACTAAGGACTATGTGTACAGACATAAATAACACAGTCTGCATGCTGATAGCTTTTACAGTGCATTCCTTCCTCTCATCTGTTTAAAAGTCATGGACATAATATTACATTTAGGATATTTTAATTATTCTATTAGAATTGTTTCATTCGTTTAGATTTGTTCAGTGTTTTACAAAAACTTATTTGAACTAATACCTTCACATAGAATTTGGACAGGAATAAAAAAGAATCAAAATATAAAACCTAATTTTAAAAAATGGCTAATTTTATATGGCAGAACAATGAATAAAGCAACATACTGCAAAATTAGTCCTGTTTGGTAATAGTCCTATTTTAAGTAGTGATTTCTAGCTAACAATATTCTCAATCTTTTTATCTGTTACTGTACTTCTTACGTCACATGATACCTGTGTGTACTTCAACCCATAAAATCCATGGTATTTGTATGTGTTTTTTAAAGGAATCCAACTAGTTGCAATTACAGTGATGAGACTACTGCATTGGAAATTCCTCCAGTATCACAAAGGACGTAAATTAGAGTTTTTAGTATTATTTTACTCATCAAGAAAAGACATCAGAGGGTAAGATTGTCTGGTAATCTACTACCTCGGTAAAATGTTTATGTAACAAAGAGCACAGTGGGCTAATGCTCCACTAAATCCAGAAAATGTTTTAAGTGCACCTCTGTGTATCTTTCATATTTGGGATGAAGACACCATCTTTGGAGAAGAATGGGCATTGGTTTGACCAAAGAGAAGAGTAAGTTCAGTGTGGAAGGCAGAATATTATATTAAAACTGTGAAAGAGCATAGGAAGTAGATGCAATTTATAGTTTCACTGCTGTTCATTTTGATTTGGAATTCTGTTGAGTGAAAATTATTTGTGGTGTGTCAGTTCAGCTAATTCCTTAGGTGAGTTCAGAGCACAAAACAGATTAAGATATTCTCTTCATTTCAACAGATTTTCCCTTCTCCATTAAGCAAGAAAACTTTTTTCTATTTTGCACGCACAGACAATGGAACCATCCCACAATGACTTGTAATTAATGAGGCATCAACAGGCACACAAAGCCTAGAAAATATAAATTATTGTGATGTCCTGGCTGAAGGGTAACAAGAAAACCTCGTCTCCGTCACAGTCAGGATTATTTGGGATGCCTACTGCTCTAACATCTAAAACATACTTCCATAATATAAGAGGACATCCCTATGGGATCGTAAAGGGTGTTTGGATATGGGAAATTGTTGGGGATGGACAAACTGACAGAGTCACCAGTGAAATGAAAAAGGGAAAAGACACCTAAATTATTCCTATGTGGTTTATTTTCCAAATTCATCCTGACAGGCTTCGGTAACAAGGAGAATGCAAAGTAGTCAGTCTTTCATCTTCGGAATTCAACACTGCTTCTTTGGGCTCCTGTCCGAGACTGCACGGCTCCTCTCACCCAGCACAAAACTCCCCATTCAGAGAGCTGGGCAAAAGCAGAGACCAAGTAAACACTGCCATGGGAATGGATTCCTTAACATCATACTTTGCCTTATCTACATATATAATGGCATTATGCTATTGAACAGGAAAAATCTCTTATGGTAGTAAAAACCACAGTGCACCAACTCCTAAGTTCTGGATGTTACAATCATATATCTGCAGAACACAAAAAAGCGAGTATGAAAACAAGAAAAGATTATTGGAAGGAAAATCTTTAAGAACTGCCTAAACTCAGATGCACTGTTAGCTCCCTTCAAGGTTTTGTGGTGTTGTGGTTTTGGTTTTTTCTTTCTCCTTTCTGAAATTAAAAAGGAGAAATTAAAAATTTTAATAGGACTGTATGAATGTAATGTGCTTCCAACTTACTTCAAGTAAGACTGAAAACCATAAATCCGATAATTGTGGGGAGAAGAAAATTCCACTTTTTATAGTGAGTGACAAATGCGTTCAATTTTGGGTGGGCGTTTTAGATTTAATGCTTATCTTTCTCACAAGACAAGAGCAGACTTTAACTGACACTGACATGGACGTCAGTTTCCTTGGCCTCTCTGTTCCCGTTCTGTCTACCCTTCATGCACACGCCAATCCTATTGCTGACACTGTGCTCTGGTGCATCTCATACACCTTCTGTTTTAATTTATATTGGCAAAGTACTGGATGCCCTATGGAGTACAAACCTTGCTGGCTTAGTTCTCTTTCTTCTTAGCTTCCTCTTTAAAAGCAATTTTAGATCATATTTCCTAAAACAAGGAAACCTGAATTATTAATACTCTTAATATAAACAACTATATAGGGACAAAATACTTGGGGGAAAAAAAAAATCTGTTGGGAATACTACCAAGTATGGGGACAGTGAGCTGGTAAGAGGAAAGAAAGAAAACAGGCATCATACCTAAAATATTTGGAATGCATACAGACTTCAGTTAGCTAGTAAGCACTTTAATTTAGCTAGTAAGTACTAAATTAAGGAAGATTCCATGCTTTGCTGGGTTCAGTAATGATGGCAAATCCTTCATACAGTGTAGGAAAATGATGCCTTTTGGTCTTGGCAACACCACTGGAAAAGACTAACCTTAAAATGTATACAAATGTTTCTCTTCTTTTTCTCCTTTTGAAGTCATTAATTTATCAAAAGCATACTAATATTATGAAATAAAATAACCCATGTTTATATTTCACATATGTCTTCACACAGGCCATGTACAGAAATTTATTAAACTGCAAATTACAGCTCATAACCCAGGCAAATAATGCCAAGCATTGGACAAAATAAAATGTTTGGGTGTTCAGGTTTCTCTTAGTTATCCTCAGTACAGTGTGGACAAACACAGTCCTTAACATCTGATGCTGTGAGTGTCCAGTTTCTTCACTGATAAGTCTCCCCAGAGTCAACATCACCAGTTAAAATGTGCCCAGCACCTTTGACTCATTCTAAAAATACATGTAAGTAGCACAGCTCACCACAACTTTTAATTAAGAATCCCAGCAGGAAGTTAACTCTAGGCTCACTACAGGACCTTCTTTGTACCTCTGCTTGTTTGCCGAGTAATTTCCAGAAAGGCTGGATCTTTGGCGCTGAATTTGTATAATGGAGACTTCTCAAACATACTCTTATACAGTCTTGTTCCCAAACTCTGTTTTTTTCCACTCTTTCATACATTTGACATAGTATCTTGAGCAACAATCTCAGAATTACTGATAGGGCAAATTCTAGGTCAATTCTGATCCTGCTTGACCTCTCATCCTCTTCCTTATTTTTTTTAATTAAAAAAAAAAAGAAGAAAGAAGACAACTTTCCATAGATACTTCTGTCTTTAAAAGAAATGTTGACAAACTGGTAGGCTGGGGAATTAATGTTGTCTTAGCATCCTTTCAGCATGAGCCTTATTAATATCTTCTTTTGCTAAATTACTGAGTCACTCCCTCCTGAAACATACCCCTTTTTCACTAATGAGGGTGGGGATAATTACAAAACAGAGCTGGAAGAGACCTTTTGTGCTATTTGCCTACACACCTGATGCAAAGTTTTGCACATCTGTAAATACCCTTGCTTGCTACCAATGCTGCTCTTCAGTTCTATTTATTATATGCCAAAGTGGATTCCACTTTATGACAGAGAACAGGGACCAATCCTGTCTCACACTGCTCTTTTGCTGGCACCTCAGGCTGGCTGCCTGATCATAGGGTTTATGTAACAAAGGAGAGCCCAGAAACATTTCTATCCCTCTCTGTTACTTAAATAAAGAATTACTTTGGCCTGAGGCCCAGAACAGGTAAAATTTAATCCTAGGTGAATGGTTGTTTCTTCCACACATCAAGAAATTATTTAAAAGCTTCTCTAGTGAAACTACTGAGCTGAAAAAGGAATGAGATCTCAAGCACCTAACACTCACTCTTAACCCTTAGAGAATCCAGGAAAGCAGTCTTCATAAATGTAACAGCATTCTAAGGTCATCTTCAGATTACATTAGCAATTGCCATGACTTTTCATGACCCTATAGAATTTGATCAGGGTAGGAAAATATCTGCTATGTAGGTGGAGAAATAAAATTACCAAATAAGAAAAAAATATCATAAATTATTTCTCTGTAAAAGGAAGGGAAGAGAGGCAAGAATTTATAGGGGATATCTTCTAATGAGACCCATTGATATCAAGATAAACCAAAAGCAGAATACAAAGAAACCATTTCCTTTTTGGGTCAAAATACGGATTTTTTTTTTCTAGGTGGCTGAAGTAGGCTGAAGTCTGCTAGTTTCCTTAGACCAGCAGTGGGGGACTGTTAGGTTTGCATTACTAATTTAATGGATTTAATAATGGGACGGAAAAATCATTAGCTCTGCAATATGCAGGCTACCTAGCACAGAAAAGACAAAACAGGGCAGTTTCCTGACTTACATTGCAAGAGTTTTATATTTATGGAAATCAGCACTGTGAATCTGTAGAAGCAGAGAGACTGAGTAGTCAGAGAGGAAGCTTTCTTCTAGGGAAGACTCCAGAACTTCAGTTCTGCTATACAGAGAAAAGGGGAAGGATGAGCTCAAAGATAGTTAAGGGTATGTTATCCTTATTACAGAGCTGGCTGCACAGAACAATCTGCTGAACTTGCAACAAACACCTAATACAGTAGATTACATGGTGGGCACAAAATTCCCTTTCCTTCATGTTAAATAAAGAAAAAATGAATTCCTATTTTCTATGGCTTATGTGTTCTGTTTTGGTATAATAAATGATTCCTTATGGTAAATATTCCAAAGTTAAAAATGTTCAAATACCAAGTTAATGGGATAAAAACATTCAAGTCCACAGCACTGAAAACAATCATAAATTTAGCTTTAGGAATACACTAAGATCTGTATATAAAACACAAATGTTAGACCAAATCCATGCTAGTGTACCACTTGTGATTTCATACAGCAATGAGAAAATCAAGAAGTATGAAACAAAATTTGTGAAGTACTTACATATTACTCAGTGCATATTTGTGTGCATTTCAGAACGAAAGGAGGCTTTACAAACACTTTCAGAAAATCTGTTTTCTTCAGGATCCTGTCAAAACTGATATTTAAGCAGAGGCATTGACTACTTACCACCACTTCCTTCTTTGTGGCTACGTGTGCTGCCGTCTCGGCCAGATTTAATGCGCTGCGGAACAGTGAAAAAGGTTTGACAAGAACAGAACAAAAAAACTCATTTAGTAATATATATTAGAGATAATTATTGAGAATTCAACTCAGCTTATTAATAAAACAGTAGGAGAATGTTAAACTAGACTTACTATACTGTAGCTACTAATGCTTGTTTTTCCAGACACAAAATTGTCCTTAAAATCAGGGTTAAATCCAATGTTTATATAAAACAAGAGTTCTGTGAAATTCAAAGAGAATATCTCAATAAATTATTTTTCTTCAGATAAAATTTATACAAGGAATGTGCATAAAAATAGTTCAGATGTTCCTTTGTAAAGTACAGCTGAAAAAACAGGCAACAGAGCCCTCCTTGCATGAGTTCAAAGTAGCCTCTGCCTATTAACATCTTGTAAATCCCACAAGCATTTTATTATTGTAAAGACTCAAAAGGGAGAAGTGGGAGAATCTATAAAAAGAACTATTCGCCCTATGGATCTTAGATTTTGAATTTTTGGCACAGAACTGTATTTCGCAGAAAAATTTAATTTGCTGTTGAGTGTTAAATGCAAGATAAAGGTGAAGGTAAATACTTTAAAAGCTATGTTTAAAAAGTCAGCTCTCTTGCACAGGGGAAGGTACCATAAACATCTTCCAGCTGTGTTTTTTTGAGTGTTATTTGAAAACTTTAATGGTTTATCAAAGCAATACCTTTGTATGACATGGCAGACTTAGCTCTTCTGGCAAAACACCAAATTTCTTATGCATACATCTTGTCAATTATAAGAAGGAACACCTCAGCGAGGGACTTTGATAGGTAGGTACAAAAACTTGATGTTTAAAGCACTCAGCTATTAATAAAGTATCTCTGCATCTTATTTCAAAATATGAATTCAGGATCTGATTAAAATACACATCATGTCTTCAGGTCAATTACTGTAATTTCTTCACTCCTTTTTCCCCAGAAAAATAAAATGAAGTCTGGCAAAGTTGGAATGATACCAAAGAAGTGAAAGAACTTTCAAGATTCATGCCAACAGAAGAAAGAAGAACGCTTAAATCAAAACCCACAGGAGTCAGACAGGAAAGCATTGAGCCTAGTGTGAAACCAGGACTGGTCTTGGAGCAATTCAGTCTGGGACCAGAATTTCTCACACTTTTTTATTTGTTTTGGGAAATCCTCAAGTCTAAAATATGTTCTCTGAATTTTGGATTAAAATATCCTTTTCAGAGCCCAGTGAAGTAGCATATATCAATCCTTCAGGAAGCCTGTCCAAACTCTCCAACTGTTGAATGACTGACAGCAAATCTGACAGCAGAAGCTCAGCTTCTGGCTGCCCAAGGGAAGCTGTCCCTATGTGATAGTGCCCTCTTGGCATTTACATCCTACAACTTTCCTCCCAAAATATTACGTAAGAACTACAGCTTAAACATATGATTAACTCGTGTAAAATTCCAAGTGAGCAGTTTGTAAGTAATCCCACACTAAAAGCAGACATTCAAAACAGGTTTCCACCCTAAAAATGCCTATTTCTCCCATGACTGCAAAAGACATTTAGGATGGTTAGCCCAGATGTGGATGCCTGAAGGTAAAGGCAGTAAGGCCCCTCCAGCATTTGCACCTCTCATCGCTGCTTCTCACCACAGCCCGCCAGCCCCTGGTTCCCAGCCACTCCGCTCACTTAGCGGAAATAAACAGCAACGTGCGCACGCAGCAGCGCCAAGGAGGCTCCGTGAACTTTTACACTATTACCTGTCTTCCTTTCTCACGTTTCACTCTAAGAAAGACTAACGCAGTAAAAAACAAAACAAAACAAAACAAAACCAAACAAAAACCCCAGCCCCCTTCCCCTCTCAGACACTCCAACATATGAAGATTGTAGTAAAAATTGAATGCCGTGAGAAGCAGGGAGAAAAAATTCTACAGGGAACGAACTCCACAGATGTTCCTAGATTCTTGGCTGGAAGTATTTAACAACTTGTCCATACTTGAGAACTGAGGGAAATAAGTACTCCAGAATATTTATTTCGGTATAAAGTCCATGTGAATATATTTATTCTGAAAAAAACAATACCAAAATAGAAAATTTTGATAAATTTCTAAAGGAAGACAAAGTCTGTGTGCAGACTGTGAAATGCAGGTATACTACACTAGCATTTTACCTATTTCGTCTTTACTGGGTTCAATTGAGAAGTCAAGGATTAGTCTAAAATTGGGAGCAAGAACTGAACTGTATCTGGTACTGCTAACTGAAACCAGTATTCCTATTGGAAACTTAGGTGGTGAAATATTAAAATTTGGTAATTTTAGAACTTGAAAGTATAGTTTATGACTGTATGGTCATGGATGGCAGAAGGAACTTCTTAGGAAAAAAAAAATACCCTAGTAATTTCCAAAGCCAGATGGTAGAGAAAAGACTAAAAAACCACACACACACACATCCCCAACTAAGAAACAAACAAAAAAACCCTTCCAAGCACAAAATCAGGGGATGGGAACCCAGATGTACCATCAATAGCAAAAAAAGGAACTGCAGGGCTATTATTTGCAAGACAGCACTGATATGGAGGTTATCACAGAAAGATCCTCCACTGCTACTGCAGGACAGCCACATACTAAATCGCAGCATCCCCTCTAAATCTTTTCTTAGTCTTTGCTCCTCTACTAACTACAAAAGTGTTCATTTTCAAGAAAACTGTGTCAGTGGGTTCCTTGGGAGCAAAGAATTTGTTTCCTTTCCTTTGGGAGGAAGTTGGAAAGTTTTCAGAGCATGGCAGAGGAGAAAGCCAGAAGAAGGAGATGGGAGCATGTCCTGCCAGGACAAGGAGCTGCAAAAAGGAGTAGAAAGCAACTCATCAGACTTCAGAGATTCTGTACTAGGAACCACAGGGGCAGAGTTTTGCTGCCATTTAGAGCTTAGTCAGGCTGCAAACACTGGTCTGTCTGCAGGAATGAAGTTGACAGAACTGACAAGAAACCTGTTTTATTTTTATTATTGGCAGTGGTTTTGAGGGGCACAAAGACAAGAGGAGTGTTTGTCTGGGGTTTGTTTGGGTTTTTTAAACCTACTGCATTTCATTTTTAGCTGCTTAAATGAAAATTGGTTTAGTTTAAATTACAGTACAATCAGGCTTATTCGAAAGGCTGAATTAAAAACTTTTTTTTCTTTTCTGAGTAACACACTAGAGGAAATATTTAAGCAGATCTACTGCAAAGCTTTGACTAATTAAAAGTGCCATCATAGACACCTTATGTGGAATAGACAGATCTGTTCTAAGACCCCTCTACTCTGTTCTCCTGAGACCCCACCTGGAGTTGTGTGTCCAGTTTGAGGCATCCAATGTAAGGACATGGACATTTTGGAGAGGACCCAGAGGAAGGCCATGAAGATGAACAGAGATCTGGAGCACTTCTCCAATGAAGACAGGCTGAGAGAGTTGAAGTTCAGCCTGGAGAAGAGAAGACTCTGGGGAAATATTGTTGTGGCCTTTCAGTACTTAAAGGGGTCTTACAAGAAAGATGGGGACAGACCTTTTGCTAAGGCCTGTGGTGACACGACAAGGAGTAATGGCTTTAAACTGAAAAAGGGTAGAGAAGGAGAAAAAAAATGACGAGGACTGTGGGACACTGGAACAGGTTGCCCAGAGAAGCTGTGGATGCCCGTTCCTGGAAATGTTCAAAGTCAGGTTCGATGGGGCTTTGAGCAACCTCCTCACAGGTGTCCCTGCCCACAGCAGGGGCATTGAAACTACATGACCTTTAAATGTTCCTTCCAACCTAAACCATTCTGTGATCCTGCTTTGCAAGGTCCTTGTTGTGACAGGATAAATTCGAAAGGCTCTTAAACAGGAATACTGAAATGCAAGACACAGAGTGAGCTTTCCACATCATGGCTGAATTATGATCACTGTTGAAGTCTGAACAGTCTAAACCAACTAGGCAATAATTTGTGCTACCATGAGTCTCTGTTGGATTCCACTGATACATCTGTCATTCAGGTATGACTTAATGAATTCCCTTAACACAATGAAGTCAGAATGAAAAAAACCTGTTACTAAATTCTCTGTTACTAAAATCTTAAGTTACTTAGATGATTTAAATTTAAATACTCTATCAGTAGCTTTTTCCTCACCAGGAAATACAGAAATCGGTTTGGGAAAGCTCCCACTTCCCATATGTGTAAACAGAAAGACATATGACAATTTTTTTTAATTGTACCCAAATATTACATTTCTTAAAGGAAAAAAGCTCTTCTCTTTAAAGCTCTTGACATTTGCTTATCTATAATTAACACCTTCAGTGCAAAAAAAAAAAGGCCAGCATTACATGCAAGGAAATAGCTTTTCCATCTCCAGGGACCTCTCTCTTTCTTATTAGCTATAAAATAATCCAGTCTTAACTGGTTTTGCTGGTGAGCTTTCTCAAGTAAAGCACTAAGGTATTGAAAGTTATGCAATGAACTATGTATTATCACTGACATTGAACTGATTAGAAACCAAGCAAAGCCTGTTTAACACATTTCAGTGAATCTCTTAAATATGAATTTTGCAGAATAGGAACATTATACCTGGTCATCTGTTTTGCTTACTGATACAATTACGGGGAGACATGGAGGAATATTAATCCCACTACAGGAGTGGACTGCTTTCTTTGTCCATTTTCCCAAGTGCTTTAAATTTTACATTTACTGAAAAACCCAATCAGTACACTTCAGCTAGTCCCTCAAAGCACGGTTGTAGCATGAAGTTGGAATCCTTCAGTCAGCGTTCCCCCTTATGAGTTTCATTTTTAAAATGTCCTAGTGTTCATGTGCATACTCAGACTCCCTGGAACTTAAGCAGAAGTAGTTAAGGATGCATGTGCACATCATCTGGCATCAAAAGGGACCAATAAGTGTTACTAAGAGCAGAGTAAATTAGTTAAGACTTAATGTATCCTAATGTGACTATGTAGCTTTGAGGCAATTCTCTGGATAGACAAAGCAAGCTTGAACACTTTGCAGCTCAACAGGATGGATAATGCTTTTCAAACAAGCATCTGTTTTTAATTTTAAAATCTCACTGTATCACCAGAGTAGCAAGAAAACAATGCACGAGTGCACACACACACACAAACATGAGCTCACTCTTCTGAACAGAACACAAGTTATGATCTCATACCTTTCACAGCCTGTTATTTTTCCATGGAATTTTTTTTTCAGTTTAAAAATTGGCACTCAGATGAATAGTTTACGTCTACCTATATAATATGTCAATGCTGCACTTTTGTATATAACAAAAAAGGAGATCTACATGGACAAATTCTTAGGCTTCCCATCTCTCCCTATAGTTGCATTATTACTTGGCTCATAAATACACTAAAGTATTAAATAAAGTCTGGCAAGTAAGTAGGAAAGACGACATTCCAGAGACATTGAATTATGCGAGTGGCTCCGGCATTCCCATCATGTCCACACAGTCCATCTTTCACTAGCATTTAAAAATCACAGAAAATCTGGTGCTCAGAAACTATTCAGACAGATGTAAGACTGATCAGTAATTTAAAACTAAACCCCCCAAAACATAAGCCCCTGTAAACCAGGAAGTTAACAACACATTTTATCTTGAAGTATCATAAACACTATTTTAGCTTCATCTATGCCTGTAGGAATACTGTATATAGCGATACATAGAGAAACAAACTTACTTGCTCTCTTATTTCTTTTAATTTTTCTGCTTTCTTGAGCTTTGTTACATATTCCTGGACTTCTTTCAGCCCCATGTCTGTGCAGAGACGAACTAAAAATCGGAGGCCTAATTGGAAAGCAAAGCATTAAAGTTAAAAAAAGACTGACAAGCAGATCAAACTACAAGTGCACCCCGACAGAACTGGACATGCAGAATGGCAAACAGTGCAAATAACTGCAAACAACTCCAGTCCAGTATCACTATACAAGTTGTGATATTTTGCAAGTAATTCAGCATTTTCTCTGTATCTGTATCCATGGCCAGTACAAATACCACTGGTATGTGGGGAAGGCACGAGGCATACTAACTCATTTGGCTCAGAAGTCTTGACATTTGCAAAATATTTTGGAAGCTGGAAAGCATAGTAATTATACTAAGATATTACTGAAGATCTGGTATCAGGAGAATTTGGTTGAAAACAATTTTGCAAATGCCAAGTGAATCAAAATGTTTTCTTTTTCTCTGGCTGTGGTTGATTTTTTAAAGAGTAATATTTATAGAATTAAAAAACCCCAACAAAGCTGACATGAAAATCAACTGTAACTGTATGACTGAACCAAAAGAACCTCAAAAACATTCTCCTGAGACACTCTGCCAAACTCTGAAAACATTGTTGGTATTCCCATGTTTTTGTCAACATTCCTTTCAAAGAACTGAAGCAGAAACAAGCAGGACATGATCCATTCTCTCCAGACTGCTTTCACAAACATGTTATTTCCTTTTGTGCTAAGTTAGTTCTCTGCTGGTTTAGGAAGCCCATGGTCAGGCAGGGATGAGGGAAGAACCACTGTTTCAGCAGCAGAAAACTTAAACCAGTTAAATTGTCTTGCCTAACTCCTGCCTCCATTTGGGAAATTTGTAGAAACCACATTCAGAAACTTATTTGCATTCTAAAAGGTTTACTAAATGCCCCTCTGAAATATGTGTGACCAACATGAACATGATATTTTGTTTGTAACTTTGAGGAGTTACAGCACTGACTTTCACTTGTACAAGAGAGCTGTGTGATTCCTCTTTAAAAAAGCAAAACCTTTGTTAAAGCAGAACGAAATGATTTTAAAATAAAATACAATGAATGTTCTTCCCACATTGCATCTGAAAGCACAGACTTGTCGGCGACAACCTTGTATTTTGGAATTTGTGAGGCACAGTGGGAGATGGAAGAGAATGTTTACACAACCACTGACAACCCTTATTTTCTACAGGGCTTTTTTATTTAGAATACAGGTGTGACTGATTTTGCAAAATGTCTTACTCTTCAAAGTTATGTTTCCCGTAGTTTAGTTTGAAATCCTTTATGGATTTTCCAGAGACTGGTTGACCAACTATAGTTAAAAACCCAGCAACAAAATCTCACCCTCTACATTTTTTTGGAAACCCTGACTTTAGTAAAACTTAGCAATAAGATTTTCTCGTATCTAGAAATTTACAGCAGGAGTTTCAACTAGCAGGAACTAGAAGTACAAATACATATATTTTTTCATAAGATTAAGTAAGTAACACAGTTATAAAATCTAGGACGTGTGTACGAGAAAGAACTCATCCAGTGCAACTCAGTTAAAGTTTATTTTCATTGCTCTTCTTCAGTATTACCCTCATATTTCTTAAATCACCCTTCAGTGCTGTCACAGAAAACACGCTGCATTAGCATGAATAAAAATGTTAGTTAATGGAAGTATTTTCATATGAAAAATACATCATATGATTACTAACACACCTATTCAATGTAACAAAGTTTCCTTTGATAGTTACACCACTGAATGAAACAACTTACATTCAACATTCTCTGGGAATTTTCTGTGAATGACCTTGTATTTCTCCAGAGCTTTCTGGTAGTTACCTGCAAACAAAACAAACATCTCCTATCCACATATTCAAACATAAAAATGAATATTTGATGAGAAATTGGACAACTTTAACATCAATTCATCTTTTTACTTAGAGTAAATGATTTAATATTGTAGGTCCAAATTTGATAGGACTTAACATTCTTTATTAAATGATAGTAAAAATTAAGAGCATCTGAAAACAGTCCAAATTACTCTGTAAATAACAGAATTAATGAGAAGGATTCCTGATTTTTGCTTTTTTTTGACCTTCCTCTATGACACCATTGTTCTACAACACAACTACTACAGGACTTATCTAAAGACTGCAAATGTATGGATTGGTCAAATGGAAATATCTAAGAGCTGAGCTCAGGATGTCCTTCCTCCCATCAAAATACAAACTGTGTGGCTCTCCTTTCCTGGATCTGGTAGTGAAGCAATTATTCCTGAAGACTTTTGCCTTCAATTTTGACTCAGACTGATTGAAAGGACTGATTGACCCATGAATTTAAAACATCATATCCACAAAATACTTGACAAAAAAGTTTGTTGAGACATGTTAACATGATAAGCTGGGAATTTTACCAATAAATTATAAACAATCTAAAAAGCAGCCAAACTCACTGTGTTTCTTTGATGGGAAAACTGTTTATGTGTCTAGTTTTACGTGGTATTGATTGTTCTTAATTCACTGACTCCCCTAGGTCCTGTTTCTTTTCTCACTGTTGTATTAAATAACTGAGCTGAGTGAGAAAATGCACTGCAAAGTTCTAAAGAAGTATAAAGAAGAGTGACAAAATGGAACAGCAAGAAAGAAGAGTATCATTTACATTACCAAATATCTTGAATGTATTTTAGGGAGTGAAAAAAACAAAAAAGATGAATCTCTTTTCATTTTGCTTATCAGTGTATTATATTCCCAGTAGGAAAATGCAGCACATTAAGACTCTGTTTTGTTTATGTAACACAAATACTATTTTAATATCAAAGAATTATACCTGCTGTTGACAAAAGAAAGGGACTTAAGCAACTTGAAAAACGAATTATTTATGTTAGATCAGTTGGTAGTATAATTACATTTAAAAGCCCTTCTATCAGATCATTTATGCTTTACTATTTATTTTATTGAACAGCATAAGGAATTTTTCATGCATAAGTCAGTGCAGGCACACTTCCTGGACTTAAAAGAAACTTCATGTTTTATAACATATACAGAGAAAATTTGTAACAAACTAACACGTAACTGAATGTTCACACAAACTTGAGAACCAATAGTCACATCAGTCAGAAAAGACCAAAAGAAGAAAAAATCAAAACATCAATCAAAACAAAACAAATCGCAGAATCATGGAATGATTTGAGTTGGAAGGGACTTTTGAAGACCGAGTTCCCACGCCCCTGCCGTGGGCATGGACACCTCCCACTAGACCAAGCTGTTCCAAGTCCCATCCAACCTGGCCTTGAACACCTCCAGGGATGAGGCATCCACAGCTTCTCTGGGCAACCCGTTCCAGTGTCTCATCATGCTCACAATAAAGAATTTCTCCTTTATGAATTTCTCCCTTATTTCTCCCCGTGTAAATCTACCCTTTTTCAGTTTCAAACCAATTCTCTGTGACCTGGAACTGCAGATCCCAGTCTGTCTCCATCTTTCCTATAAACCGCTCCCATTATTCTCCAGGCTGAACAACCCCAGTGAATGACAAAAAAATGTTACAAACCTGACAGCAATTACAAAAAAGGTACAGAACTTACCGCTTCTTCTGTAGCAACTGGCAACCATCAGCTGCCACTTCACTTGTGTTGGCCTGCGTGTAAATAAAAGAAAATTACGCACACTGCCAAACAATGAATAAGCAAAATAATCTGCACAGCACTGGTAAAGACCTACTATTTAACTACTAATACATTTTTCATCTAGCATGTTGCCTTCCTAGAAAGAATGTAGCCTGCTCGGCTCACACACAATTTACCACTGGTCATGCACCTGTTTCCAGGACTCGATGTCACCCCTTTTCAGTCCCATGTTAGAGTTCTTCTTGGGCTCCCGATTCTGTGCCCAGACACAATCAGTAGACCTGACATGTGAACCACTCATCTTTGTCAGAGATACAGAACCATGCAATGGGGGAGGAACAAAATGCTAAATTGTATTCAGAGGAGGTCCCACCACCAGGGTTCCACACATGCCCAAGGGATTCCTGCCAGGAAGCACAGTCCCCACTTACAGCTTTGAACTCTGGCTTCTCCTCTGTGCTATCACCTCCATGCCCTAGCTGCTCCCTATCCTTCTCTTTTTAGCACATCATGGTGAAGTATGGTCAGACAAAATATTGAGATGCTTGAGCATGTACAATAAAACTGTTGGACTCTTTCCTCATTTTTACCAAGATAATATGAAAATTAGGCAATTTTCATGTTAACAGTGTAAGGATCCTCTGACAGCACTTTCCACATGTGGCTTACAATTGAATAGTAGCATATCCAAAAAGTACTGTATAGTAGTAACATTTTCAGAATAGTTTTGTATTTATCCTCTTCAGTTTTTCTCTCTAATCATAGCACAGGCCATTTTAAACTCTAAGCAGTCTGTTTGCCTGGTAGTTGCCAAGCAAGTTCACGAAATACAGATGTTGCACCTTTTCAGTTTCAGCTGAATGTGTCTCCTGCAAACAAAGGCAGCCAAGCACACACCATAATAGAATTTATTATGCAATTCAGTATGAAAATTCTAGAGAGAATAAATTGTCAGCAGCAAGTACTAACTGCACTAACTCCTTTTATTAATGATAGACTTGAGCATGCTAGTAAAAATAAAATACTGAAAAACTGTTTCCCAATTCATTGTCTAATGTTATCTTAGAATGCAATTTAAAAAGTAGTTATTGTGATTAAAACACTGAATGCACTAAGCAAAAAATGTTAAACTAAAAAATTCTGTTCACAGTTAAAATAATAAAGATACAATTTTAAAATGCAACTTTATTCAAAGTTAGTAGCAATTTATATTTACATTCATATTTACCAATTAGCATATCTAGTCTCTTTTTAATACCAAATAAACAGCAAAATATTTATGCTTTGTTATCTACTATTAAAAATCTCCTCCCACAGATAAATAATTTTTTGATATTACAGATAGATTACAATTACAAGCAATACTGAAGAATTTAATATGCCACTTCTTCATAAGTACTTTACAATCCGCATGCTTCATGCACGGAGTGAGTGTGACATGAAGCACAAAATATTTAAATCTTTGCCAGAACAAGATTATGAAATAATTCTTTTCAGTCTCAGCTGTTTCTTTCCAAATTTTCTAAGAAGGCTGTGAATGCCAGCATACGCAATCTCATAGCTTGACTAAAATATGATTTTTTAAGGTGGCCAGTATTTGTAGAGAAAAGAATACTGGCAAACCTGTGAACTGTGATTTCTGTCAACTCTCTCCCGTGTAGTTTTGTCTAATCTACTTCTCTATTTCTTTATAAATATACCACCATTTGGGTGAAGTCTATTTTTTGCTGTTTTTTTTTTTTTCATTTTTAATCCTTAATTAAACCTTAGCTTTTCTCATCTGTAATTAATGTTTACTCTAACCCAAGCATCTCAAAGCTAGAAATAGGATTTTTTACTGAACTTTTTACCTATTTGCAGTATGATTTTTCCTTGAATTATACTGTACAAATTTTTTGTCCACATGCTGTCTTGTACATATATGTCACTCAGATTCACAGAACAAAAAGAATGTCAAATTTTATATCATCACAAGACAAGCAGTAACAGAGTTTTGCTTAGTTTAATTTTTCACAGGTTTCCTAAAACACAAAATAAAGAAATTCCCACTTGTTGGGAGTGAATTTTAGTTGGTCTATTAACACAAAATTCTTCACGAACCTATAGCCAAGTATTTGTTTCCACATAAAAAGATTGTATGCGTGTATTTTTAGAATTCTGTTTAAACTCTGGATTACAAATTTAAATTTGACCAAGTTTTATTTATTAACCATTCTCTAGTAAGGTCGCCTTCTGAACTAAAATAAAGTATATTGCCTATATACTTTCTTAAGTGTATCATATTCTGCCAAAGAACAATTTCAGCAATTAAGCTGTTGAACTGAAGTCAGTATATTTCAAACATCTTTATCAGGATCAGTTTAGCCTGTCAATTTATTTTCACTGACCACTGCTAGTACAGCACTGCACATTTTGGGTTACTTATAAGCTTTATTTGATGGAAGTAGAAGTTTTGTGAAAAGAGGAAATGCAGCAAGATCCACTAAAACATGCACTTACCTAAACCACCAAATCCTCACCACATAATAAAACAATAGAAAGGAAATATTTCACATAAAGCCATAGAGAAGGAGGTCTTGGTGGCTTTGGAGAACTGTTCATAGCTGTGTTTAATGGCAGATAATAGAGAAAAATAGGTTCTAATACCTAACACTAATCTTGGGCCCAATGGAGGATCTTACTTAACACTGAAAATGCACAGTTAAGAGCAAAAAGACACTGTAAATGCACAGGAAGTTGAGAAAAATTAAGTAATATCACAAATATTCTGGAACCGTGCTGTTTGTTTATAGTATTAAAGTTATCCAACTGATTTATCTCTAGGTATACTTACAGATGTCTAATCAGAAACATGAGTAGGCATAAAATAATAACTACTTACAGGATAAGTGCTGCTCTTTCAAAGTACTCAATGGCTTTTTCACAGAACTGGGTGTCAATGTAATATGCTCCAAGCCATTCAATGACCTCAATGTTTGAAGGGAAATACCGGTATGACTGACAAAATAGCAAAGGTGAAAAAACGCACAATTTTAGTGATAAACAACATCTTTATGTTGCTTCTGGAATATCTTACTCAAGTGTTTAATTCTCCAGATGCCCAAAACGTGCAATATAAATGAATGGAAGTAGTGTGCTACACCGAGTGATCCTGGTGGGGGAGAAAAAAAAAAGTATGCCAAGTTTTCTAATTGCAGAATGCTTTTTAGAAGTTACCAAGATGAGTCTGTCACATTTTCCATCTAGCCTTATTTGAAATATTATTTTAAGTAGCTTGCAACAGCAAAAACATTTACTTAAATCATGTCTATACCTGAATAACTTACCTAAAACGTTGAACAATGCTAACTAATAAGTGTACAATTCCACGTTCACATCAGTCTGCTGGAAAACTCACCTGAAAGCATTCTTTTCTACATGTAACTACAGGAATAGCATTTTCAGCTTTTTAGAAATCCCACGGAAATAGGCAGCAAAATTATCATCAAGCACAACTCAACGGGTAATTCAGATTGCAACACAGCCTTTGGTCATCCTCACTTTGCATGGAGAGAGCTCTCAGACTGCACCAGACACTTCCTGTCTTACTCTTGTTTCTAACACAGAAGAATCTCTACAAACTATGGACAGTAGTACAGCTGGTTTGAAATGAAAGAAGCTGCCTACCTTTAGGCAACTGCATACATAATGTATAGCTATACTGTTAAAATATATCTATATATCTATATATATCTATATATATCTATATATATCCTTCCAAACATAAACAAAACACATTATATATGCATCTCCATACCTGTTATACAGACACAGCTTCCAATCAACTCAGTCACATCACACACCTCTAAAATTACAATTATTATTTCCCATTTTTATTTTGTCCCGGGCTATATTTTAAATTAAAATTATTACAGGTCAATATAAGCAATGATTACATTAAAAAAAAAAAGTCTGAGGCCAATATCCACATGGAAACATAGGCTACGTGTTTCCTTAGGATCTATGAAAATCAGATTTTGTTAACTCTCCCCAATATATCTTTTTTTCTTCTTTTGGGATGACATTTCAAAGTTTTAATTAATCAATTGTTAATTTGATATAGGAACTCATGACAAAATTTTCTTTACTTATAACAAAGTGCATTGAAAAATCAATATAAGAGCAAGTACCTCACAGTAATAATGAAAAGCCTGGGATTTATCACCTTCAGTATCATATAAATTCCCTAGCTTTGAAAGTACATGTGGATCAGTTGGTACTACACTGATCAACTGCAGGAGCCACTCTATGGCTTGATTGGGATCTTCCATGATCTGGTATCTGAGTTCTCGTGAGTCAAGGACTGATGCTGATGGTGGTTTGACTTACTCAGAATCCCTACTACTTTACCTAATGCAATCCATATGCTGAACACCACACCAGTCACTGCCGTGCGGAGATGCAATGACTTCTTTTTTCCACACTGTTTTCATAATTTCATTTGTATCAGAAAGTACTTTTGTTATGCTAGAAGAAGAAAAGTATTCAGAGACTTTGGCTGCTCTTGCACCTTAGAACCACGCTGGGCTCAACAGAACTTTGGGCTCAGCTGTCCTCTCTCTCTGACACTAATCTTACTTTGATTTCCTCATTTAAAAGAATGAAGTGTGAGAACCAGGCCATTTATTTGCAGCCTTTACAACTCAGCTAGTTTTTGTACTAACAGCATTTTGTTCTAAAGTGATTAGGTAAAACTGCTATTCCCAAGAACAGACTTTTGCCAGCAGGGGGGTTTTCTGCTGTATGTCTAAGAAGCACAGCCCAGACGATTCTGGTGCAGAGAACAGCTTCAGCTGTAACTCAGCCTGCAGTGTGCTCTTCCCTCCTCAATGGCACAGTGGCTCAGAGCTCTGCAGCAGTGTCAGCTGGAGCTGCCGCCCAACCTGTTTTTTCAGTTTCTGCTGCATCCTACCTGTCACAGAAGAAGCTTCTGAGAATTGGTGGAAAGCAGTTTTACGTAGCAGTGGAGCAGAGAAGCTCTTCCCCAGATGGATACTCAGAGCTGTTGGGCCATTTACACTGTTGTAAAGGGGCTATACATGGAATACAGATCAGAGTCCTTTCGTATTTTTGGAGGTTACTTATTTTACTGACTAAAAAATATTTTTATTACCTACATTATTCTTAAAAGTGTAGTACATCAACTGCAATCTGTTCTGCCTTGGGGAGGATTTTATTACAGTTTGGACATTCTCAGAAGCATTGTTAAAGAAAGTCATAGTTTAGAATATCACTGGTGATGTGCAAAGCCAATCCCTTCCCTCAGCTTTTTAGTCTCTTGAGCTTTTGCAGTGCTGGGAGACAATTATTTTCTTACACGTACACTAACTAATCTGAAAACAGCTTTCAGAACAGAACTTCACATTAGCTAGATAACTTTTTTCTTAAATACTTTACTTAATTGTGTCTACATCTGCCACATTATTTTCAATTATATTTTAATAATAATAAAACCAGCAGTATTTTAAATATTCCATTACACAATTTAACACTGGGTGTAAATCTAATCCCTGCAATGTGAACAGTCTTAATGTTCTTTACTTGCTTCTCTGGAAATATTCAAGAAGGGTTAAGTTCTGGCCTCATTTTCACAAACATCAGATAATAAATCATTTTTACTATAATGGACACCATAGTAAATTTCTAAATCACCCTGACTTGACTGAAACACATATTTCAGATTAACTGAATTTACTAAAACCACCATTCCTTATCATAATCCAGAAAAAGATACATGCTTGCTAGCTGGTAAAGGACTTGGGCACTATTTGGAAGGATTGCATGGAGTTTCAGAAAACAATCCAAAGCTTCATCTATCCTGTTTAACTTCTTGTATGCTAAACCTAAAAAATAAAGGTTTAGAGATTAATAAAATGAGAAACAGATTACTGCAGCATATTAAGTGAAAGAATAAGCAAGAAAAGCAAAATAGGAACACAGTACTTGGAGGCCGTGTAACTGCCTTGACTATAAAGGACTCTATTTGTGAGAGCCATGCACAGAATTCTTACCAGCCAGCGTGACCTACCAAACTGATAAACAGTGAAGGAACATGAACCTAATCAAAGACCAAGAACTTATGTAATCTCACTTTTTGAACAAAATGAATGAGGGAAAGGCAAGGCTTTTAGAGGAGAATGACTCTGATGGTTTAATAATGCTGAAACTGGTATCCTTTTAGTAGGTAATATGAATTTCTTAATCTTCAAAGTAAGTTATTCATCTGCAATTACTAGTTGGTGTTGTTAACACTGGGAATTTTTTTTGCAGAACAGACAGGTAGTACAAGTTAATACCTTGCTATAACATAAATTACTCAATAAAGTAATAATAATTCATACTTATTTCTATAAGAAAACTTTCAAAGACAGATTCTCAGAAACACTAGTGTTACCTTCATTCAAAAGCTAAATCACAAAAGCACCTGTGACTTACCAAGATTATAAAGTGCTTCAGTGCATAAGGAGTCATTCCTGAGAGCTTCCTTATAAAATTCAGCTGCTTTTTCACAGTCTCCATTTGCAAAAACAGTATTTCCTTTGTTAGTCAGAGCTGCTGGATTGTACCTATCAGAATTTATAGCTAAATCTGCATAGTTAGTTGCTTGTTCCAATTCATTTCCCTACATGAACAAAACAAACATTGTATTAGTCATTTGTCAGTCAATTTTCTTGCAGCTGTGCCTTCTTACAGGAATTTCAGAAGACTGAGGATGAAAAAAACCCCAATTATTCAGTCCTAAAATATTTCTTATATATTTGCATAAGGTAGATCATCTCTTCCAAGTTTCAAACTTGAGACAGGACTTGCCACTCTGTCCCATTCAGTCTGCAAGCTTTCTTTGTTGTAATAAACTAGCATTTACTAAAAAATAAAAAAAACCAAAGCCATACCCTACAAACTTCATACACAAACACAACTACCTAAGCTACATACTTCACATGTTCCTTAAGTTCAGCCAGGCTCCCCAGGGCCAGTGTTTTAAATCCAGCCACTGAGCTTCTGCACAAACCCAACTGCAGGCATGTTTCTGTGGCCTGGGGCTCAACCTCACTCTTCTTCCCACCAACAGGATACAAAAGGACCCGATCGAGACTTCAACTGGTGTTCCAGAATAACTACTCTAAGGTGCAGTTTCTTCTTGTTTACAGACATTATTTAGGCAGACACAAAAATCGCTACCAAAATACAGAGGTTGCTACATAGACTGCAGTTCTTAACTGGTTTTGTTGAAGCAAACACTTACCAAATAATAAAGGAATGAAAGGTTTGTTGCAGCTGCACTCTTTACTCTGCTATCTTTTTTTTCAAACATTTTCAAAGTCTCCAGTGCCTAGAAATAATATGGAAACAATTTACTTCACACTGAAGCAAGCTCATTCCAAACTCCTTTCAGAAAGCATTGATAAACTTCATGTAACAAACAGCTGAAATTATCAACTCATATAGTCACATACATGATAATTACCAGAGCTTGTAACACACACTTGTGAGCATGTACAGACAAAACTGTATCTGTATTATATACAATAATAATTTTCATCACAAAATTTCAATAATATTGGCTATTTATTACCTATCCAAAATTTAGATTAGATAAGGCTACTGAGAACTACAGGTATCTGACAATTCCATATGTACAAAACACAATGTTAAATGATTTGCTTTTAATCTAGTCAACTAATTAAAATTCTCACACCTACTTTTCTAGTTCTTTAAGTGAACAAATAAATTGACATAAAACCCTTATTAAAAAGCCAAAAAAGAACACACTATATAAAAAAATACACACCATAGTGTAGGACTGGATTTCAATGCCTTTGTTTTGCATACTAAGATGACGACGATTGTCCAAGTTTAGGAAGTACTCAAATGTGAAGCTTGAGGCCAGCAGATATTTTAAAAAACTTTAACATGAAAACTAAATTTCATAAACTTCAAAATAAAGATGTTTATAGACAAAAAATGATCATATTTATAGCAAATAAACTACAAAAACCCCCTCTGAAATAAATAAGAGGCAGCTTTTTCTTTTCACTGACTATGGAAAAACATTTTTAACTGCAGACTAAATTATTAAAGAAATCTGTCTTCCTTATGCTAAATATTTATATTAACACAAACTGTTAGAATATCACAGTGAGCCCAGTTCTATCATCTATTACAACACAGATGTGGCAACCACAATTTAGCCATCAACACTAGCAATTTGAAAGTTTCCTTCCTCCTTTGCATGAAATCTTTAAGCTGCTGTTTACATATCAAAGCAAATGCCATGATGCTGTATGTCAAACGCCAAAACAAACATAAAGAGAAGTTTTAATTCACTGTCATACATAGTTTTCACAGTTACTCTACACAAAAACCACAACTATATTAATGATGTGTAAAATGACAAAATATATACAGCTAAATGTAGTTCATTGATTTAGTCAACTACATTCCACCCAAGAACTATAAACTACTAACGATCCTAATATTCTCCGAATAATAGAAAATTTAAAATTTCTTTAAAAATACACCGGTTTCAATGAAGAAAAGCATTTCAAAAGTTAGGCTCTAGATTTTGTGGTCTCAGAAATATAAGATTTGTAACTAAGATAATTTTAAATTTATATATATATTTGTGACTTTCTCCAGAAAGAGAATGATTCCAAATATTTCCAGATGGAACACTACTATATCTGAGGAACTCTACTCTTAAGCAAAGATTTGCTTCTTCATGGAATTAACTGTTAGTGAATTTAGAGTTTTACAGTTCAAAGTTACTTTCTGAAAAGCGATTTCCTATTGTATCTGATTTATTTACTTTTGCTTTTACTGCTAAATGGCACCTTTGATGATAAAGATTGGACAGAAATGCCCTTTTCATGTATAATGAAAGTTCACATGACTCTGAACTCAATTCATTTACTGGTAGATTATGTTGCAGGTCTCTTGCACCATTTCAGTAATTATGAGCCCTAGGATGAAAATCCATAGGCAATATTCCTTCTGCCCTTGTAAAGTAGCACTGCATGATCAGTTACATTTAAAGATTTCTAAAGAACTTCTAACTTTTTAATCCCAACAATAACAATTACTTAGGTTCAACAGTCAAAACACAGACTATCCAAACTATTCTTTGTGACTTGCTTCCTGTGTATCTAAATCATTTGCTTACAGAAGTTAAACTTCAAAGCAGTTTGCCTGACTCTAGCAGGGTGTGCCAGGGATGTTAAGGAGGTGCATGGTTAACCTGCGGAATTTTGTTTTTAAATTAATTTTCAAAGTTTTTCTTTGATACTAAAAAAATTTAAAATATGTAACACACAAACATAACATGGTAATTTTCCCCTTTAATTTTATTTTATATTTTACATGCAAGGACTGTTTTAAAATAACATATTCATTATGATGAACCTATACTTAAGCCCATTATAGTAACCGGAGAAATCTATTTTAGTTTGTTTTTGTTTTTTCTTTTTTAAACACAAGAAAACTTCAGCCTTGGAACTGAGTATTTCAAAAGGTTTCCACTCTTGTTCTTCAGACAAAGTTGTGTTGAGCAAGTGCTGAGTTAGTAAATATATGAACAACAGACAGACAGGATGAAGGTAAATGTCAGCTGCAGTTTTATTAGAATAAAACAAATATAAAGATGCTCTGCAATCACCATTCTGCAGTCCCACTCTACTATTAAGTGGTTCCAGTGCAGGTTAAAGGTCTTCTATCACATAATCCAAGTAAAAACAGGTTCTTCTCCCTGTACTCCTAACTTCCAACACACTTCCCTCTCCCTCCACTGAAGTACTCCACAAAACATCACCAACAATCTCTGTATCATTTTACCTCCGAGAACTGATTTTAGTTTTTTTAACCTATACTGAACGCTAACTGGAAATCACAAAAAATTACCATTGAAACAATACATTCTTGAGATTGTAAGACTTTTTACCTACCTGTTACACTCTCACCCTTCAAAAGTTATCATCAGTAAAGCTACCAGATTTGCCCAAAACTCTGCAAGCTCTCAAACGGCTTCCTGATCTCAGAAAAGGTTTCAATGTGCTGGTTTTGGCTGGGATAGTTAATTCTTTTCATAAAAACTTGTCTGGGGCTCTGTTTTGGGTTTGTGCTGGAAACTGTTGATAACACACTTTTAGTTATGCGGGGCTCACAGTAAAGTCAAGGCCTTTTCTGCCTCTCACCCCACCCCACAACTGAGTGGACTGGGGGTGCACAAGGAACTGGGACAGGACACAGCCATGACAGCTGACCCCAGCTGACCAAAGGGATGTCCCAGACCATAAAGTGCCATGCTCAGCATATAAAGCTGGGGGAAGAAGGAGGAAGAGGGGACATTTGCAGTGATGGTGTTTGTCTCCTCAAGTCACCGCTAGGCATGGTAGAGCCCTGCTCTCCTGGGGATGGCTGAACACCTGCCTGCCCATGGGAAGTGGTGAATGAATTCCTTGGTTTGCTTTGCTTGTGTGCACAGCTTTTGCTTTAGCTATTAAACTGTCTTTATCTTAGCCCATGAGTTTTCTCTCTTTTACTCTTCTGATTGTCTCCCCCATCCCAGCAGGGCAAGGAGTGAGTGAGAGACTCTGCAGTGCTTAGTTGACAGCTGGGGCTAAACCACAATAGTCAGACATGCAGGATAATACAGGATAACTCTCTTGCTGTATCTACAGGGAAGGAGAAGAGGACAAGACAGACAGGAGGAGCAAGAGCTGCTCAGAAAACCAGAAAAGCTTAAATATGAGAAGTAAAAGCAGGCTGAAGTTAAGCATGTGGCCCTGTGTGCATCCCTCCAAGCTGTGGGAAGGTGAATGACCTTAGAAGATGACAGGTATTCACAGCTTCAGCTCTAATTTTGCTTTGTGTGATCTCCTATAATTCTTGCCACTCATGCACAGCTGGGGATTGCTATATTCCTTCTTATTTATCAAGCATTCCTATTACCACATGTACTGGCCAGTGCACGTTAGAAGAAAACCTGTCAAGTCCTGTCAGATATCTGAGTTTGTTCAGATGAAGCTGTTTTCTAACTAATCACATTTCAAACCAAGCCATGTATTCAATGGAATGACAGAAGAGCCAGCTAAAGTATAAGGACAATTTACAGTATTTTAGGGAATGCTGTAGTACATGGGGAACATCAAGAATACAAGAGCATAAACATTAACTATACATAGCAGGTGCAGCTGCATGTATTCTGGTACTGTAGTCAACCTGAGAGAAAGATTCAGCTCATATTAATTAAAACACCCCCATGTTGATTAGCAACAGGCTTTCTAGGCTCTATTGACTGTACTGACCTCAATTCCATTAACTGCAATGACAACTTGGACACCCAGTGAAGATAACTAAATTTAGGTGTTTTGATTTTGAAATGCACTGCATTCCCTCTAACTTCCACGGCAGAAATTTCATTTAGGTAAAACTTGTCTCTTGGCAGTGTTTTTACAAAGTTACTTTACTGATCAGCATCGAAGTAATTATTGTTTGCACAAATCATACTTTCCCTTGCCAAAAAATATGCTCTGGCTAACAAAGGTATCTTGCAAATAAACTATTGAAAAGTACTAATGCAAAGAGTTACTATACCTGGTTAAAATTATGTTGCCTCAAGTAAGTAGTGGCTTTATTTATTTCCAGATCATTGGCTAACTCCACATAGTGGGAAGCTTTCACCACATCAACACACCTGCAACAGAAAGCAAGTCATGAAGATAAACAAAATGCATCTGTGCAAAAGCCTCCAAGTTACATATTTTTTTCAGCTAATCTGCTTTCTGAACTGAATTTTCTTAGCTAATCTTTCTTCACAGTGGCAAAGAGCACTCTGATTAAAAATACTTGTAAGAATACCTTAGTCCCATAACCTACCCTAATTATAGTATCTCTGCTCTCCTTTTTTTTAAGTCAGCTGCCTAAATATCACTTTATTTTCCATCACTGAGCAATACTTGATGTCAAAAACTGACTAAAATAATTTTTCAAGCCATTTTCTTTGGCTACATTCTGTAAGGTGGTTTTTCAAATTTCAACTCCTGATGCGTATTACCAAACCTATAAAAAAGATTAGTGAACAAAGACAGAGACTACAGATTGTGTCCCTGAGCTACATCATAGTAATAAAGTCATAATAATAAATCTCTTTCTGGTCATCCCCAGTTATTTATGGCTTAGGGTTTTCTGCAAAAAAAGTGCAGAACAGAAGGCAGGAGACAGTTTGGATGTTCCCTCACAGCCACTGTCTTCCAGGGTTTGATCTAAAGTAGATGTAATCTACTTTAAGCTGCCTGATCATTTGAAGTAAGACCTTTATTTATTGTATGCATATCCTGTTCTCTCACTTGGAAAACAGGCACAGTAAATGAACAACTTGTGGGATGCTCCCTTAAACCCTTCCACGGTTTTTTTAACTTGAGGAAAGCCACCTTCTTTCCTTCTAATTGTTGGCTATTTTGCCAACAGAAGTTCAATTCAACAAACTGCCTGCTGCTATAATTGGTTTGGCACGTGGACAGTCTTTAGACAAACGCCTTTCATGTTAGAGGAAAAGTTGTAATAAAAATTGGTAATTTCTTCTTTTATTACAGATGTCTTTGCAACACCAAAAAGCATTTTCAACTGTTATTTTTGACATCTTTTAACCGTAAAATGCAATGAGATCTAACTATCCAACTGTTCTTTATGAAATAGGACAGAATAATCCCAATATTATGTCACATTTTAAGTGAGAAGTTATGAACTCTGAAGACTATTTGTCCCCACTTTATTTCTCTAAATAAAATGAATTTGATTAAAAATACATTGAATACTCAGAGGACCCATAATAAAGTTTATAATTAGAAAAACTAAGCTCAAGCTGCTGTTTAAACTTCTTCATTGGGCTTGAATACCTCAGCTTAAAATAACAAAGAGTAAATCTGTCCTGATACACAAAAAACAATCCCACACATCCCAGCAGTTGTTCAATTAGCCAGAACAGATTTGAGAGTGTGTTACTGCATGACAAGTATTCTGTGGATAGCACTAAGGAAACTGAGTATCTGACAACCTTTCCCAGTTTTTCTGAACAAAAACCAAGACACAGAGCAAACAAATCTGACTTGCTCATGCTAACAAATTACAAAAAAACAACCTAATTTTTCACAAGACATACTGTTTAAGAATGGCAGAAGTAGGGAAATTATAAGATTATAATGATTATTAAACCATCAAACACCACCTTGTGGACTCTAGCAGACAATACATGTCTGTGTGAGAGATTATTTCATATTAGTATAAACAGCTTTCTTAGTGAATTATAATTGTAGGACCTGCAAAATTTGAAAGTAATACTAACAGGCCATAAACCCCAGGTAAAGGACAGTCCTCTTTTCCCATCAAACATTCTTCACTACCCAAACACTAACATACATATTAGTAATATTGTGTCTGCAATACACAACATTCATTTGCATACACACTATTTTCCAATGCTATTAAAATACAAAACAAATATCAAAGTAAGCCCTTATAATAAAAAACTAAAAATAAATTTTGGAAAAGTTATACTGTTAATTTTTATACTGTCATTACAGCAAGTGTGTCTAACTGAATTTGTTTTAAAGAGAAGAGTATTATGCTGTAGAAAATACCACAAAAAGCAAAAGCTAAGCTGTAAATCGAAAAATAAAAGTCCAAATGATGAACTGTGTCAGCAGCCTATCACTGTGTACACTTGTATAAATGTTTTAATGGTAGATTATGTTTATACTTATTAAGATTAAGTTTATAAATGAAATTCAAATAAACCTTTCTTAAAATTTAGATTCCAGTGTTTTATATAATGACTCTTTGGAGTGATCAAAACTTCTTAAGCACCCCAAGTCTTCATTATGATAGCTTTAACCTTACAGTAAAGACTAGCAATCACTGCCTTCAGTATAACATTTCTCTACGGAGACTTTAAAAAGCTTTTCAATTTTGAAATTGAATTTTCAAATTCATTTGAACTTTTAAAAGCTCTTTTCGTGTGAATTCAGAACACTGCAAAATGTATAATTAAGAGTTGACTTTTGGTGATAAATTACTTTTTAAGACAGAATACACTCTAATGCTTTGTTTTGTTTGGCGGCAGACTGAAAGTAGCCTGGATGCTGTGTTAGAGTTGCACAGCAAACCGTGTTTCCCAGGCTGCTTCTGTCTGTGAACTGGTTCCATAACCAGCACAAGAGACTGACACAGTTCAGACAAAAAGAAGCCCCACTTGACTCTTACCAGTCATAGCCTACTGCAAAAGATGTCTCGATTGCCGGCGCAATAAGTTTAGCAGCTGTCATGATGTATTCCTCTGCCAAGGATTTCCTAAAGAGAAAAACCCAAAACCACAACACAAAAAGATGAAAGAAATTTGTCACTGTGGGTGTGGTGAGCCAATGGAACAAGTTGGCCAGAGAAGTTATGGATTCCCCATCCCTGGAGGTGTTCAAGGCTAGGCTGGATGGGGCTCTGAGCAGCCTGGTCTAGTGGGAGGTGTCTCCACCCGTGGCAGGGGTGCTGGAACCAGATCATCTCTGAAGTCCCTTCCAACCCAAACCATTCTGTATTTGCATATGATTCTAAGTCACCGTTTCAAAAACATGTATAGAAAAAACCCCAAAACAAAACATGTTCTTACTTTCTCCTGCACTCAGGACAAATCTCAGGCGTCAATGTGACCAGATCCCTGTTACCACTATTCCCCTGTATCTTGGTTAAGCTCTTAGTTTTTTCTGTTTGCCTTTCACTGCACACTAGTTGTATTTTTTTAAAAAACTCAAACGCCGCAAGTCTTAAGCAGTGTAACCTGTAACATTTGGGGTAGATACTCTGCTTTAGGGCAGTACACTAAACTGAGTGATCCAACTGGTTCTTCTGAGTATGTCCGTTCCTAAGAATTGGAAGGACACTTCTGTAAGAAGAGCTGTGGACAGGCGACAAGATCAATAATCCTTTCAGGAGCTAAAATTCAAGGCACCACAGTCAAGAAAGAATAGAGTCCATCATTACCTCTCACGTTCTATTTGACTTAAACTGTCATTTTTAATGGCTTCGATCAGTAGATTCGTATGTAGATCATCCTGGTGGGGAGACAAAACAACTGCAAATTATGCCAGTATACAAACATCTTAAATTATTTTATAAACAATATGACTGCAACCATAAATTGATGCCAAATACATAGTTTCTAATGTCACTTACTTTCCACATTTGAAAAAGCTACCTTCAGTTTAAAGTAGTTTTCTAACCATATACTCTGAAATTTGGCATTACAACTACTTCAATCCTGTTTTTCTGCTCACGTATGCTGTCACAGCTCACGTTAAGGTTGTTAACAGATGTAGTTCATGTCATGTGTATCAGACCAGGAAGGCTGCAGATCACGGTGAGAATATCCTCACGCTTAAAAATAAACATTTGCTGAACTGCTGTGGTGTTCAGCAGATGAGGACTTGTGCTACCTCCTCCTTACAATAACTTGCATGATCATCGTATGGTTTCATTCACACATCTCTGTTAGCTCTAAAAGAAGGGTATGGGTAGGTAGCCATACCCTTCCTCATTTATTGAGGATAGATCATAGATTTATACAAAATAAAAACCAGAAGGAAACCATGAACTTTCCTCTGACATCTTCATAAAAAAATAGAGAACTTGGAATGTCTGTTAAAACTATAGCTTGCCTACCCTTAGAAATAACTTCTGCAGTCTCAAGGCTTTCTTCCAGTGAATGATCTTACATAGTCCTCAATTAATTCAAGGGCTTAATGATCCTTACTGTTACATAATTTCTAACATAAGAAATCATATAAAATGTATTAAAATAGATACATATATATCAATAAATATATCTATATGCTTCATACATTAAATTTTATTTCCTTATGCTATGACAATAGGAAACAACAGCTATTCTTAAGCTGCAAACAATTTGAAGATTAGTTATACATTTGATCTTTAGGACTGAAAATGAAAGACTTGCATCACTGAAAAAAAGATTGCTAGGAGAAGATAAAAGGCTCGATCTTTCTATAGAGGATTTTTCTAAGAGGGACCCTAAACCTATTAACTTTTTTTTCCTCTCTTTAGCATCCTGGAAAGTCAAAGGAAGTCCAGTTTCCAACAAAGTCAAATGAACTAAAATAAGCATCTGTAAATGTCACCACAATTTTCTTTTGTAAAATAACACTACAGTATTACAAGTTTTATTAGCACTCACTTGAGGAAATTTGCATTAACCCATTCACTGTTTTGCTCCCTTTATTTTATCTTATAAATATTTTATTAAAACTTTATATAAATGAAGATGGTAAAGCAATAAGTGAGCTATATAAGAAAGCCCAAATGAATTTCAACAAAATCATTATGAAAACAATTGTGTGGTATGGGTTTTATGTACTCATATCTTTTGAGGGAAAAAAAAGATTTAAATGTTCTCTCATTATTTTACACATCTGAGCAGTATTGCCACACTAGATTCATGCTGGTAAAAAAGTTATTTTAGATACTTAAATACACATAAATTTCCATATTTAGTACAGTCCAAGCATTCTGTATCTCTCCCTCTTTCTCCTGATTTACTATATAAAGACACAGTTTATTTTTTTCAAACTTACATTTAATAAAATGTATTTGTCTTCATAATCCACTTCCAAGGGAACTTCGATCAAGTTTTTGAAGGCTTTCTTCATTTGCTCACCATTTCCAATAGCAAAATAACACAGGATCAGGTTGAAGCCTGCCTTCAGGTTTGGGGATATGCTCATTATTTCTTCAAATGAAGAAATGGCATCAAAGTATTGGCCAGTTTTAATAAACGCAACTCCAATATTTTCCATTATTTTTATCCTAAGGAAGAAATCAGGTTTAGGTTATGTTTTTCACTACTAAATCATACTGTATCCAAAACTTGTATTTCATAACCATGCCTCCTAGAAGAAACTCACCTCATCTGTTTGTGGGAACTGGTAATCTGGTCTAGAGCCATACGGTAGAATTTGATAGCTTTGGAATAGTTCCGTTGTTTTAAATATATATTTCCCATATTTACCTTCAGTATACCTATCAAAAGGAGTCAGTGAGTTAAAACATTTTAAAACTGTTTCAAAGTGACAGAGTAGAACAACTTAATAAATTTATCTTCATTATAGTATAGCAGTGTCCCTTTAAAGCAGCACTGCACAGAACTGCCTTCTGTGAATTTAACTCGAGAGAAGATGAGAGATGAAGTTGTGATGAAACCTAGAATAGAACTATCATGTAAGATGTATTCTGATTTTGATTGTGAACTGAGGGATGAAATAGAGATTATTTACAGTGCTTTCAAGGAAGACAACTGCAAATAAGCATCTCTGAGAAAATACACCACAGGAGTCTCAAAGATATGCAAAATATTAAAAGGAGCTTTCAGGAGGGAAAGGTCAAGTCAAAAGAGAGAAAATGAGTACTAGAGAATACCACATAGTGTGTGTGGCATGAGAAAATTATGTATTTGTCTTCGTGTTTAACTTAGTCTATGGAAAAAAAAGACTTCATGAGTCAGTATAACTTAATGTGGTTTGGCTCTCCGAGTCAGAGACTGTGAGTGTCTGTCACCCACTCTGACTGGCACACATGAGGGCTGAGTTCTCTGTGTACCAACACCACGCAGATGCAGTCCTCATTTTGAATGCCCAGCTACCAATTTTAATCCCCTCTGGAGTACAACTTACCTCCATTGCTGAACATCTTATTCTTCACTATAACTTGGTAAGTAGTCAGCGCTTCAGCGTACATTTCATTAGCAACATACTGACCAGCCAGATTGAGAAGAACCTATAAAAAATTGGAATTATAGGTACAAGAAAAATATATAGGTACAAGAAAATACATTGTCCTCTCAACAGTAATAAACTTGAATTCATAGCAGATAATTTCAAATTAATTTCACCTTGGAACTATTGTCTCTACCACTTGTAAACATCCCATCTTTAATGTTCCTTTTTTCTTGCAAATTGATAAAGAGGAAACAAGTTTAAAAGCTACTTACTCTAGGTAATTATTTTATTTTTGTACATACGTTCAAAGTCATGCTACATGGGCCCTAGACCTAAGTAAACACAATGCTATAATGCAAGGTTATTAAAAAATATTCATACAAGATAATTCTCAGAAACTGTGTGTAATTTATGACTCCCAACATGTGGAAAATTGTCCTAATGCCTGTGGTCATTCGGCTTAGAGAGAGAATTTTTCCAAACTGCTGTTTCACAACAGAAGTTCTGTTGGTGTCAGGTAAAATACCTCTGCATTTTTTCCACAGCTTTACTCTGACCATCATGGTAAAAAAATTACCAGGTCTGCCTAATTCATTATATTAATTCTTAATAATTGTCTCTACAGCACTATCTGGGGTATGAATTTAAATATCCCTCAAGTATTTTTATGCATGTTGTACCCTTTTTTTTTTTTCCAAAACAAAAGTTCACTATTTGAAAACCAGAATGTAAATCTAGATACCTGTTTTAAGATTCAGGAATATTACTATACCCTGTTTCATGTAATACATTCTCTGCCACTTTATGAGTCAATTTGAAGGCAGCATCTGATCTTTCCTGTTTTCTCCTCTTGACATATTACATTCTCTAGACAATTTATTTCTGAAGTACAGGGTCTATATCTGCTATATTTTGATGTGCAGGTTTTACATGTGAGTAAGTATCTGAAATAGATATTCACGGGAATTCTTCTCCACTTAACGTAGACTACGTGCTTTCTTTGGTACTTGAGACTGCGTGGGAATGGACTCAACGACATAAATGGATCTCCTCTGGTACACTGCCAGAAGCATTACAACACAGACACACACACACTTCAGGAAACACTGACATTTCTGCTCAGGAGGTTTTTTAACAACGTTTCAGTCACAGAAGATTTTTAAGCACTTACTGTGTAAGTGAGGTCTAAGTTGATACTTTCTGGAGGAGCAACTTGTTCACGTTGTCTCAACAATTCTCTTTCCTGTCTTCCAGCCTCTTTTGCTTTCTCCAGAGCCTTAAATAAAATACTAGAATTTAACAGTGCCTTGAATCTTACTGACTCAAGATGACAAAAATACATTCAAAACAAGTATGAAGAGAATATACTCATGTCTATTTTCTTTAGATGCACAGACTGCACCAAATGCCTGAAAAAAGCACTCTAAGCCACCAAAAGGTTTTAATTAGGAATAAGCAGACATACAGTTACCCAAGTCTGCTTAGCTGTATAATTACGTACCCAATTTTAATCTTCTGCAGATTGGTGTCAATGCCCTTTGTACAAGTAATGCTCTGGGTGCAACAAGTGCCATTAACAGTCCTGTGTGCCTCCACAAGGGTGCAGTGACTAAGAAAGTAATGGTTACTACTCAAGGTGGCTATTTGGAAGCCAGTGGTGAAGGAAGTACTTCAAGATATAGTTTGATTCCTAGTCTGTACGATAGAAGGCAAATCCAACTTGGCTATTTTATAGATAATGAGTTAGCAACGTTGATGACTTTCACAGGAAAATGGATATTCTACTGGACTTCTCAGAAACAAACATCCTAGAGGACCCTTGGAATGGTCTGATACAACCTACATAAGAAAAACCCTTTGACATCAAGAGCATTCTTGACCATCCATGAAAGAGGCTCAAGAAAAACTAACAAAATAGATTGGTTAATTAGCCACTACTCAGTGGTACAACATTGCTCTAGTATCCTCCATAACAGAACAAATACATTCAAACTCTCTACTGGAAATAGTTCCTTATCCATAGTAACCTTCAATCATATCTAGGAGCTGTTAAATGCTAGCTACCCTGGGCCAAAATTGTGCCAGTACAACTAATTCATCAGACCCACCTGAAGAATGCAGATAGGGGGAAGGGCATTTTTGTAACACTGAAATCTTAACAAATATATATTCCAGGAATACAGCTTCAACCTTTTTTTTCAGCAAAGCAAGGTATTACTAGACTACTAGACTAGAAGAGTCATAACAAAGTCAGAATTAAAATTATTTTAATAATTTTAAACATTTGACCACAAGTCAGTTTGAAACATCTATCTATACAAATTGTTCTTCACATAACAGCAGAAATGAAGTGATATCCAGAAAAACTACCAATTTCAAGTCTCCACAGCTGTTGGCAACACAGCTTTCTTCAACCAGTTCATTCACTTTTTTTTCCAACTGCCTCATCTTCTCTTCTAAACTAAAACAGAAATAACAACAAAAGGATTAACATTAGTAATGTAACTGCAAACACTAAGCTTTTACACATTATATTCTCAATAAAACAATACAATGACATATCACATGTCACAACTAACTGGTTTTCCCATCAAAGAAAATACTGTGTGAAACTATGCCTAGAGAAGATTGTCCAAAGATAACACATTCACATTTTTGAGAACAGAGACCTAAGAAAACATAAATCCTCTGACAAGAACAATATAGACAGGCAAATTTAATGAATCAAATTTGTTCAAGAGAAGCAATGACAAAACAAGATGAGCTTTCATATCAAACACTAATGAAATTAAATATCACATTAAAAACAATTAATTGAACCTTCATTTAAATAGATAACTCCAGAGCATTGCTTGCAAATGCAGATCATAACAAAAAGTTGTGGTTCTTCTAGACTTTTTCCACTGCTAACTAACCAAACATTTCAGTAGGATTCCCTATTCCAATATAGCTACAAGTGGGGGTACAAAACTTTGGTATTGAAAAGCTCAATGACTTTCTGAGTGAACTCCACAACATTCACACCAGCCTGCAAGTTTCAGCTCAAGTGCTAAGGTCAGAGTGAACAGGGAGAAAGAGCAGGCAAATTCTCCCAAGTTCTTCCCAAAGAGCTGAAAGCATCATGGTGTTCCTTGCCTGTCACACACACTTTCATGGTCCTGCACAATTCTATGTAAGTATCACAGCATTTGTGTGGCAACAGCTACACTCGGGCTGCTGAGCTAGTCAGAACCAGAAATCACTGAAATCAGATGTTCCTGAAAGTCAGTGCAACTGCTTCAGCAAGTCAGCCAACCGCATGCACAAATGTTTGTGGCATTATTCTACCAAGTTCTGAGTTTGGCCCCTCAAGGTTTTTGTAACTGCCTGGATGTTTTTAAACTCTACGCATGGTTGGTTTCCTGTTGCTGTTAATGCTTTGAAGAATGTGATTCAGAACTGAACAAACCTGTCTGAAGTTTTCTTTTCCAGAGGTGAAGCAGGACCTCTTGGTTGGCCAAGAGGATCAAATGAAGAACCTGCAAAATTAACGGAGCACTGAAAACTGTAAAATAACATCTCCCTGTGGCAGCTGGCGATTTCTACAAACCATACCTCTCACAGCTGCCTTAGTGTAACCTGCAGCTTGCACTGCTGTCATTGGTCGAGAAACCCCATCCTCAAATAAAAAAGAAGATACATTAAAATAATCTCACTAAAAATGATGTTGTAGACAATACAGACGTAATTATATACTTTTATTTTTAATTTTTATATATTCTACATGTATTATTTTAATGACAAATTATTCATCGCACGTCACTAAGTGTTAGAAAGTACTACACTGTTATTGCTTCCAACTCTGTGCTCAAATAAAATACACATCACTACTCTCATGCTTTCTGACAGTACTATGCTCAAGAAAGGACAAATTAAAAGCGTCGTAATTTGTATAATTCAATGAGCTTCTAAATACTTGTATCTAACACTTACCAGAAAAATTCATTGTTCCAAATGAACATAAAATGTAAATATTGGACCTTTTACCTGTATACTTCCTGTCACGGGTCTTCCCATAGATGAAGGTAAAGTTGCCTTTGACTACAAAAATAAGTAAATTGTTTGAAACTGTCATTCACAAAGCATAAGAAGCATATGTTACATCTTCTCAACATTAAATTTTAAAAGTTGAGCTAACTGTCACAAAAGTTCATAGCAAAGGTCCCACTTATGTTACTCATATGCAACATACTGCCGGTGCTCGGCAGACTAAAATATGTTGAATACTTCTGTTAGTACAAATTCACAATAAAGTTTTTTTACATATTTGGATATTTCTGTTAGCTCTTTTAAAAAAGAATTACATAGAAAATTATCTGAGGCAGCAGAACTTTCCATTATTAAATTATTGAAATGGCTACCTTTAAATTGAACAAGTAATTTACATAAAATACTTCAGTAAAATTCTGTGTAGAGCTGATAATATCTGTCACTGTATTAATCTTTCGAGTTATATTTTCATGCAGATTTATTTTATCAGTAAATACAGATACACTTTCTAACTGTCAACAGGTATCTTCTCCATTTCCTGAATGTCACATACTGCCCTTCCGTGTAAGCGTTAAAAATGTAAAGAAATAAATGTGAAATATTTATTAGTAAGTACTTAAGTTTGCTACAAATATACAATGCAAACAGACAAATATATAGAGTTCCAGGCCATGAAAAAGTATTCCCCTAATTCCCACTTAGAGGCCTATGTTTTATTATTATATTCACTATCCACATGATAAAAACATCATGATTGTTTTTAATTTTTATTGCTAAGGATGAACATACATCAGCAAGGATTTTTGTGCAGAAAAAGCAACTGTGGAGTGAAAGATAAAGTGCTGTGGAGTGGACAATGCTTTGGAAGTTTCTAGCTTTGCTACTGCAGATAAACATCTCCATCTTTATTATCCCGAGGAAGTGCTTTTTTTGTGCACTCATTTAACAAGACAGCTTTTCCCCTTACAGCTTTGTACTACACTAAACATATGCAAATAAAACTGCCAAGAAAAAGCAGTGTCAAAAGTCTGAGCAACCTGATCTGGCTGAAGATGTCCCTGCTCATTGCAGAGGGGTTGGACTAGATGACCTTTAGAGGTCCCTTCCAACCCAAACCATTCACTGGTTCTAATTCATCCAAAGCAGGTAACACAAGGTTCAGAGGAAAGGTTGTATTCCAGTGACATAATAGAATTCAGGTGTTCTTGAAACTGTTAGCCAGCTAACTTGCATAAGATCTAAAGCCACTTTTTGTCCCTTTTTTGTCATAAAACTTAAGGAATATTATATCCAAAAGCATTGTTTTTTCAAATTTTACTGAGTCAGGCTAACAGATACAAAATTTATTGGAATAAGGGGGCATTTTAATCTGTTTTGTTAAGAGTTACAATAGGTTAAGTATAACAAAAAACATAACCAACTTTTTCTGATTCAACTAGAGGTGTTTCAGAGCCCATATTCTTCAAGATTTGATTTCACCTTAACTTCCAGAAAACTTTCCCAAGCCCAAATAACAACCTATTCAGTTCCCTCTGCAAGGGAACCTGGTTAACACCTTGGTCTCTAATGCCTTGTGCACTACAGAAGATTTGCAGCATGGTTCAGGAGAAAAGAAAAACAACCAGTAACCATGCCTTGACCAAGTGCAGAGTTGTGAATTAAAACTAATGAATAGATACAGTTCACTGGAACTAAATCCTTAATTTAAAAGGGCTCGCTTTGTGCATGGAATTAAATGGTATATTTATTTTTTTGGAAATGACATTTTCATTAAGGATATAACAGAACAAAAACCTGCCCCAAATCCAGTTGCTAGAGGTCTTGGACTTGATGTACCAGGAATTTTGGCTGTCACCTGGGTGGGAAAAACAAAGAACCAAACAAAAAAACCCCGCCAATTAAAAACTGTACGTGTCAATTATTAGTGTTTCTACACAGTAAGATCTACATTAATGTAAAGTGCTTTAAAAGGTACTTACAGGGGGTCTTCTTCCATGACTTGTTCTTGCTGCCTGTTGAAAAGCTACGTCATTTTCTAAATCCTAGAAAAGATAAGGTAAAGACATCAACCCTTTCAAAAGCACAACACCCAAAGTCACAGTTCCACAACCTTCAGACTACTGAAAGCAGATAAGGTAAAAAATCAAAAATTCTTCACAAAATACTTGACTTGAAGGTAACTGGACAACAAGTTTTACTGACAGTAAATTACAATGATATTATTTGTCTATCTTTTTTGGTATTTTAGATTACGAAATGTAAAAACTTATTTTCTAGAAACACAGAGAAAACAGCTGAAGTCATAAAATAAAACATGAACTTTTTTTTCCACACAAATGCTTATTACTTATGCTATTTCTGAATTTTGACATTAACAACTGCAATGCAAGGCATTAAAACACCTCATGTCTCTCAGGTCCTGCAGCAGCTCCCATGAATTGGGCACTGGGATTTCACACAAGATGCCAAGTCTTGCTAGTGGGTTTGGACCAAATGACATCACTGCTGTCCCAACTCCACCACACCAGCAGTTACCCAAAAGTGGTCTGCAGGGCTACTTTAAGACATCCCAGATGCTCTACCCAATTGCACAGAGACCTGCAGGATTCCATTCTACTGTGAGCTCCTCCAGCAGCAGTACAGTAGGAAATCAATGACCTACTGACCACTCAGTAGCCTCTTTTGTCAGAAAACTTGCTGCTGCACACAACCTGGGAAACAGCACATTGAATGTGCCTACAGATAATTCTGATTTTATACTTCATAAATTTTGACTACTACAGCATCTTGGATCTGTTCAGATCTGCACAAGTACTTAGCTGGAATAGAAAGCTATCAAAGAATTAACTATTCAAGAAGATCCCCGAGAAACTTCGGGTATTTCTTGCTAAATAAAGTAAATTTCACTCAAAGCAGTTGTAAACTTGCACATTATTGTACCCATAAGTTCTTATCTTACACTTCTAAGTTAAAATTCTATGTATGGGAAAGGTGGGAAACAGCAAATACCTTACCTCCGTGTCAAACATGGGATTATAATCATTGTAGCCAGAATAGAGATCATCTTCATTATTCTCAGGAGCCAGATGCACATTTTGCATCATTTTTCTGTGAAACATTTAACATGCCAAATGTTATCTTGGTGGTTTTATGCAAATAGTTAAAAATGTAAACAGCAGTAGTTTGATTAGTCATAAAAACCAGGACTTGCCTATAAACAATATTAAATGGCACCATTTCATGGATTAGTATTTTTGTTTGTACTTAAACCAGTTATGAATATTGTTTTAAAGATATTTATCATTAAAACTAAATGACAATAAAAAGCAACCGCATTACTACTTCTAGAATGGTATCTTTGCACTGTCAGCTAACTCATGTTTAAGATAACTCATATTCTAAAGCTAGTCTTTATAGGCCAAACCACAGTAGTAAGTCTAATGAAAGATATTTCATCTCGCTTCAAATTTTCCTTTCCTTTCCTCCCTTCCTACATTCTAACGTCAACATAGCTACAGTTATGAAGCCATTTCAATTAAAATGGTTTTTAAAAGATAGCACTAAAGAAGACCGGGTTCCAAAGTCTTTCTGCACCAATATTTCCCTGTCTAATACGGTGCGTTCACCTGGTGGCCTTCCCCACGGAAGGCAGACACTAAGGTGTCTCACTTTGCCTGGCTACCTGTTTTCGTAAAAAGCCCAAGAAGGCAATGTTTGATTTCATCGATAACATGAAGTACATGCCCTTCAGCAAGCAAGCCTCAGCCAGGACGAAGCGCACGGTTCCTCTGCAGCAGCAGCGGGAGGAGGAGGAGGAGGAGGATGTTCCCCGCAGCTTCCCCGCCGCGCGCGGTACCCCCGCGGCCAAGCCGCTCCCGGCGCGGGCTCCTTCAGCGGGGACCCGGTGAGGTGCCTCGGAGCGGGGGCGGC
>VXAZ01002690.1:0-12466 GCA_013399875.1 Gymnorhina tibicen | reverse complement strand
TGTGTATGTGGCCTTCCCGGGGTGGGGGGGTTTTACAACAGAGCCAGTTTGTGTAAGGCAGAATGGCTGTTAACTCCCTTTGACCAGAGGTTATGCCACACACCCAAAAACTCTCCTCCTCCTCCCTTGGTTGGGGGGAATCTGTGCAAACCTGGCCTCAGTAGATGAGCATGTGGGCTATGGCCTCACCCACCCCAAACCCAGCCAGGGATGATTTTTAGGACAGCTGCTGGATTTGGCTTTCTTGTGGATGCATTCTTCTCCCTCAGCCTTGTTTACTTCTCCCTAGACCTGAGATAATTGGACAATAGTGTCACCTTTATCTTATTTCAAGTTCCTTTAGGTGGCTTAACTCACAGTCAAAAGTTCCAGTCAGGAGGCATATTCAGGGTGGGGTGGGCTTTGGTGGTCACAGCTTCTTTATACAGTTTTGCCATAATGGGCAAAAGTCCTTCATAACAATGTTTAAGCCATGAACCATAACATTTCAGTCTCTCACACCAAGTTTCTGAGAAAAGTTCAGGAAAGCAGATACATAATGGTATTCACTTGTTTTTCAGGGTAATAGAACTGAATTTGTAAGGCCTTAGGTACTTACTGATCTTAGAAAAGTTATCAAGGAAGAATTAGAGAAGTCTGTAATCTGTCTTCAGAAAACTTTACTTTTGCTGTTGGTTCAAAATATTAAATGGCATATTTTAGTGTTCTGATTATTAAACTCTGGAAAGTGTATTATAACTTAGTCAGGTGATACCTAGACCTTAAAGAGTGAAAAAGCAAAATTTCTTAAGCATTGGATAACAACTTGATCTTTTTTTAATAAGCAGCATGTATTTCAGGTAGTGAAGGACTGTGCTGAAAAAGAGCTATAAAGACTAATTTGTAATATGTTAATATCAGCATTAATACCTAAAGCTACACTTAGTAAGTGCTGAAAGATTCTAATTTGAGAATGGAGCAAGTCAAATGAGATTGATGATGATAGTGTATGTTTTAGCACTTTTGATAGTGCTTTGAGTGTACCTGCATATAATAAGGCCAGAAGTAGTCTTTATTTGTGTTATAATAACATAGAGCTACAATAAAGATGAGAAAATTTTTTTAAGGTCTTAGATTTTCTGTTGTGTCCACTGATTTGGTGTATGGCTGTAAAACTGCAAATTCTTAGGTGGTATATCAGAATAAGTACAAGTTTGCTTTGTAGTACTGAAACAAAGGTATAGATTGTTGAAATCCCGTGACCACCAGCAGGCAAGCAGACTGATTTTACTCTTTTCTCCTGCTGTTGATTTACTTTGATCCCAGAAGTTTAGATTAACTAGACAAATACTGCTGTCAATTGCAGTTGTCATACTGTTGAGATATATGGTTACAGCTTGTAGTATGGCTTTTGTAAGTTATAAAAAGTATTTCTTTATACACTAGAGTTAATTGTTTGGTGTGCTTGAGTTTTCATGAGCATCAGCAGACAAATATCCTGTTTTGTGGCTGCCCTTAAAGAAGAAGGCAGTAATCTGGAGTTTTCACTAAAATGTCTAAGTGCTATAGGCAGTACTTTCACTAAATCTAAATTTTTGGAGGACAAGTGTGTCCTCAATTTGTAGTAGATTGCTTGATTATTATATTCTTAGTTCCCAATGGCAATAAAACTAGGATTTGGTTACTATATCAGGTTTTCTACTAGCCTTGTTTTGCAGAGGTCAACTGCCAGTGAAGGTGAAGTATTTTTATTCTTAACTTTTGCAGTTGATGGCAGAGATGAGGGTTAGAATTATCTACCTTTGAGAGATGCAGAAGTCTGCCTATATTTTAAAGACAAAAGATTTAACTGGCTCTTTGGAAATGCATATAGTGTGTAAATGAATGTATTCAACAGTCTAAAATAGTTTAATTTTTCTTGGAAGAGCAAAATCTGGTTTAAGCATATTTCAGAAATGCTTTTGGATCATCTGTTTTGAGGGCCTACTGTATACATGTTGTTGCTAGTTAATATTCAGTATTGGGCTTTGTATGCAATTTAAGCAAAGGTAAAGGTCTTGTTACAGAAACGTCCCCTAAAGATATAAAATACAGTTTTTAAATGACTGTTGCCCATCCTTCAGTGATTTTTGTTCTGTTTAACAAATGTGTTGTGAAAGTACAAACTGCTAACAATGTTATTAGCATCAGAATGATACAAGATCACCATTACTGAAAAAGTGGAGCAGTCCTTCTGGAGTCTGCAAAAATAAACTGTGCTAATTACCAAAACTGCTTAGTAGACCCAAACTTGGTCTTGCTTGTTTTACCCATCTAGCTGTGGTTTGTTTGGGGTTTTTTCTACCCTGTAAGTGCTCAGAGGTTAATAAATTTTTTGTTGGCCAATTAATTAAATTTGGTCATAACCTGCACACATAGTTTGGTGTCTGATAAGTATATTGCTTCTCAGTATTACTGTGTGTATTTGGTTTGTGTGGCAAGGTTTTGGTAGTGGGAGGCCACGGGATGGCTTCTGTGAGAAGCTGCCAGAAGCTTCTGCTATGCCAGATAGAGCCAATGCCAGCTGGCTTCAAGATGGACCTGCTGCTGGCCAATCAGCAATGGTGATAGCACCTCTGTCATAACATATTTAAGAAGGGGGGGTAAAACTGCTGCACAACAGCAGCTGGAAGAGAGGAGTGAGAATGTGTGAGAGAAACAACTCTGCAGGCTCCAAGATCAGTGGAGGAGGTGCTCCAGGTGATGGAGTGGGGGCTGTGACCCTGAGGGAAGCCCATGCTGGAGCAGGTTTGCTGGTAGGACTTGTGACCCTGTGAAGGACCCATGCTGGAGCAGTCTGCTCCTGAAGGATTGCACCTCATGGAAAGAAAAAGTGGAAGGGACCCACACTGGAGCAGTTTGTGAAGAACTGCAGCATGTGGGAAGGACCCACATCAGAGACATTCATGGAAGACTGCCCCCTGTGGGAGGGACCCCACATTGGAGCAGGGGAAGAATGTGAGGAAGAAGGAACAGCAGAGACATGTAATGAACTGACTGCTACCCCCATTCCTTGTTATGGTGCGGGAATAGAAAAATTGTGAGTAAAGTTTAGCCCAGGAAGAAGGGAGGGGTGGAGGGAAGGTGTTTTAAGATTTGATTTTGTTTTCTCATTATCCCACTCGGATTTAATTGGTAATAAATTAATTTTTCCCAAGTTGAATCTGTTTTGTTTGTGATGGTAATTGGTGAATGATCTCCCCTCTCCTTATATCAACTCATGAGCCTTTCATTGTCTATTTCTCCACCTGTCCAGTTAAGGAGGGGGAGTGATAGGGCAGCTTGGTGAGCACTTGGCATCCAGCCAAGGTCAACCCACTAAACTATGATAATGTTTTTTACCTCTCTTAGATGTTCCTGAAAATGTTACTTATCAATACAATTGAAGTATTGAATTATATATTAACATCCATGTAGCCATCTTTAAAAATGCTGATATCACTTTTTGTGGGCAAGGTAAGCAGACCTACTTTAATTCTATAACCCTGTAATCAATTTTGGTGAAATGCCAGTTCTTAATGCAGTTCTTGGTTTTATTTACAGCATTGAAATGGCTCAGGAGACAAACCAGACCCCAGGGCCCATGCTGTGTAGTACAGGATGTGGATTTTATGGAAATCCTAGAACAAATGGCATGTGTTCTGTTTGCTACAAAGAACATCTTCAGCGACAGCAGAATAGTGGTAGAATCAGCCCAATGGGTAAAGGTTTGAGATGGTTTTTTTTTGTATGTGTCTTGGAAACAATGTATAGGTGATGAGATGTATTCAGGAGATCTGATAGCTGCATATTAAAACTGTGAATATCAAAGGGGATCATACTTTAAATCACAATAAGAATAAAAATGCTGTTTTGTGTAATGTATTCTGGCCCACTTGGTTTTGAACCTTAAGCTGGATTTTTACTTACCCTCTGCTACAGTTGTGTTCTTATACAATCCTTTTGTTTTGGTCATTAACAATATAGTCTATATTAAGAAGATGCAGTAGAATGAGGAATGATTGGAAATGGTTCATAACTGTATTAAAACCTGCTTGACTAACTTGTATTCTATACTTTGCTTATAATTAACTTCTCAAATTTCTGTTATATAGGGACAGCTAGTGGTTCAAACAGTCCTACCTCAGACTCTCCATCTGTACAGAGAGCAGATGCTAGCTTAAGCAACTGTGAAGGTACTGCTAGTAGAAGATCCGGAAAATCAAGGTAAGATTATAGAACCATTTAGGTTGGAAAAGACTCTTAAGATCATTGAGTCCAACCATTAACCTAACACTGCCCAGTCCACCACTAAACCATGTCCTTAAGTGCCACATCCACACAGCTTTTAAACACCTCCAGGAATGGGGACTCAACCACTTCCCTGGGCAGCCTCTTCCAATGCTTAACCACCCTTGCAGTGAAGAAATTTTTTCTTATATCCAATCTAAACCTCCCCTGGCACAACTTGAGGCCATTTCCTCTTGTCCTATCCCTTGTTACTTGAGAGATCAACTCCCACCTCGCTACAGCCTCCTTTCAGATAGTTGTAGAGAGCAATAAGGTCTCCCCTGAGCCTCCTTTTCCTCAGGCCAAACACCCCCAGCTCCCTCAGCCACTCCTCATAAGACTTGATTTCTAGACCCTTTACCAGATGAAGGTATTATTTTGAGGTTTGAATGAACTGTGAGTATATAGCAAGTTAAAGTAACATTGCCCTATTACAGAGAGTTTCTGCAGAGGAAAAAGTGACAGTGCACTTTACAGTGCTTTATGAATCTTTATAAATTAGGACTAATTAGTGTTTGGTGTTGGACTACTACATTTACAAGGACGTTTCTGGTTTACCTGGGGAAATATTTGCTACAGTTTGCCTAGTTTCTTCTAGGGAAGAGAGATAGAAGTACAGGTCAGGAACATGTATCAATAACTGATTGGGTAGTCTGATGGATTTTGACTGTTTAAGCTCTTATGTACTCTAAACTAATGCAATCACCCATTTCACTGTATGTAAACAGAAATGTGCCTGTTGCCGCTTTGCCTGTAACGCAGCAAATGACAGAAATGAGCATTTCAAGAGAGGAGAAAGTATCACCAAAAACACAGATTGAGCCAGGTATGTTTACAGAGTAACACTGGATACAACTGGCTTAACAGAAGCTGACTATTTACTTTCTCTCCACTTTAGGGACAAGGATGTTGTGTGGGGCACTACCAAATGCTTTGCATGAGTCCAGGTAGATGTTTTTTCTGTCACTCTTCCCATATTTGCCAATCCTGTAACCCTGTCATAAAGACCTCCATGATTTGCCCTTAGTGAAACCATGTTGGTTGTCACTAATCCCCTCCTTATTTCCCATGTACCTTAGCATAGTCTCCAGGAGGAGCTGCTCCATGATTTTGCCAGGCACTGAGGTGAGACTGACTGGCCTATAGTTTCCTGGGTCTGCCCTATTTCTGTTTATAAAAATGGGGGTTGTTTCCCCTTTTCCAGTCATTGGGAACTTCACTGGACTGCCATGACTTCTCAATATGATGGATAGTGACTTAGCCACTTCATCCACTAGTTCTCTCAGGACCTGCAGATGCATCTCGTCAGGTTCCATGGACTTGTGCACCTGCAGGTTCCTTAGATGCTTTCAAACCTGATCTTCTCCTACAGTGGGTGCTTATTTGTTCTCCTAGTCCCTGCCTTTGCCATCCAGGTTTTCATCCACCAGTACCCCTAAGTCCTCTTATACATGGATGATCTCAATCCCTGCATCCCCCCAGCCTATATTGATAATGGGGGTTGTCCTGACCCAAATGCAGGACTTTGCACTTTGCCTTGTTGAACCTCAGGAGATTCACATAGGTCTACTTCTTGAGCTTGTCCTGGTCCCTCTGAATGGCATCCCCTGTGCCTGTTTTGTTGTTCCTGATGGCACTGCATTTTACAATGCCTGTGGTTAACTTATTGTTGTATTACTTAATAAAATTTAAAAATCATGTCCATGTCTGGAAACTTCTTTTTGCTCCCAAGTTCTTCAACCTTGTAGCAGGAGATCTGGTCTCCTAAAATTGAAGTGAAACAAACCTCATCTGGTAACCTGAGCTGGTGGTTGGTAAGAGAAATAACCATGGTGATGAAGAGGGCTACATGCCAACAGGACCTCTCTTAAGGCAATAAAACGTTCTGGTGATAAAAGGCTTTACTCCATATGAATAGGGTTATTGGTACTGAGGAGGCAGGTCTGCAGGTGACAGTAACAATCATTTTCCTACCATTGTTTCAGCTTCTGTCTGTCTTTTTATTCCATGGTAATCACTTTGAGTACTTTGCCTGATGATTAACACAGTATGATTTCTGGCGTAAAATTTATTTAATGTATACTAGAGGGAGCTTTTTGTGACAAGCAGTTGTCAGGATAGTATCTGATGAATGTGGGTACTAATGTCATGTCAGAAGAACTAAAACTTATATTTCATTTGAGACACAGTTTGGTGAAAAAATGGGGGGTTGTTTTTATGTGTGAGCTTTAGTTAAAGGGTGTTGTCCCTGTTCTAGCTGTTACGCAAAGCTACTTTGAGGACTTCATTATTAAAATCCATTATTAGATCTAATTCTGCTGGCATAAAAGTGGGTGGATGCCTGCTTTTTGCAGATGTTATCTGTGTCGAGTAATAAAGTGAACAATTCTGATTTAGGCCAACCTATGTAATCTCCTTGTCTTGGGACCTTTTAGTTGCCCATTTCTGCATGTTACCTGCTTTTCTTTTTTGGAATATGTTTTAGTTGTGGAGGAAGGATCCTGTTTGGCAGCTCTTTTCGGAAATGGGCCTTTGCACTTTGGATTATCATCATTGCTTCCTAGTTCCCAGGTTGCTGGTTGTGGCAGTGAACACCTGTCAGTTTCACAGAGTTCAGAGAATATTATGAGTTGGAAGGGACCCACAAGGATTTCAAGTCCAACTCTTAAGTGAATGGCCCACACAGGGATCAAACCTGTCACCTTGGTGTTACTAGCACCATGCTCTAACTGAGCTAATCTCAGTCAGTATATTTATGTAGAGAAGGAAGTACATTTGTGGTAACATTTTCCCTTAGATGGATTTGTTTTTAATCTTTGTTTTGTGACACAAAATTATCTAATACACTATATCTTTGTCTTGATGGATCAGTGAGCTCAAATCTGGTCACTGCTGCACCTGTACTGCTTCTTGTGAGGTTTGTCCTCCATTGGTTCAGGTGTTTCCTGCTATAAGTACATCCTATAACATGTAACTCCAATACCAGATTACAACAATTTCAAGGCATATCCATTACAATCTCTACCCTTGGTCCCTTTGTACCAGGCCATAGGCTTTAACATTGCAATGAACTCCTCCCCTTGCCCCTGGTCTGACTTGGATTTATTCATGGACTGCAGTCCCTTAGGAGTGTGCCTGCTCCAAGTGGAGCTTTATCTACAAGCCAGAGTCTCTTTAGGGTATACCTTCTGCAGCACAGACTTATCCATAGCCACAGTTGCTTTGAGGTGCACCTGTTCCAGCATGGCCTTTTTCATGGGCCACAATCCTTTCAGAGATGTACCTGCTCCAGTGTGGCCTTACCCACAGCAACAGTCCCTTCAGGAGTGTACCTGCTATATTATAGACTTATCCACAGCCACAGATGTTTCAAGGTATACCTTCTCCAGTGTGGACTTCTTGAGCCACAATCCCTTTAGAGGTGTATCTGCTCTGGCATAGATGTAATCATGGCCACAGATGCTTCAGGGTGTCCTGTTCCCATGGGGACTCATCCACAGGTCACAGTCTCTTTGACTTGAGTTCACACAGAGTTCCAGCCTGTCCAGCACAGCAGCAATGCCCTGGCCATTTGCCAGCTCATGTGCATGCATGGTCATTGCTGTTATCAAAATGTTCCCAGGCACAGCAGAGTAAGATGATAAGCAGCGAAAGCAAAAAGCAGCCACTAATGAGCACTAGACTTTAATTTGCAGTCAGGCAAGCAAGCCCATGAGCCTGCTGATAACTAGTTAAACAGCACTAACAGCTATAAATTTGACCTAGCACATTCCAGTCAAGTCTGTTGTTATCTCAAACCCTTCAAGCCCTTTGTTGGGTGCCAAAAAGGTCAGCCACTAATGAGCACTAGACTTTAATTTGCAGTCAGGCAAGCAAGCCCATGAGCCTGCTGATAACTAGTTAAACAGCACTAACAGCTATAAATTTGACCTAGCACATTCCAGTCAAGTCTGTTGTTATCTCAAACCCTTCAAGCCCTTTGTTGGGTGCCAAAAAGGTCTGTTGTGGTTTAACCCTGGTAGGCAGCTAAGCAGACACAGCTGCTCATTCGCTCACTGCCCCAGAGAATTGGAAGGTTCCCTTTTTCCATCTGCCATAGCTTACAACTAGCATTTCAGTTTAAAGACTGGTAATATAACAAATCAAAAAGGAGCTTGACCATGCTGCTTGATTTGGGAGATGTTTAGTCAATTTCTTAATTCCTGTCAGCTAAGGTGTGTGGTATCCAACAGGCTTACACTGTGGTGTCAATGTTTTTAACCTGATTTTTTTTGGTCATAGGCTTTCAACTAGATTATCTTATACTGAACACTACTTTCCTTGGGGTTTAAAGACAAGTTCAAAAGGTTCATTTGTTCATTCTGTTCATTTTGAAAATATTAATTGTCAAGACAAAGGAATTGCTTAATTAAAAAGAAAGAAGCAGCTGTCAAAATTACTCTGAAAAGTATTAATAGCAGTTATGATTGTAGTGCCATACCTTTGCTTTTTATTAACAGCATGCTTAAGTATGGAAAAAACCATTATATATCCAAGACTGGATAGTATTGTTGTCCTCAGAGTTAGCAAAATAGTGTTGATGCTGAACTCTTCACACTTTCTAGAAGAATCTATAGAATATTCAAAAATAAAGTCAGTAAAGAGCTTGAGTTGTTCCCTAGGACTTACAGTTATACTATTGTATAAGAAAATACTGATTTCCTGTATAAGACTTTTTGGGTATGAGCACTGAAAGTTCTTTGTTACCTCTAAAAGTTTGTCACTACTGAATCTTGTTCACAATCTGAAATATGAACTGACTGGAGGCTCTCTTTGTTCACTTCTACAGTGAATTGTGAAATGGGGTTTGGATCTGTGAGGCTTTGTGTTAGTAGTAATAGGTGCATGAACATAATACAAATAAAATCTTATAAGAGCAGGTATTAATAGTAAGGATAATAAAAAGTTAACTATAAGGGGTTCATGATGTTGAAAAAAATCCACTTTCAGAATGCAATGCTTACTGATCCAAAAGGATTTCAACTAAGAAATCATATTTGTGTGCATAAAGTTGGTTACAAGTGAATCCTTTAAACCTATATTCTCAATCATTAATTATGGAGTGTATTTTATAGTTTGCTCATTATCTTTTAAAACAATAGATGTAATCATACAATTGAGTATTCAGGAAAACTGAACAGGGACAGACTCTCTGGGTTGTATGCATTAAAGTTTGTATACAAACACCTCCCTTGTCTTTCCTCTCCTCTGCACTAATTTGAGTATTAAAAGGATTTTTAAAACAACTGATAAAAAATTTAATTTTTCAAAGAAAACTAACAGATCCACGCAAGTTCACAGAAGGACCCATTTTTATCCTGCATAGAACTTGAATAAAAAGTGAGAAATGTAACCAAAAGTGTTCATGACAAAGGCAATTGAAAGATAAGCCATTTTGACTCAAACTGCTTGATCATTAAGGTTGAATATAGTACAAGGATACTGATATCCAATGTAAATATGTACCTTTTTCTTCAAATTACTGAAAAAAGGTGTCTGAAACAAGGGCTCTTTTGAGCTGTGTGGCTTGTAGTAGTATGCTTGGTGTATCACAAAATCAGTGGTTTGAAGCTCAAGAATATTAGGTGTATTGTTTGAGGTTTTAGATCATCTGCAAGTATAGTGGCAGAGTAACTTGGTACTATGACAAAAAAGCATTACTGTAAATGTCATTTGTTTCTAAAATATGTTCCTATTGACTATTTTCCACAAGTATCCCCTCTGTTCAACAACTTTGACAGTGTTGTTATTGTTTTAGATTAATTTAAACTGGATCGTATTACTTTTAATATTGTGTGTACAGGACCTATATGGGTGAATACAGGTGATAACACTAGGTATCCTATATTTTCTAGATGATGGAACAGTGGGGAAAACTTGATAATTTTCTGTAGAGATAAAAGGGAAGTTAATAGAATACCTATTCTACTTACCACTCCAGACAATAAACTTCAGGGTCTTAGTAGAGGGGAATTTACTGTTAATAAATACAAACATGCTAGAGAAGTCAAGAAAAGGAAGAAAATAACCTTTATTTCTTTTGCTTGCTTTAACAGTTGTTACTCAACCAAGCCCATCAGTTTCTCAACCTAGTACTTCACAGAGTGAAGAGAAAGCTTCTGAACTGCCTAAACCAAAGAAGAACAGATGTTTCACATGCAGAAAGAAGGTTGGCCTCACGGGTATGATAGTACTTTGTCAATATTGAATAGATTTATATGATTAGTTGCCTCTTACTAGATTAAATTTGTTGAAATCTGTAGGCGTTAAACTTTTGCTTGCTGTTACAAAATCCATAATGTTAGATCCCTTATTAGAGCTGATACTTGAAAATATTCATTCCACTTAATCTGTTTGATACAGATGATGCACATACCTCCTTTGTACTGGCTAAGCCCTTAATTTATAGCTTTCTTAAGTCTGAAGCTTCCGAGTGATGTTGCTTTTCCTTTTCTTTATACAGGGTTTGATTGCCGATGTGGAAACTTATTTTGTGGACTTCACCGTTATTCTGACAAGCATAACTGTCCATATGATTACAAAGCAGAAGCTGCAGCAAAAATCAGAAAAGAGAATCCAGTTGTGGTGGCTGAAAAAATCCAGAGAATATAAACTAGTCTATTTGTGAAAAGACTGACTTTTGTTTTATTTTAATATGCCCTATGAAAGCATTAAAGAGCAGATGCATGGCCATTTTCCTTTGTTCTCCAAAGTTTTAATTTTAGCCTTGTCTGTCTTAATGTTTTTTCACAATGTTTGGTGTTTGTTACAGGCAGAATTGGATAGATACAGTCCTTGAAAATGTATATGCTCTCCTCAGAATATGACTGGATGGCTAGAACCTGCACAGGAATACACATGCACAGAAGACAGGCTCTAGTTCATATGTGCTAAACAGATGTTTGCTTCATGTTTGCAGCAGATCTGCCTTTTGAGATGTTCAAGGTGTTTATGACTAGCCAAAGACTGTGCCTGTTTGGGAGGATATGTCAGAAAGTCTGATGGTCTACTTCTATCCATTTAAAATCTTATTGTACTTTTAGTTTCCATGCTCCATTGTATTCCAGCAGAATATAAGACATGTAGAGGGCTCTACCATCCAGTAAGATGAGTGTTGGTGCCATATTTAATAAAAAGTCATTTAGCAATTGCAATGAGAAAAATGGAAAAAAAGTCAGATATGTATGAGAAGAAAACTATTTTAGAACAGATAACATTAACTTTAGAATAATGAAAATTATAATAATTTCCCAAAGGAAATGTCCTGTTAGAAACTTAAGAACTGTCCTGCAACAGTTGTCTGCTTTTCCTTGCATAGCTAATAATGTTGTGTAGCACAATATTGTGCTAAGATTGACTTAGAAAACAAAAGCTATGGGTGGGATTTTTAGACATACCACAGCAACTCTATCAAGTGACACATGCATCTGTGTAAGTTGCAGAAGTATTTCAGCAGTTTATTATTCATGTGTTTCTTAAATTCAGCATGTTCTGGGTTCAAAAGACTATTAGGAGCTTTTTTCAGTTTAAAAAAAAAAGTTTTAAATGTAACAATTGTGTATGGGAATCATACCCAACATGACTCCTGTAGACTTAAGTGGGAGCTGGAACCACTCTTGGAAGGCTGCTTTATCATTTTTAATTGTATTTGGGTGTAGGACTGTAGTGTTCTTGGGTGTATTGCATGGGCTCTGTTATCTACAGCTTTGTATAATAACTAGAAAGGAAAGTATAGTTCACTGATGCTTGTCTGGTAATATCATTTCTGTGTTATAATGAAAGGGGGTTTTGTGATGTATGAAACTTGTGGTGGTCTTTTATATAATCAAGTATAGTGTAGACTAGTGTTGTAATGCCTCTTCTCATGTGTATGTACACAAGATCCTACTTATGATTTTTATTGCAGTGTTCAATCTTAGTTTTTTAGTTCACTATTAAAGACATAAAGCTTTTGCTTTAAATTTGTTCTTTCAATTTAGTTATCAGATATGCAAGCATGTACAGATAGTTCATACTTAGGTATTGCACATAATCACATTATCCAGCATCTATGCTCTGCTGTATTATGTAAATAATAAAAATCATGTACAGAAGGAAATACTTTTTGTGGTATGTTGTAAATAAGGAACAACTCTTGTTT
>VXAZ01002682.1:163420-193166 GCA_013399875.1 Gymnorhina tibicen | reverse complement strand
TTTTTTTTTTTTTAATCTTAAGACTGCCTTTCCTGAAGAAGATTCAAAGCAGCTGAAAATAGCTTCATCACGGGAACATCAAGCATAACCTGGGGATTGTGGCACTCGTGGCAGGGATTCTGACAGTGTACATTTGCCTCCCCATTAGCAACATCTCACTGAACGCTCAAGGGTTTATTGACAACTCGTTTGCTTTGCCTAATTGTGTGCCTTGCTGCAGGGCAGGACTGCCTTCCCTTGGTCCTGCTGGGGTGAGGGGTTGAGGAGCCAGGAGCCAAGTCCATGCTCTCCCAATCCTGCTGCTGTGGGCTCGTCCCAAACCAAGCACCTAAAGAAAGAAATCTTTTTCCCCTGACGTGTGACCCGTCTCCTCCTGCCTCAGTCAGCTCTCAGACTGGCTGGCAAAAGCACTCTCAGATGACTGGAGTTTCCTCTCTCTTTGTTGTCAAAAAGTGCTCTTAGGAACTACCTTTACAGAGCAGCTGAATGTCTCTGGGCTCCGGTTAAACCACAGCTGGAAAACATCTCTCATCTCGCACTCAAAACATCTTATATCTAGAGATGTGAGACCTCGTGCCAGAAAGCTGTGGCGGAATTCTTTGCCCGCGATTTTTCCTGCTACACCAGCACTACTCTGCAGGAACACGAATATCCTGACTGCCTGTCTCTTGTCTGTCTGATTTGCAGGAGGAAGCGTGCAGAAAGCAAGTGGTGTTGGGAAAGCTCCGCTTGGCTTTTGGGGTTTTTGATTCCCCACCTCCCCTTTTTTTACGTTTTTATTTAATTTCTGTGTTTTACAGTAACCTGGTAGATTTGTCAAGGCTTCAGCCCTGCCTCTGGCTTGCCAGCCTCCCTTAGAAGCAGTGCTCAGCCAGACACCCAGCTCTCAGCAAGCCAGGGCTATTCCTGCTTGGATCCAGTGCCTGCCTGTCTGTGGGACCCATCCACTGCCGTAGCAGCAGGCAGGTTTTGTTGTTTCAAAATATCTCATACCCCAGCCCATCATACTTTGCCTCTTCTAAGGCAAATCTTAGCCTGCGTTTCCCCTTGGCATGGCTTGGGGAGGAATGGCCTCTCCAGCCCCTCCACTCTGTCCCTCTGCTCTTCTCTTTGCTGGGATTTTCCCTGGAAATTGCTGCCCTCGGTCACCAGCGAGGCCTTGGACAAAAAGCCTCTTCCTCTGTGCTCCAGCACGGCTCTGTGTGGCTGCACCAGCCCCTCAGCTCAGTTTGCTTATGGAAAGCGTGTCTGAAACCTTGAGAGTCCTGCTTCCTGACCACCCAGCGAGTTCCTGGGGGGTTTCTGTGCTGCTTGGAACTTCGATGAAAGCCTAAATTCATGCCCTACCTGCAATTCTGCATTCCTACCTGCAGGACTTGCAGGAGGCCTCCACGTGTAGCTTGTTCCTTCTCCACGAACCTTCCCTGATGCCTGGGCAGGTGTGATACAGTTGCAGAGGCACTTTTAAATCTGCAGAAGCACTGGAAGGGGAAAAAAACCCTGCAGAGAGGGCTGACTGCAGTTAACTTTTCCACTTGATCTCATGTTCTGGTACCATCAGGCTTTCAAGAGATGGCAGCGGGGTTTGGTCCGGAGGGTTTAGTGTCTGGGATCTGGGAGATGGGGAGCTGTCAGTGACGGCCATAAACTGAAACAGAAGTTCCATCTCAGTGAGGAAGAACTTTGTTCCATGAGGGGGGCAGAGCCCTGGAGTAGTTGCCCAGGGAGTCTCCATCTCTGGGGACATCCCAAACCCACCTGGAGAGTTCTGTGTCACCTGCTCCAGATGACCCTGCCTGGGCAGGGGGGTTGGGCAGGGTGATCTCCAGAGATCCCAACCATCCCTGTGATGGGATTCTGTGAACATAAATCCTGGCTTGTTTCTAGTAAAACACATTTCCTGGCTCGGCCATCGCCGTCTCCTGGAAAAGTCACACCTAATGGCAGATCTGCCAGTGAAGTCAGTGGCTTTGGGATTTCTCCCATGACCCATAAAACTTTGTTTGTTCTGTGATTCTAACAGCGGGGTGGCCTCGTGCTGCCCCTTTGCTCAGGGCTGGTTGTGAGGAAGGACTCTGCAGCTGACAGAATCACCTGCCAGCATAATGAAATGCATAGCTAAATAAATATAAAAACACCAGACAAGTGAGTTGCTTTTCTACAAATCCCCCTTTGTCTTTGCTTTTTTATTGAGGCTTGCTGAAGTGCAAAGATCCCTCTGTAAAAATAAGGTGAGCAATTAGTATTAATTGATTTGGGTTTTAATACGGGTTGGGATGAGCTTGCTGAGGCTCAGCGTGGCAATGCGTGCAATTCCAGGAGAAATTGATTGCGTTTTGTCTCATCCATGTGTCGCTTTCCCTCAAACTGCTAATGAAATTCCATCACTAATGAACAGGATGTTCCATTAAATGCGCATTCAACTCCTAATCGTTAACAAGTGTCTTTTTAGGATCCTCCTTCCCTGCTAGCCCCCTCCTTTGCTGGGTATACAGTGTTGGATTTTACTCTGGGTTTTTTAAAGATGCGAGGGGAGATAGCAGGAGCTGTGCGTCCGTTCCCGCGTTCCTCTTGGGAGAGCTGTTTTGTAATGGCCTGGCTGGGCTTTCTGTGTGTTGTGCCTTTGGTAGCAATTACTGTGCTTGCATTTGTGGCTTGCAGTGCAGAACAAAGCTGGTTTGTGTGCCTGGCCAGTAGCCATTGTTGACAGTCGATAATGTTGGAGACCTCTCATTGTGGCTGGGATCTGAATTGTACCAACTTCTGCTGAACCCAAATTACAGGGGTTTAATTTTAGCGTCAGGGCTCCCAGGCTGGAATATTTTCTTTCCTCTGGTAATAAAGCAAAGAAGAAGTCGGTGTTTGAGGTTTTTTCCTAAACCTGCCACGCGAGAGGCGCAGCTGAAGTGTCGCAAAAACTGCCAGGATTTCTGTTCTTACCCTTGTCTGCTCCCAGGCTGTGCTGGGAACACCGAGCTATTGTGTCCCACAGGGTGGGTGAACTCATTCCCTGCCTGTTAAAATCTGTTCTGTGTGTGTTGGGTGGAAATACTGAGTAAGAGGGAGTTGCTGGGGGTTCTGCATATCCAGTTACTGGAGCAGCTCGTGGACCATGAACCATTTAAACCACAGCCCAAGGAGCTGGACGGGAGGGTGGGACCCCCATTGTGGGGAGCTCTTGGGCCTTGGCTGACCATCTGCTTTTCCTGGAGCTTTGAACGAAGTAATTGGTGTTACCTGGGCGTCTTCCGGTTTCTTTTCTCAGTGAAATTTTCGTGAGTAGAGTGGCTTGAAAAGGAATGTGTCATTTAGGGAGGTTCAGGTTGGGCATCAGCAGGAATTTCTTCACGGAAAAGGTGATTAGACATTGGAATGGACTGTCCAGAGAGGTGGTGGAGTCCCCATCCCTGGAGGTGTCCGAGAAGGGCCTGGATGTGGCACTCAGTGCTCTGGGCTGGTGACAAGGATTGGACACAGGTTGGCCTTGGAGGTGTTTTCCAACCTGGATGATTCTGTGGTTTACAGATGTCTGAGAATGGTGTTTTTCCAGAAGTGATTAGGAGATTAAGTAACGGATTAATTGTAATTATTGCACTGGAACCCTCCTGATGTGCCTGTGTCCTCTCTGAAAGGGTTGTGTGAGAGAGGCTGAGTGCCTTGTTTTACTTTGGGCAATTATTTGTTGGCAATGCACGTTCTTGTCCTTGTTTCTCAAATTAAAGCTGTTTAGCTTTCAACTTGGACTTGGTGTGAAATTCCTGCTTCTCTTCTACATGTGGAAATTATTTGTTGGCAGCATGTGATTTCAGGGGAATGTTCTGATTTGCATCACAGGAAGGCTTCAGAAGGTCGGGAGCATGAAAGGACAGTTCTCCTTTGGCCACTTGCAGGTGTTTGGAGGTCCGTGCTGGGGCAGGATTTGGGGTGAACCCAACCTGGATGAACAAGGCAGCTCTTGGTGCAGCCTCCTCTTCCCATGGAGGCATCCTCACATCACACTGATTTCTTCTTCCACTACGAAATACATCTGTATTTCTGTATCCATTATATGAAGGTACTAAATAGTGCCAGACTCTTCTGTCCTAGGCACGAGGATAGACCAGGGCAGGTGCTGCTGACACTTCTCCTCAATGCTCCCCCAGCTTCCAGTAGTGTGCACTGGGGGGATTTTTGCAGCCTGTTTGTGTTTAACAGCTGCTTTTTTCCAGAGGCAGCCTCTCGCTTGGTTTTTGACAAGGTGCACCAGTTCAGGTGAGGACTGAGTGCGTTTCTCTCTGGGTAATATGAACTTGAAAATTGGCAGTGCCGTCACCGTATCTGTCACCTGTCAGGCGTGTGCTGCGTGAGGCTCACCATGGCCCGAGGACAGCCTTGGATGGTGCTGACCAGCAGCCAGCAGTTCAGCTGCTGGCCAGGTCCGCGGTGTGGGTGGGGTGGGTTTGGTTTGGTTGGTTTATTTATTTTTGTAATGCATGGTGTGTGTGCCATCCAACCCTGCCCTCTGGCAGTGGGAAGTTCATTCTCTCCCAGCCTGTGTTTGTCCTTGGCATTGCCCCGACCCAGGTGCAGGACCTGCACTTGGCTTTACTGAACATCACGAGGTTCTCACAGTGCCACCTCTCCAGCCCGCCCAGGTCCCTCTGGATGCCCCATCCCTTCCCTCCGGTGTGTGACTCCACCAGAGCTCAGTGTCATCAGCAAACGTGCTGAGGGTGCACCAGTCCCACTGTCCTCGTCACCAGCAAGGACATTAAATAGTTCTTCCATAGAGAGGGAAAGAAGTTCCCCCAAAGCTCTCAGAAGCAGAGCTGGGCTCTGTTTTTAAGACAGCAGACCTTGTAAAACAAAGCCTGTGAGTATGGGCACCCTTGAATCAAAGCAGGGTGAAAAATGTACCTGTGCAGTGCTCGGTTGCAGCTGTGAAGTCAAATGCTTGAGTTAATGGACGGATCCCACACGCCATCCCTTTTCCTTGCCTTTTCTCCCCACTGAGGTTGGAATCTTCACTGATGTCCTCCCCCTCTGGCCTTGTCCAGAGGTGAAAGAGGCAGGGGGACAGCGAGGAGGCAGCTGGAGGGGGGAGTGGGAGGAGTGCTTGTAGGTTCAGCCAACAGAGAGTAGGTCTGCTCTGTATTTTTTAACTAAGAGTGCCAAAAGACACTCCCCCCTCCTTTCTCTTCCTGGAAAAGGAGGAAAAACATCCCTCAGAAGGGACCCCCTGGGGTGTGATAGATAAGCTGTCTGCATTTTTGTGGCAGGGAGTCATCTCCTTGCCGTAGCCCCTGCTCCAGGTAGGCTTTATCTGCCCCCCACCTGCCCCCCAGGGCTCTCTGGTTTCACTGCCTGTTCCACGGAACTAAACTGGTCCGGTCCCAGGGAGCTCCTGGGGCAGATGGATGTGGCTGCTGGGGGGCTTCTCCTGTGTCCCCCGGTTCTGTGCAGGTCTGGGTAGGGCACGTGTGTCAGGACTGCTGCTGGGAGGACAAGCAGGTGCCCTTCCTCCTGCTGGGCACCTGGAACTCCGGCCAGGTGAGTTGCACGCTTCCTTGGCACGCTCGCTCCCTCCTTGCTGAGCTTCTGTGGCTGTTTCTGGCCCTGGCCCCTCTAGTTTGGTTTCTTGATCTGGCTCTCTGTTCTGCAGAGCTCAGACATGGAACCAGGGCTTGCTGGGGTGACAGGGACCCTCTCTCTGCCTTGGGTTGTTCCATTCCAGTGCAGCCTGTTGCAAGTTGGTTTGGTTTTTTGTCAGTGCTTTCCCCGTTGCCTCCTTCTGCCCTGCAGTGGGAGCAGGAAAGGCAGCAGCAAAGGGGACTGAACCCTGTGCTTAAAACCAAACTCTCAGCTTGGCGTAGCTGTAGGAGCAAATCCGTAATTTTTCTGCAGAGAACCCAAATTTTCTTGAAGAGAAGTTATGCTTCAGGTTGTTCCTTGTGCTGGAAGCTTGGAAGGACATCCTTGAGCCTGGCTCTCTTGTCTGACCTGTTTGCTTCGTCCTGGGGTGGGAGACAAGGGAAAAAAGGAATATGGGTGGACAAGAAAGGGGAAAGAATGTTTTTCCAGAAGGACTGGAGCTCTGGCATGCTGTAAGGGTTGGCAGCAGCAGTGGAAGCAGAGGTTTGCTGAGAGCCCTTAGGATCCACGGCGGCCGAAATCCTGTGGAGGAGGCAGGGGCACCCTAATGGGAATCATCCTGTGGGGAACTGGGAATGGCAGGACATGGAATGCCTCGGGAGATCTGCCTGCTGCAGATGCTCCAGGTCTCTGGAATCAGTGAACAACTGAGTCTCATGCACAGGGAGGTAATTTGTTCCTGTTTGGATGGGCAGGAGAGGGAAGAGCTCGTGCGTGGTGGGAGTGAGCCTTGGGATAATGTGAGCAGCTTGGGCTGGGGATCATCTGTCAGATCATCCCAAATCCTTGCTGACAGAAGGAATGTGTGGATTCCTTGCCTCGTGGCTGATCTGCTCCAGCACAGGCAGACAGGGACCTGTTTATCCCGTTGGGAAACCAGTAACCTTTTAGGTGCGGGGAAGTCTCCTGCCGGGTTCCTGTGCCCCCCGTGAGGGGAATCCTCACGTGAAGGGGTTTGTCAGCACCCAGCTGCAAGCCTGGGTGGTGCTGGGTGGGGGACCTTGGTGTTTCCTGACCCTGTTTGTGCAGAGCCCGCAAGGACGGTACCTGCTGAGGGGAAACCTGGGTTAGAATGAGGGGAAAACAGTGGCAACGATGACGATTCAACTTTAATGTCAGTGATGGACAGCAGTCTCTCTTTAGGCTGTCCCAAAAGGAATCTAACCCTTCTCCCAAACAGAAGCCGGAAATTCCTATATTTTTTGTACTTTTGGAATTTTTCCAAGGAAGCAATGAGAGTCATCTGGCATTTCTGAGAGTTACCCAGGGGTGCTGCCCTGCCTGGGATCTGCACAGGGCTTTCCCAGCACCAGTGCTGGGGTGCTGATCTGCCAAGCTGAGCATCTCTCTCCATGGCACGAAATTATTTTCTTGATGTCGGCTGTCAGTGGTGAAACTGCTTCCTCTAGAGAGCTGTGCCAGAAATGGAAAAGCCTGTGCTTGGCTGCTTCTGGTTCTGGGACTGCACTGGGCTTTGTGAGAAGGGATCATTTAATTGCCATCACCATTCCCCAAGGGAACGGCTGGAGCTGTGTCAGGAGGGGTTTATGTTGGAGATCAGGGCAAGGTTCTTCTCCCACAGGGTGCTGGGCACTGCCCAGGCTCCCCAGGGAATGGGCACGGCCCCGAGGCTGCCAGAGCTCCAGGAGCCTTTGGACAGCACTGCCAGGGATGCCCAGGGTGGGATTGCTGGGGTGTCTGTGCAGGGCAGGGGTTGGACTGGATGGTCCTTGTGGGGCCCTTCCAGCTCAGGAGATTCTGTGATAAGTGATTATGAAAATACAGAGGCACTTGGGGACTCAAGGAGTTAGGAGTGTCTTCACTTGGCTTGGGCTGGCAATTCTGGATTTCCCCCCAGTGTGGATAGAAAGAACAAGTTGTCCCAAGGGAAGGATTCTGTGTCAAATTTTTTAAAAAGAGAAAACCAAAACAAACTAAAACCCAAAACCCCCCACTTTAAAAAAATCCACTTCTAGCATGTCTGTGCACTTAATCACCTCTTTAATACAGGGGACAGAGATCTGTTCACCCCATCAAAGTGCCTGATGCAAATGTACAATATTCTCTCAGCCCCCCCTTTCCCCCCTTTCCCCCCCCTTTCCCCCCATCCCCCTTTAATTCTGGAGGTGGTGGGAAGAACTGTATGTGAAACACTTTATCTCGACAGGAGAAAGTGTCCGAACCTGTTTGTACTTCAGGGCCAGGTACTGCACCTCCTGCTTTACCCCTGTGCAAGACCAGCTTTCCTTCTTTTGTGTGCAGGATGCTTTGGGCTTTCCTTTTGCTCTGTAGTGTTGCAGAATGGGGAGACGACAGAAATATGGGAAAGGAGAGGCAATCCTGTGTGTGTGTGTGTGTGTGTGTTATTTTCTGCTTGCCTACAGAAGGTGCATGTGCCCTTCCTTCCCAATTTTTAGGTACCTGTTGAAGAGAACTGGGAACCTTTTTCTTCTCTTTCACCAAGTGCAGACAGCCAAATGCTGCTGGAGCGGCCTCTTTTTTGAGGCGTTAAAGGTTTCTGTCTTTCTGAAGAAATTAAGAAGTGCTGGGCTCTGATCTGTCTCCCCCATCGAGTGGAGCGCATTTCTTGCATGTGCCACTGCATGTTTCAAGAGCAGGGTGGTAATTGTTGCTGGTTTGACTTGGTGGCAGGTTGAGATGGAAGGTTTGGGTGAGTCCATGGGCTTTAGTGCCTCAGTGGGACACGCTGCTCCTAATGGAGGCTCAGAGCTGAGGTCACTCTGTGTGGTGCCATGAAACACCGCCTGGCTTGGCCTGAGTGTGTAGGACAGCTGATATCGATGGAGTTCCTCTGGCTTGCCAACAAAACTCAGTCTACCCTTAAATCTTGTCTTTCCAGTTGGGTATGGCAGTGTCACTCCTCCGTGGATGCTTTCCTTCAAAATTATCTCTGTAAGCGCCGTGGAAGAAGATAATTTCTACCCTTCTCAGCTTTTGAAAGAGATTCAATCAATTTGTCTTTTGCTAACCTGTGCCAATGTTTTCTCTGTTTGAAATACTGTTTCTCCTAGCTGAGATTAAAATTTCCTATTCTCATTTAACTTTAGAACGTTCTAAAATTCAGGGCCTGAAAGTTTGCCAAAGTAGAGTTGTTTTGTGTAACTGCTTTTTACAGAATAAGATGTAACTTGTAGAAATAGTGTTTAAGGGAATTTAAACACTGATAATGATCTCTCCATCCATACAGCTGAAATCACAGTGATGTCACTGTGATTGTCAGACGCTGGGTTTCTCCTTTCAGATCTGCTGAAGGTTTGTTCTGTTTGGGTCTGTTTTCATCCCCCTTTCTCATTATCAGAGTGCTGCTGCCACTTACTCTGCCCTCTTTGTACTTGGGTTGCAATACCTGCTTCCACTCCAGAGGTCTAAAGTAAATATGCTGCTATTTTGGTTCAAGTAGTGTCTTTAGTTGCTTTTTTTGTTGTTTTTATTCTGAGGTGACTATAGCCCAGCATACCACTCAGTATTTATTTGTGTTAAAGTGGTGGCCAGCCTGTGACCTGCAGGCCCAGCGTGCTGAAGCATTTCACGTACAATAGTGTGTGCCTCATAAAGAAAACACTGATAAGGAAAATAAATCCGAGCCTAAGCAGGAGGCTGTGAGTATCACAGGATGCTGTGCCCCGTGGTTCAGCTGCAGTGACCCTGCCAGGGCTGCCTGTCACGCTGGGTAAGGGGAATGAGGAGTCAGCTGCCTGCACTGCTGCTTTTGTTATCTGCCACAGTGAGCGAGACTTCTCACGGTCTCTGGAAGGTGGCTGCTGCTCCAGGTGTGGCATTCAGCCCCAGCCGGGGCACAGGGGCCTGGAGGCAGCCTGTGAGGCGGGTTTGCACAGCCCCAGGGCTGGCGAGGGGGATCCGTGTGTCCCCGTGCCCGTGCTCTCCATGGGGCTTCTGCTACACAAGGAAATGGATTTGGTTTTTCCCCTCGTCTTTTAAAATTGCTGCTGGTGGTCCCTTGAGTTCTGGAAAGCTGGTCCTAGAAAGAGACTACTGAGCTTTCTTAAAATAGCTAATTAAGTACGTATTTAAGCTTGTCTGTGTTAGAAGCCAGCCAGCCTAGCTGTAATAGGATTGTTCTGGCTCGTTTTAATTGCACTGATCTAACTCGTGTGGATGCTCCAGTGCGGGGTAACGTCTGGGAGCAGATTTCCCTCGGAAACCTGCAGTCAAACCAACCCCTTCCCAGGATGACAGAATCCAGGATGGGTCAGGCTGGAAGGGACCACCGTGGGTCACCTGGTGCCACCTCCATGCTCCAGCAGGGCCATCCCAGAGCACGGGGCACAGGATTGTGTCCAGAGGGGTATGGAATATCCCCAGGGAGGGAAACTCCACACATCCCTGGTCTCTGTTCAGGGCTTGGTCACTGCCCAGGGATGTGGCTCATGCTGGGCTGAGCAGAGGGGAGGATCACTCCCTGAGCTGCTGCCAGTGCTCTTCCCAGTGCATCTCAGGATCCCCCACCCCTCCAGTCTGGCTGCTTGGCTTTGCTGTCTGACCCTGTGACTGTGGGGACCCTCCTTTTCCCCTGGCAGCTGAGACCCACCCGCAGCTCCGAGCGATCCAGGTGGCAAAGAACATTGCTGATGCTCATCCTCACGGGTCCTCGCTGCTGCGATGTCTTGGCACTGCGGATGACCCACATCGGGGGGAATGAGAATAGTCTTTCGTAAATATTTGAAGTCAGGAGTTACTCATGCATACAGTATTCAATTTGATTTATTTATTTGATCCAGTGTTAAGAGCAGAGGAGTTGAACACTCGGAAGTGCAGGGGAAGCCCTGCCTGAAGACTCCTTGTGTGCATTCAGCAGAGGGGTCTTGAGTCAATGGTGTGCAACTGTGGCAGGAGTTTATTTTTGTTTCTTCCTAGGGCCTCCGTTCAGGATGTCTCCTTTTAACAAAGAATTAATAGGGTCCCAGTTTTTTAAACATCCCTTATGTAACCTCCAAAATACATTTTGAGCAGAAGTTTGGTTGTTTTCTTTTTTTTCTTTACAAAAGGAGCTTGTGCTGAAATAGCAGGACAGGTCTTTGGTGGGAGGTTATTGCTCTGCTTTGCACCTCCTGTGGCTTTATGGAATTGCTGTTGCTCTCCCTTCCTCGGCTGTGGGAATTCCCGCTGGAAATGGTTTAGGTGCTGGGGGAATTTGGGCTGTGTTTCATGTCAAACCTTTGCTGGGCTCAAAAGGTTGAGAGAAAGTTGTCCTCAATGTTAAATTCCTTCTCCACAGGCAAGGAGGTCAGGACTAACCCCTAACTAAAGCAAGGAGGGCTTGCATGAGCATCCCACTGCCAGGAGAAGCTTTTGGCTTCTTCCCTGGGAAGGCAGCCTGGCTCTGGGGCTGCTGCCTGAGGGAGGGTCCAAAAATCTCCCCCTGCCCTTTAAACAGTATATAAAAATACAATAAACTGATATTTTCTCCTTTGGGGTTTAGATTGAGCTTTTGATATAGCAGTGTCACAAACTGGGGAGAAAAAACGTGAATAAATACGTCAAAGCTCCCAAAAACCCACTACCTTCTGAACCCTTCACTGCAAAAGTATTTGACTTCACTAGCTTGTTTTAAGCCTTGGCTTCTGAGCCCCTTTCAAATCAGATGTATTGCTGAAACCAGCCTGCAATAATCGGGGAGTTTTGCTGCTGACTTTGCTGTGTGTGAGAGGGAATCCCTTTTTTCCTTCGCTGCAAATGGATTGCTATCAGGTCGCTTCTCCTTTTTCTGGAAGGAGGTTTGCTTCAAAAGACTTGAAGTATAAATTCTCTGTCTGATATTTGCCTTGAATGGGTAGCACTGCTAAAAAATTAATGGAGTGGAATAGCCTGGATGATGATTTCGCCTCTGATGTGAAGAAATTTTATATTCTTCTTTTCTTTTTAATTGCCTGGTGCGCTTTCTTCTTAACTATCTATATATCTATCTCATTTTTCTTTTTTCCTGTGCGTGCAATTCCCTGGGATCCTGGCGATCATCGCTGGGTTAGCAATTTAGTCTGGCATTGCTCTGACTGGGGCAGCTGCTGACGCTCCTAATGCGGCCCCGCACGTTTGATGTTTATGCTGATAACCCCAGGCAGCTGGGGATGCTTCAGCTGGGTAGAAATGGAGCTGAAATAAAAAGTTTTTATACTCTGAGACAGTTTCCTGAAGTGGGGGTGACAGTGATTTCCACTCCTTTCGCTCCCGGTTGCCGCACCACGAGCGGCTGCGGCGGCTTTGCCGCCAGTCCCGGTGGGAAGGGGCAGCAGAGCCCTGCCAGGTGTCCCAAAGCCACCCAAAACAGCCTCAGGAACCTCTGTGACGGATGACAGGGGCTGGACTGGCTGCTGGTCCCCTGCCACCCTTGCTGGGTGCCCTGGCAGGGCTCGCACAGGGAGCCAGGGATGGAGAGGGGGTGCCCAGTCCGGGAAGCGCCTTCAGGAGCTCACCCACTTCTCTCGGCTCGTGTGCGCACAGGGACTTTTCCAGGGAGAAATCAGGATCTGGCAGAGACAGATTTTACTCTGGAGCAGTGTTTTATGTCACTTTGCAGCAATGTTTGTTTCCCCTGGGCAAAACCAAATGGTGAATACCTTGTAGAGACTGCAAAGAAACATTAATTACTGTGGCATATTCTGGTCTTTGGCTCAACTCGTGCCATTTTAAAAGCATTTTCCAGAGCTTGGATTTGTTTGTGTGGGAAGTCAGTTACATAATTAAAACAAATTCTATTCTATTATTCTATGTTTTTCAGCCAAATGTTTTCCCTTAAATTAGTACTGTCTGTAGCTAGGTAAAAACGAGGAGTGTCTTTGTCGAAGTTTTTTTCTCCTTTGAAGCTTTTTTTCATGTGCTCTTCCTAATGGGCATTTTCCAATATTATTCTTTGTAATTGTTTTGTGGTCATTGTCTGCTCTGGTTTGAAAAGGCTCATTAGGAAGCAAAGCCCTTGATGCCAGCTCGGGAGTGGTATTTATGATGTGTGAGGTGCTCTCACTTTGGTGAGGGTGGTTTGCAGAAGGCATTTCTGCTGTTCTGGGTCCTGCTGTGAATGGAAGTTGTTCTGATGAGGAAATTGCTGTTTTCCTGCCTGCCGTGCTCCAGAGTTTGTGTTGGTGCTGCCGGGAAGCGTCTGGGATTTGGGCTATCCAGGTTGGAACATGGGTGGCTTTTCCTTGCGGAGAGCCTGCCTGGTGCTGGGGGCAAGGAATGAGGATGGCAGCGTTCTCAGACCGAGCAGGCAGCTCGGGGGGCTCTGAGCACAGGGGCACCCACGGGGTTGGGATTATCTGGTATTAAGTGAAACAGCAAATGTGCAGCCGAAATCCGGGCGTCGGGCACGGCGCTCCCTGCTCGTGCTTCCCAAAGGCTGCCGGGGTGCCGGGGCAGCCTGGGGGTGGTGCACACCCGTGGGTTCGGAAGCAGTCCCGTTAGGTTTGTGCAGTGGCAGCGGGAGGTGAGGATGTGCTTTGCGGGAGTGGGGTCTGATTTAAGCCGGACTTCACAAAACAGTGTTTTGCAGAAAGAGCTGTGCTGGCGAGGGAGTGTGGCAGCATCTCCTTTCTGGAAATATCTTTCTCCCGGGTGCCTGGGACATGGCTGTAACTCTTGAGGTGTTCAAGAGTTTTGCCTGCAGATCATAAGAGCTGCTTTTGGAGGGGCCTTTGGCTCTCCTCAGTGTGGGAGGGATGTTTCTATGCAGTGCGAGTTGTGAGGTGCACCTCAGCTCGCTTCTCACCCATGTCTCCTTATTTTGTGCTGTCTTGATGCTGGCATCTCTGAATCACAGAATCATTTATGTTGGAAAGGACTTCCAGGATCATCAAATCCCAGCTGTGCCCCATCCCCACCTTGTCCCCAGCCCAGAGCACTGAGCGCCACATCCAGGCTGTCCTTGGACACCTCCAGGGATGGGCACTCCAAACCTCCCTGGGCAGCCCCTGCCAAGGCCTGACCACCCTTTCCATGGAGAAATTCCTGCTGATGTCCAATCTGAGCCTCCCCTGGCCCAGCCCAAGGCCGTTCCCTCTCCTCCTGTCCCCGTTCCCTGGGAGCAGAGCCCGACCCCCCCGGCTGCCCCCTCCTGTCAGGGAGTTGTGCAGAGCCACAAGGGCCCCCCTGAGCCTCCTTTGCTCCAGGCTGAGCCCCTTTTCCAGCTCCCTCAGCCTCCCCTCCTCAGACTTACCCTCTGGACCCTTCACCGGCTTTGTTGCCCTTCCCTAGACTCGATTTGAGCTGGACCTATAAAATTGCGTCGTTCTTTCCAGCTGAAGTCCAGGAGTTTTGTTCAGCTCCGCTGTGATCACTGAGCTTGCTGGAGGTACAGATACAAGAGATGATCTCCCTTGGGTATGGCACTGAAATACCAACTGCACTCGGGGCATCTGCTGAACTCTTACACTCGTGGTGTGTAAATACAGAACTTGGATAGACTTGTAAAGCCTTGGCCTCTGTGGAGCTGAAACCATCAGCAGCTGGAATAGCCTGAACTGGAAGGGAGAATGGAACTGTGTTTGCATTCTGTCTACTGGATATCTTGCAGGGAACAAGCCGTGGGTTTTCCCTGCCTGTTCCACAGGAGCTGCATTTCTTCTGGCGCTCAGTTCTATCTGTGCGTGTGAGTGTGCCTGCAGGCACTTGGGAAGTGCTCACCTCTGACTGTGTTCATGGAGCAGCCACCCCTCAGGAGCTGACCTGGGCTCCTGTGGAGCTGAAAACATGAATCACACCAGCCTGGGAGATGTGGATCCCTCAGGGAGTCCCACATCCTTCATCCTTCGTGTGTCATCAGCAGAAGGGACTCACCAGGTGGCTGGAGTCACACAGACAGCGGGTTCGTGGCCATGGGCGCCTGAGGAGGAGGGACCAGACGGAGCAGTTCTTCTTGTTCCTGCTATCCACATTCTCAATCTCTCCAGAGCCTGCTTTTCCAGCACCAAACATGCCTGTGCTGTTCCGTGCCGTGGTGGGTTTGCCTTGCCAAGTGAGGACCGATCCCAAAAGGCTCCTGTGGGGTGCTACAAGGAGCTCCCCCTGTTCCCTCTGCGAAGAAAACTGTTGGCACAAGCACCCACTCAGCCCTCACTGACTTCACTAAGGGTTTTTGGGGCAATCTAACCCTGAAACTTCCCTGTACTTGGTGCATCATTATTTCTGGCTGCTCGGAACCAGAACGGTCGCATACGTGAAACTTTTCTTCTTTGCTTAATTTCAACACGGCCATTCCCCTTTCTGCAATCTGCCTGCCCTGCTGAGCATGGGGATGTGTGGGACACGTCTGTTTCCTGGTGCCTTTGAGTAATTGTGTACAGACCATCTTCTCACCATCTTCTCACCCTAAAAATCCCTGGGCAGTTGGGCAAACCAGGAGCTGACTACAAGGGAAAAAGATCTTCACTCTTGGATTGGATTCTGACACTGAGTGCATCCCTGGGCTATCAGGGATGGGGAGGAGTTGCCTTTGAAACTACCATGGAATCATCCCCACCACCAACTCAGATGCTCCTTTGCCATTGAAACGGGAAGCAAAATCACTTTTCACAATCTTCCCTTGTGAGTTAGGGAGCAAAGGTCGGTGGCTGTGGATTTTCACGGCAGGGCCCTGCTGTGGCCGAGCTCAGTGGTGGTGTTGAGCTGCAGTTTGCTCATCCCATTCCCTCCCCGGCTCCCGGCCCCTCGAGTGAATTCTGCCTCGTGTTCGGCACAGGGCCATCTGTTTTCCTGTACGTTCTCTCTTCCCTGGCAGCCTGGTCCGAGTGGAAAGGTGAGGCTGGATGCATGTGTCGAGGAGCAGCTCCTTTGTTCTCCCAACAGCTTGTTTGCCAGCAGAGGAGCCAAGTGACAGAGGGAATGCCGGGGTTTTTGCTGTCCTGAAAATGTGCTCCTAATGCAAGAGTCCTGGGGGTTATTGACAGCAGAGCTGAGGGCACCTGAGTTTTGGGGTTAGTTTGGTACCTAAGACATAAAGGTCTCTTGCGACTGGGCCTGAGCAGCCTGTTAAAGATGCTGAAATCTGTATTTTGAGCTAACACAGATTTCACTATGTGATTCCTCAGCATGCCTGCCAGAGTGCCCCCAGCCCCCATGTCCTCCTGATCCGTGCAGAGCTGTCACTGCCATCCAGGTTTTCCTGTGCTATCTCCTTCTGCACTGTAAATGGTAATTTAATTTCCACATTTAGAGACCTTAATTAATTATGAATAAAATCGTTTGTATGAATTTTAGAGCTGAAGGGTGGTGGATTAATGGCTCTTTGGGAACGGGAGGCCTCTTCAGCAGAAGGGATTCAGCAGAGGAGTGTGGCTGTGCCAGCGCTGCCCCTTCTGTCCCGTGCCCACCCCTGAGACAAAAGGACCTGTGCTGTCTGTCCCGATGCAGCAGTGCCCGGCTGTCTGTGTGCAGACACGCTGCCCCGTCCCGCTCTCCCCACCGAGCCTTTTGGGTCTCGGGGAAGGCAGAGGGCAGAGCCGAGCGCAGGTTTCGTACTCCAGGCACTTCTGGGCCCAGAAGGGGTTAGTTTCCTTTTCCTGGAAGCTTTGCCCGCAGGAGTGAGCGGCGAGCTTGCCAGCGGTTTGGCCCGGCACAGGTTCCCGCTCGGGGTCGTCTCCAGCCCTCGCTCTGCTGCGAACGCCGCCCTTTATCCCAGCAGCCCTCCCGAAGGCCCTGGTTCTGTGTGTCCGGCTCCCGAGCCGGGCCGTGTGTCCCGGGGTCCCGGTGCTGCCGGGCGATGCCTTGGCTCGGGTCGGGGTTGCGCAAGGCCCGTCTGGAGGGCGGATTGCCATCGGCAGGCTCCAGGATTTTTTCATGAAACCACGCTTATCCTCCCGGGGGTCAGCTGGAGGTGATGGGATCGTGTTGCCTGCAGTGACTGACAGGGCAGTGACAGAGTTCTGTACTCCACAACTCTGGTTTTATTCCCAGCGAGTGCCATAAACCAGCCCAGCCCCAGGAGCAGCAGCGAAGGCGAGCGGGGCTGAGGTTTTCATGCTACCAAAAAATATCCAAACACAAGTGGTCAAATTACTCACAGGGCCCTCTGGTTTTGGGTGACTTCTTCATGCCTAATCATTTCTTTTCCAAGCTAATAATTTCATAGCAGCCTCTTGATCCTTATACCTCTGTGCATTTTGTTTGCTTGTTGTCCCTGGCTATCATCCTGTTGTCCAAGTCTTTCTCCCCCTCTTTACAGAATTGTGCTTTAAACCGTGCCTGGTACTCGGAAAACACTGATGTTGTAGCCCAGGCTGCCTTTGGTGAGATGATTTGTGACAGGAAAAGAGAGGCACAAGCTGGAAGCCTTTGCTGTCTGGGTGTATTTACCCCAGTACTTTACAGAATCAGAGAATCACAGACTGGTTAGGGTTGGGAGGGATCTTAAAGATCATCTGGTTCCACCCTGCTGCCTTGGGCAGGAACAGCTTCCACTATCCCAGGTTGCTCCAGCCTGGCCTTAGACATGTTAGGCTGTGCTTAAGTTTCCTTGAAGGTTTAAAGGAAAACTTAAAAAAAACCCAAACCCCCCAAAAAAGGCATGTGTGCATCAAGGTATTGAACTGCTAACAGTTCATGCAAACAAGAACATGTTCAGCTACTGGAGTTCCCACTCTGGCACATGGCCACAGCCTCCTACTGAAGTGCTCAGCTGTTTTGGGAACCTGATCTCAGAGGTCTGATTTACACTGGTTACACCAGTAACTCCAGTTATGCCCCTAACCCACACCACGAGGTTATATTTAAAAGAGGAAAAGGCAGAAAAAGCAGAACCTTGGTGTTTTCCTGTTCCTTGCAAATCCTGAATTTGTTTTCAGTTCCTTCTTACCAATTCATGGGTTGCCCGGTCTTGCTGCTGTGCGAATCTGTAGCATTTTAATCACTGGTTTGTGTAGGACAAAAATGGTGTTTCTGTAGCTAATCACGACGCACCACAGTGGCTGTTCACGAGAGGGTGAGACAGGAGTAGAACAGCAGGAGGAGGTTGTCCTGAGCTTATATAACACAGCAGGTGTTGCCCTTCCTTAGAATGTTTTCCAAAGAAAGGGAAAAAGGAGGGAAAACCAGAGGTAGATGGCACAGGGAGGACTGTGGATGTTGCCCTGTGTCCCGCTCAGCTTGCCAGAAGGGTGAAAGTCCTGGAGCTCTGAGGTCCCTTCCTGCAAATCCAAAGGATCCTGGTGGGCACGAGAGCCCCAGGCTGTTGAAGGAAGCAGCAGAAGGAATTTGGGCACAGCTGGGAGCTGGCAGGGGGCATGGGGGAGCTGGGAAAGGAGGGCTGAGGGGTAGCATGGGCGCAGGAACAGGGGCTGGACAATGTCTACCCTCACCTGATTAATTCTACCTGATTACCTTTAATCATTGGGCTCTAAAAGTCCCTGCCCTCCTGCCGGGGAGGGTAATTACATTCCCATTAGGAGCCTGGGTTTCCCTGGGAGGCGTGCGAGCCTTGGGGCTGCTCTCAGGGGCTTTCAGAGGTCTCAAGGTGTTATTAGGGAGTGTTTTATTGCACCCTGCGTGGAGCTGTGGGCGAGTGTCCCTCGCTTCCGACAGGGTCTGGCCCCAATAGTCTCAGTCCTCACTCTGTTGACTTTTGGCCATTTCTTAACCAGCTCTAAAAAGTATCTGGAGCAAAAGCGGGTCGCCTAGCAACCGGGGCGGCCGGAGAATGGGTCAGTGATTAACAATTCTGTATAATCAAGGTTAAAAATGCGGGGCAGTCTGCACCGTGGCTGCTTGGCTGGCCGGAATATTTCAGCGCTCCGACGCCGGGATTGATGGCGGTGGGAAGTAAATTCATACCAGCTGTAGTTTTGACCTCATGAGCACAATGATTCAAACCCTGAAACCAGACTGAAGTCTCTTTCCTTTACCGATATCTCACCAAAAAAGCGTTAAGTAACGTTTGGATGAGTAACATAGGCATGGTCTGTGTTTGACGTGTTTTATCCCAAGGCTCTGGGCCTTCCCCGGCCGTGGGACTTCCCAAACAAACAGAAATAGATCTGCACGGGAGAGTGGAAAATAGGGAGTCTAGCTACAGAGCAGAAATGAGGAAGGGCAGTGGGTTTCTGGTTCTGGTCACCTGTGTGAATGTTGATGCACTGTTCCTCCAAGTGAGCAAACTACAAATGTCACGGAAGCTTGATGAATATATTTTCCTGAGCCTTATTTTGGCAAAGTGATCATTTTCCTAAGCCCTTGGCGGTGCTTTGACTTCTGGACGGAGGGGTCCCTGGCAGCTTTTTCTCCTTGCAGAGTAGGAAAGGAGGTGTCTGGGTTGTGATTTCATTTACCCCCGTAAATGTCCCAGCACTCCCCGTTGCTGCAGGAACATCCAGTGAGAATATCAATCACTCGAGCAGCGCTGCATCTCTTGGATGTGATACCAGGGTTGTTTTGCCAAGTCATTTACTTTCATTGTCTAATCAATTCCTCAAGTCTCTTGCCTATTTGCCTCTTTGTTTAATTAACCCCTCCTCTCAGCCTTGTCCCCCCCCAGTCGTCATCCTGATCTTGAGAGGTGAGGATCAGCTGACAGTGCCTCTTGAGCAGTCACAGGAAGCAGTGCATTCCAGGAGCTCTGGCTGAAGGTGATTTATATTCCTGAGGACTAATCGTCCATCACTGTCCGAAGCTGACAGTGTCACGGGCAAGCAGCTCTCTTCCTTCACTCCCCTGGCCACACTTCCCCCTCCCCTGCTTCCACTGAATAGACTTATTCCCTGCCAACTAAAATAATGCATATTTTAAAGATCCCTTTCAAACTGATAGTACTCGTCACCTTCCTCACCTCCCACCACTGGTCCAGGAGAAGAATCATCTTAATGCCCCTTTCCACAAGAGTCAGATGATGTCTTAATGAATGCTTTCCTTGCTTGGTTTTGGTCTTTAAACACACTCTGCCACTGTTGGCTCTTTATGGCTTCAGACTAAGTGGTAAAATCCATATGTGAGACTGCAGAGGCTTTTAGGTGTCATTAGGGATCATTAATATGCAGAGCAATGCCAGGCAACAGAGGCTGCTGGGGTAGGAAGAGATCCATCATCTGCTGCAGGATAACTTTAGGTCAGCAGAAATCGGGCACAGGGGCTGGATTTGGGCAAGGATTCCTCATTTGTGTCACAGGAGAGTGTGGGGTAGGATGGGGAGGGAAAAGGCGACCCTGAGCAGCTCTGGGGTTCCTCCCACCCTCGTTCTGCAGTGTTGGTCTGGAGCATCTTTTGGATCTTGCAGTCACTCCAATGACTCCTCACTAGAGAGGCTGTGCCCAAACTTGATAGCTGGGACTGCATTTGTATAAATTGAATTAATACCCAGTTTCAGGCTATCTACTGCCTGCTTCCACAGGCCGAAGGGTTTTTTTTCCTTCCTCCTGCCTTCTTGATTAGCATCTTCATTTGTGCCTTGTGAGCCTTTTGCTGGCTTCGCTGGTTTGTTTGCCAGCAGGGATGGATCTGTACACCCACCACCCAGGCAGGTGCTTGCAGGGGAAGCCCTGGCACCTTTGTGGTGGCACTTGAGTGACTTTGGTGCCTTTGTGGGTTGCAGCATGGGCTGCCTGTGATGGAGGTCTGCTGTTTACCTGTGGCTGCAGGATGTCTTCCCATCTTCCCAGGAGCCAGGGAGACCTTTCTGCCTTGCCTTCCTTGCTCTGCAAAGCCAGGGACTATCAGGAGCAGGGGTGTTTGCTATGGCCTGTTGTGGCTCAGCGAGGAAGGGAGACCAGCTGAGCAAGGAATTATGTATCTCCTCTTTATTTAAAGAGTGTTTCTCCACCTTGGAAAGTTCAAAAGATTATTCTCTCCGTGCTGGTTTCTGATACCGGGCAGGCTGGAAATGTGAGTGGCTATGTTAATGTTGCTCCTGGCCCTCGTGGCATTCACTTCTGAAAAACAGAAATGGTTTTCATGTGCTTGGCCTGGGAGCTTTGATTTGAAATGAATACTGTCAGCCATGTGAAACAGATGATAAATTACGCTGAAAACGTGTTTTGGTTTCCAGCAGCAGCGCTGGGGTTATGCCACGAATATAGGACAAGCAGAGTCATTTGAGATGCAGGTGTTTGCCCTCCTGGCCCCTGCCGTGCTGTGCTGCACTGCTGGGAGGTGTCCCTGCCCATGGGCTGGGCTTAAAGGTCCCTTCCAACCCAGACCGTTCTGTGATTCCATGGTTTTCCCATGGTTGGTTTTGGTTCGGGGTGAAGCCAGCTCCCTGTGCAGTGACTCCTGCTCCCATGGGGCACGAGCTCTGGGGGGCAGGCGTTGCCATGTTATCCCATGGGGCCTTTCCCCAGGCTCAGAATCATGGAATCACGGAATCATTGAGGCTGGACAAGACCTCCAAGGCCACTGAGTCCAAGCTGTGCCCAATGCCCAGAGCACTGAGTGCCATGTCCAGGCTTTCCTTGGACACCTCCAGGGATGGGGACTCCAAACTTCCCTGGGCAGCCACTGCCAAGGCCTGACCACCCTTTCCATGGAGAAATTCCTGCTGGTGTCCAGCCTGAGCCTCCCCTGGCCCAGCCTGAGGCCGTTCCCTCTCCTCCTGTCCCTGTTCCCTGGGAGCAGAGCCCGACCCCCCCGGCTGCTCCCTCCTGCCAGGGAGTTGTGCAGAGCCACAAGGGCCCCCCTGAGCCTCCTTTGCTCCAGGCTGAGCCCCTTTCCCAGCTCCCTCAGCCGCTCCTGGGGCTCCAGCCCCTTCCCAGCTCCGTTCCCTTCTCTGGCCACGCTCCAGCCCCTCCAGGGCTCTCTTGGAGCGAGAATCCCAGACCTGGACACGGCCNTCCTGGGGCTCCAGCCCCTTCCCAGCTCCGTTCCCTTCTCTGGACACGCTCCAGCCCCTCCAGGGCTCTCTTGGAGCGAGAATCCCAGACCTGGACACGGCCCTTGAGGTGCCCCAGCAGTGCCAGCACAGAGGTCAGGGCTCCTGCTCCCCCCTCTACCGTGGGGGTTCCCAGGCACCCACAGCACAACCCCTGGAATTGACATTCCAGATTCAGCTTCACGCCGTGGTGGCAAAAGCCCTGCCCCAGGCAGAGGGATGGCTATGGGATACTGGCTGCTCCCCTGGACTCCTGCTTTCTGGGATTAGTTTTCCTGTTGCTGGTAGCTTTATATGCTCATTAAAAGCAATGGGAATTTGTGGGTAAAAGGGAAGATAGAAAATGTAACCCGATGTAAGCTCTAATGTGTTTGTAGATAAAAACCAACCTGACATGTTTCTGTGCTGGAGATTTATAATCTAATCATTCCTTCACTTGCTCAGCAGGGACTGGAGCAGCATGTAGTTATTTACATATAGGGAACATTAAACAGCCACCTCTTTAAACCATATGTGAACATAAAATCCTACAACCGCTGCTGAGTAATGGGTATCCGAAAGACGAGAATGAAACTACAGCAGAATGAAAAGGTGTCTCTGCAAGGAGCAGCTGTGCCAGGGGCATATTCTGTCCCCGTGCCAGAGTGGGAACGTGGCCCTGTGCCCTCCTGAGTTAAGTGTGTGCACAGTGAACACGTGCTGCGGGTTTGCTCCGAGCTCCCCCCCAGCCGTGCTGAGCGCGTGGGGGCTTCGTGTCCCTGTGAGGAGCTCGAGGGTGCCACCCCAGCGTCCCTCTGGAGTTGCCATCGCTCCTTCAGGGCAGCTGTGGTCCCTCCCAAACTGAAACCCTGTTTGTACCTTCCCCTCAGGTGGCTTTTGCCGTGTCCTGGCTCCCGCAGGGGCCCCGCTCCTGCAGGGATCAGGATGAATTTGTCCGGGTGCTGGGGCTCGCTCCTGGGACGGTGTTGTCTGGCACAGCCACTCGGCTTTGCCACGGCTCCTGTGGGCACCCGACAGCTCCCGTGGCTCCTGCCAGGCTGCTGCAACTCCGGGCTCCGTGCTTTGGATCTCTGGCTTTGGAGGTTGGCGAAGGGATCGGGGGATGTTAGCGGCTTTTCCTGCCCTTTTTTCAGGAGAAAAATGCGTGGAAAAAGCAGGCTCTGGAGAAATCGCTGCTCTCTGTATCGTACGAGCCCTAAAATACCACATTTTAATGTGTTCTTTCTGATGGTGGCTTAGTTTCTTGAAATAGACTCTCCTGCCCTTTTCCATTTCTTTTACTAATTACAAACAGGAGCTTGAGAACAGCTCCCTGATAAAGGGGAGGCATCCCCCGGTGGGTGCAGCTGCCTCCTGCAGAAGCCAGGCTCGCCCCACAGCCAGGTTTGGTGGTGGGTCTCAGCCTGCAGGTGAGAGACAGAGCTGTTTGTTGTGCCTGAGAAGGGGATTTATCCCTTCCCGATGAATCTCCTCCTCGCTGGGCTCCTCTGTGGCTCTGCTGACGGTGAGCCTGAGAAGAGCAGCTTCTGGTGGGATTTAGGATAAAAGGAGAAGTTAACTTTTGTGATACGGGGGGGATAAGACAGTGAGTTTCTATCACAGGAACAAAACGCTGTTTCCTACTTGTGAAACACCCTTTTGATGGCATTTTGACAAAATACTGTCTTTTGTCTCTCTCATCTTTTAACCCTCTGCACTCCTGGGCCCTGAAGGGAACATGATGAAAAATGTGGGAAGGCTTAAGCAGTGTTTTGTTCTTAAATCCCCACTATTTTAAAGTGGTATTTTAGAAATCTCTACTGTATTTTAAATTAGTTTGTCAGCGTATAATTACCACGAATGAGGTAAGAAACTCATTTAAACACGGCAAGTGTAGTGGAGAATCCAATTTTCAGAAATCAGTGGAAATTGTAATTGGAGTCATTAAGTGCCGACTTCGGTAATTAAGAGTCGGGTTTTGACATCTCGGGCTCCGTTGCTAATGGTCCGTGGAGAGGGTACAAAAATGTTGTGTTTGCCGAGGGTTTGGTGGCTCCTGGGCCTGTGCGGCCGCTGGCCACGCTCACACAGGGGTCAGTAGCCTGGCAAACGCCGCGCTGGTGCCTCCTCGTCACTCGTGTCCCAGGATACAGAGAGAAGGATCCCTCTGGGTAATGCTCAGAGGAGTTTTCTCAGCGAGAGGTTGACGCCCGGCTCCTCAGCCTGTCGTGCTTTCAAACCTGGGTTGTAAATCCTTCTTGATAAAACATCTGGATCTCCCTGCGGGAGTGAAAGTGCTGATAAAGTAACTCATGAAAGGAATCAGTGGTGGAAGTGCATCCTTGTCACTCCTTGTTTGCAGAATTATCTCTGGGAAGTCAGGATGTTCTGCATTTTTAACTCCTGCAGTTCAAGCAAGATGCTTTTGTCATGATAATGGAGAAACCGTGGAACCCCTGACATGCTGATAGTTATCATCATATAGAGCAAGCCTTATGTTTGCTTTCCTAGTAAGGATTCTAATTTTCCAGAGCAATGGCATTTACAAGGCTTTTTTCTTTAATTCTGTTGTTTTTCCCAACTCCCGGATGCTGCTGTCTGGCCTTCCAGCATGGGAGCTGAGGTGGTGGTTTTGTGCTTTTGAGCTTTTACACCCACAAAAAAATCCATTGGTGTCTGTGATCTCCTGGTGTGGATTTGAGTCTGTCATGACCTCCTGTCTCAGCAGAAGCCAGACTCCAGCTAGAAAGTTTCCTAAAACACGTTTTTAGCGCTTTGGCCGTGCTCATTTCTTAGGCATGTGAAAACCACTGGCAGTTAAACACTTGTTTTACCCAGAAATCCCCTTTTTGCCACGGTGGGGTTTTTCCCAAATTGCGCTTCCCTTCTCTTCCTGTGGGCTCTGACCCTTAGAGCTGAGTGGGTGCTTTCTCCTGGACTTGTCCGTGTTTATGTGTGATGCGAGGCATCCGTGGGATGGATATTCTTTGGAGCTGGGTGCCCGGCGGGATGGGCAGAAGGGACCAGGTGCCCTGAGGGAGGGCTCCCAGGAGCAGCCTCAGCCACCCAGCTGCGTTCAGAAGGAATGATCACAGAATCATGGAATATCTGGAGTTGGGAGGGACTCGTGAGGATCATCGAGTCCCTCCCCTGGTCCTGCTGCAGCCACGTGGTTTTTGGATACTGCGCTCCTCAGAATACCTGAGGAGTGCTGAATGCTGTATGACAGAAGCCAGGGAAGCAGCTGGGACAGGCTGGAGTCACCATTCCAAGCTTTCCTGAGCAGGCTGGTTGGGAAGGGCTGTCTCCTCATGCCTGGGCTCCACACAGCAGTGGGCAGCTCCCGTGTTTGGTGCTGGGGCTCCAGGCTGGGCTCCCCTCAGGGTGCTGTCCCTCTCTGCCGGGCACTGGCTCCCAGCTGAGCTCCTGCTTGCAGCTGCAGGCTGGGGCAGTAAGGAGGATACACTCTGCTTTAGGCAGAGTTTTCTTCCCGTTCCTTTTCGCTTCCTTCCCCTTTCCTTTTGGTTTATGTCTCTAGACAGCCCAGTTGGATTAGTGGGTCACTCCACTCACCGCGGGCTCTGCAGGACCGGGACTGGTCCTGGAGGCTCCGCAGTTCGGGAGCTGATGTGGGCTAGCAGCCTGCTAAGGCTGCATGGTCCCTGGGGGCTTTCCCTCCAAAGCCTGCAGTGGTGGATGCGTTCCTTGGTGTCACCTGGCCGGAGCTGTAGGGAGGAACCAACCCCAAACGTCTCCGTTCGGAAGCGTGCCGTAGCCTCTGGGCGGGACTGGCCATCTGTGGGGAGCACGTGGGGATGGAACGCCTGGAGCGCGGTTCAGATGCGTGCCCGTGAGCAGCTCTCACCGAAACGTGGGCTCTGTGCCTCAAACAAGCCAGCTCCCCGCAGTTTCCATGGCGAGCTCTCCTTCGCGTTGAGCACCAGTGGCGAACGTTGCATAAACGCCGGCCCGCGGGTTCCGTGTCAGCCCCGTGTTTGCTCTCCGTGCAGGCGGCTCCCGGAGAGGCTCCTCCTGGGTCCCGGCTCCTCTCCAGACCCTGCGCCGCGGGGAAGCCGAGCGGAGGCTCCGTGAAGGCTGAAATCTGTTGTCGATGGGACTGCCCAGAGGGAGAACTCAGCCCCTCTGCTTTGCAGGGATCTCTGCAGACAGCGCTGTCAAACCCTGTCCCTCCGGAGCTGCTGTGTTCACCGAGGAGCTGTTAGACCTCTGGAAAACAGATCTTGCCGAGGTAAGGACAAATGGCATGTCAGATCATTACTCCATTCTTTTATTTTAGTTTTTTCTTTCTTCAGTGACTGAGGTGTTTTCAAGAAAGAGAAAAATAAGGCTTTGCTACTTCTGGGACAAAACTTCTGTGCTATCCTTCCTCTTACGCTTTTATAGTTTAAATGTGTGGGTGTCTTGTGGCATCATGTGTGTCCCACCACACGTCCCCCCCTTTTCTCAGCCTTTTTAGTCATGAGGATTCAAGCCTCACATGCTCAAAATTTGTCACACGGACCCAGCAGCAGTTAAAAAAACCAACCCACTAAAAAACCCCCTCAGAAAACCCCAGGTGTGAAGTGGACCTCACGGTTTGGATGCTGGAAGCTTGGCCACACCGTATTTCCAGCACTGGAGCTCCTTGCAAGGAGGGGGTTTCTCCAGTGTGTCCCCAGGCCAGCGCTGGACTTGCCCTCCCATGGAGGATTTGGGATTTTCCCGTGGCTGGCAGTGCCCCGTGCCCGTTCAGGTGCGTGTCCTTGGGCCTGCTCATGTGCTTTGGTGGGGCAGAGGTGTCTCCTGACAGTCTGCCCCTGTGCAGGCTGCTGGTCCCTCCCTGTGGCACCAGGACTGTGCAGGAGGAGAGTGGAAGCAGTGCTGGAGGTGCTGCACAACCCTCAGCCTTCTGTTTCGGAGGGGAAGGAGAGAGGGAAGGAGGATGGATGGCGTTGCCCCGTCCATGCTGTGGCGGTCTGTGCAGTGCTGTGTGACCCCGGGGCTCTCTGGGGGACCTCCCTGGATCAGTTCCCACCTGCAGCATTTCCTGAGAACGTGGAGGCTCGCTTTGTTTCTGATAAAGCTGAAGCGCTGCTGGAAAGGGAGCATCCTCCCGAGGAGTCTCCTTGCCCTGGGCATGTCTGACAGGAGCGTCTTTCTCCTGCCCCCTCTCCCCTGTTGCCTGGTTTTCCCTCAGGATTTCCCTCACCACGAAGGTGCCAGTGTGAAAGGAAGGCATGGGAATTCCTTAGTGTAGCCATTAATCAGCCCTCCCCGAGACTTTCCAGTTGCAAGTTGCCAGCACTGAGAGATGTGAGCTGTTGGATCTGAGTAGCTGATCCTGCCGGGAGGGCACGGTGGGTGATGTCTGTGTGGTTTCTGTGCTCTCTTGCCCCAGTGCAATGCCCAGATTAGTTTAACACAGAGTTTCCAGTTATTAGTTAAATGCCTTCTTTTACTATTTCTTTCTTCCCCTTCCTGTACTTCAGTGAAACTGAACTAGGGAAGGGGTTCTGTTGTGATGGGATGGCCCATGCAGGTTTCCAGGCTCTGGCTCAGTCCCTGCAGTGTCTGAGAGGGGTCAGTAAATTCCTGCCTAATTTTGGTAGGCTTAGGATGATTTGTGCTGTGGGGGGCAATAGACACACAGGTCACAGAATCACAGAGTCACAGACTCAGCTTAGGGTGGGAAGGGACCTTAAAGCCCATCCAGTGCCACCCCTGCCATGGGCAGGGACACCTTCCACTGTCCCAGGCTGCTCCAAGCCCCAATGTCCAACCTGGCCTTGGGCACTGCCAGGGATCCAGGGGCAGCCACAGCTGCTCTGGGCACCCTGTGCCAGGGCCTCCCCACCCTCACAGGGAGGAATTCCTTCCCTATATCCCATCTATCCCTGCCCTCTGTCAGTGGGAACCCATTCTCCCTTGGCCTGTCACTCCAGGCCCTTTTAAATAGTCTCTCTCCATCTTTCCTGCAGCTCCTTCAGGTCCTGGAGGGCTGCAATTAGGTCACCCCGAAGCTTCTCTTCTGCAGGCTGAACAATCCCAATTCTCCCAGTCTTGCAAAGGATTTAGAAAAAAAAAGAAGAGGAATTTTCCCTTTGACAATGCCTTGTTGCACAGAAGCAGGATTTCTTGCCCTCTGGCATCCTCAAGTCGAGAGGTCAGGATTTGGGGAGGGGGGTTGGTGCAGGCTGACCCCCTGGTGTGACCTGCGGAGCACAGCCCTACAAAGCAGGGCTGTTCCCGGGGGGAGCAGGCGGCCTCCTCCTGGTTAAAATGTTCCAGGGAGCGGGGAATGAGGAGGAGACTGAGCGCGTTTCCTTCCTCAGGTTTTTAGGAGACACTTAAGGGAGCGCACTGGGACGAGGGAGGGCAAAGGCGAACTGCAAAAAGCACTCAGGGAACTTGTCTGGGGATTTCAGCCGTGGGGGCCCTGGCGTGGAAGTCGGGCTTTGCCCTAAGAAGTGGCAATAAAAGCCGACAAGCCCAAAGACCCAGATTAATTTAGAAGCTGTGCAGCTCGGGGAGGAGGGCTGGACACAGAAGTGCAGCGGCTCAGGCTGACCTTTCCATCAACTCCAGCGCTCTTCCAGAGGCGCATGCGGCGTCTGAGCGGGGTGACCTGGGGTCCCGGGGCAGCTGTGCCCCAGGCACTGGGCTTCCTCCTCCCTCCCAGATGTGCTGGGCTCCACGGCTGGCATGGGGTGACGCCGTCCCTCGCTCTGCGCCCTCGCCTTGGCGCGGTGCTGCTCGAGTGTCAGTGGCAGGCTCCGTTCCCGGGGCGCTGGGGCTGCTCTGCAGCACGGGGCCGGTCCCTTGTGCAGCTCGGAGGAGCTGGGTCCCAGCTACCCGCACTGCCTGCCACGGGGATTAATTATCCTGATGACCCGGAGTACGGAGGAAACGGGCCTGTTGGTGTCCAGCCGGGATGCTGAGCGGGGTTCCTTTGCTTCCCTCTCCCATCTCCTCCCTCCTCTCCAGCGTGAAGCCGCACAGCGAAAGCTGATACCAGAATTCCTCTTTCCCGGGCTGCTCTAGGCAGTTGTTTGTATGATCTTTGTTTATGTAGATCTGAGGTAGATTAAAGGTCCTTTTAAACTCAGAGGGCTTGTCAGGAGATGGGGTGAGCCTGTGTGTGTATCTCACCCAAAGTACCTCAGACCTCCTGGTACCTTCCACCCTCCTGCCCTAATCAGGCCTTCTGTGTCCTCCCCACGAGCTCCCCGGGGCTCCAGGAGACTTCCAACCACTTACACATCCTAGTCATGCTACAGGCACGCTCCTTCCCGGTATCTGTTAACCTGCGTTTCCTCTAGTGGGAAGTGCAGAAGGNCATATATATATATATATAGTGATTTATAATGGCATCTTAGCAGCTTAGGAAGCGACTGGTTTACTTTAGTGCCAGTGTTTTTGCCTGTGTGGAGTGGGAGTTCTTGGTGACACGTGCTGGAGTCCTTCTCCGGCCCTTCAGCTGATGGTGGTTTAAATAAAAACCACTTTCTTTAGGAGTGTGGCAGAGGAGTTCTGTTTTGAAACGCCGTTTGCTTTCTTAAAACATATGTGCACATATGTTTTTCTCTTTATGGTTNTTGGTGTCCAGCCGGGATGCTGAGCAGGGTTCCTTTGCTTCCCTCTCCCATCTCCTCCCTCCTCTCCAGCGTGAAGCCGCACAGCGAAAGCTGATACCAGAATTCCTCTTTCCCGGGCTGCTCTAGGCAGTTGTTTGTATGATCTTTGTTTATGTAGATCTGAGGCAGATTAAAGGTCCTTTTAAACTCAGAGGGCTTGTCAGGAGATGGGGTGAGCCTGTGTGTGTATCTCACCCAAAGTACCTCAGACCTCCTGGTACCTTCCACCCTCCTGCCCTAATCAGGCCTTCTGTGTCCTCCCCACGAGCTCCCCGGGGCTCCAGGAGACTTCCAACCACTTACACATCCTAGTCATGCTACAGGCACGCTCCTTCCCAGTATCTGTTAACCTGCGTTTCCTCTAGTGGGAAGTGCAGAAGGGAATCACAGAATCATCAGGGTTGGAAGAGACCTTCAAGGATCTCTGTCAATAAGGCTGGGTCTCCTGACTGTGGGGGATTTCACTTGGATTAGAGCGTGTCTTCCCCTTTAGTCTTTTCTGTACAGGGGCGTTGTCCTATGACCAAATTATCTCCTGAAGTTATTTTAAAAAATCCCTAAATTGTGATATGTGGATATGTTCTTGTACAAATATCACATGGACATATATATATATACATATATATATATATATATATATATATACACATATATATATATATATAGAGATTTATAATGGCATCTT
>VXAZ01002682.1:96233-163407 GCA_013399875.1 Gymnorhina tibicen | reverse complement strand
GATTTATAATGGCATCTTAGCAGCTTAGGAAGCGACTGGTTTACTTTAGTGCCAGTGTTTTTGCCTGTGTGGAGTGGGAGTTCTTGGTGACACGTGCTGGAGTCCTTCTCCGGCCCTTCAGCTGATGGTGGTTTAAATAAAAACCACTTTCTTTAGGAGTGTGGCAGAGGAGTTCTGTTTTGAAACGCCGTTTGCTTTCTTAAAACATATGTGCACATATGTTTTTCTCTTTATGGTTTTAGGTTTCAGTGGTGTTTAAACCCCATTTTTCAAGACTGAGTTATTTAGAGGCCTAAGTGAGATTATGGTATGAGTCTCTTCCCTGTCCATGGAAAAAAGGGAACACAGTTTATAGCCCCCCCCAACTTCATCCTCTCTTTACCACCTTTGCCCTGTTACCTTTCTAAAGATATTTTTTGAGCTGAAAGCTCAAAAAAAGAGATAGAAGTGGATAGAAAACTGTCATGGTCTTTTGTAAACTACGTAAGACTATCCAGATGTGAAAGAGGCTGGTGTAAACCAAGGCTCCAGTAATTTTGAAAATGAGAAGCTATCCATGCACACAGCTCCTAGAAACCTGATCTGTCAGTTTTTTGTGGGGTTTTGAGCATCTGGAGCGATTTCCTAACTTTGCAGGAGACTTGGTGTGCAATTGAGGGCTGAGGGCTCCCTTTCTGTCTGCCTTGCCGACTCCCTGGTGTAAGGCACCAGGAGCAGCACTCCAGGAGAGCTGTATGAACCCATGCTCTGGCTCAGAGGCGGTGTTTGGATGGAGTTAATCCTGCCTGGGGGGCAGCAGGAGGCCTTGTACAGCCTTTGGAAATTTCTTCGAAGCCGATCCCGGCTCTGTTGGCTCAACCCAGCCGAGCTTGTTCCACGTAGGAGTTCAGCTGAGCGCTGGTGGAAGCCGTGGCCATGTTTTTCTCCCCAGCCTGGCATTTTGTTTGGTTTCTCACGTTCCCCTGCTTAGTCATCCCTCCTCTCAACTCCTTCCCCCTCTCCTGGCTGGCACTCCAGACCCTGCCTGGAGGATGGTGCGCATCGCTGCGAGTTGGCCCTAGCAACCAGAGAGCTCTCCAAAAATAGCTCCTCCCAGGCTGGCAGAGCCTCTCTGAACCTCAGGACGTGGCTCTGGGGTCTCCCAGGGCGCTCAGAGGCCGCAGTTCTGTCTGTGGTGGTGGGATGGGACGGAAGTAACGAGGAAGTAACCAGGGCTGGATTGCCTTTGTGCGTGAGCGATGCTGTTTGAGACAGGAGAGGCGTTCCCGCGGCGTTCTCGTGCTGAGGGAAGTGCCCGTGGAGCCCAGGTGCTCCTGCCGCAGACCCACGTGTGGGAACGTGCTTGTGCCTGTTACCTGAGCAGTCACCTGCCTGGGCACATGGGCGGTGCCAGGCTGGCCGCGCCAGGGCTGGAATTCCCTGCTGGACAGGCCGCCGGTGGCCCCTGTGCCCCTGGAGCAGCCTGGCACCACGGGTCCCTCCCGAGGAGCAGGGCAGCCACTCCAGGAGGGCTCTCCTTTCTGGGAACACAGCTGCACGAGTCTCTGCTGCTGTTTGCTTTTGTGATAGCTAGCACAGGAAGTATTTTAAGATTCTTTTGGAGTGTGGCCCTTTGCTTTTCCCTGTCTGTCCAGTCTAAGAAGATTCCTGTGTTTGGGATATCGTTGCATTTCTGTAGCTCTGTGGGATTTATAGGGAAGTGTTCAGTGGTCGTCTTCTGCTATGGCAAAGCTTTTTTGCAAAGATTGTCTTTGCATTGCTTTTGGAGGGCGTTCTGCAGCCTGTTGTGTTGTTACATCCACCATTCCTGATGATCAGCTTCATTTTCCTCCAGATCCTTTCCTCTAGCCATCGCCATTTTTTGCAGTGTTTAAAACTACCCCATGTAGCTCATACATTTTTAAAAAATCTTTCCCTAAATGTTTTTTGCTCTTGATGCAAACTCAAAATGAGGAATTTTAGATAACTTGACTTCGCCCCTGCGTTTTGTGCATAACTTTTATCATTTGCAGTTGCATTGGAAGTGTAAATACTCTCTTATAAAACGTGAAATGTTCTCAGTGTGCTTGGGTTTTACATAGCTTTTAGGTGATACAAAGGATGATGGGTTTATGCTTGGTTTTGTCTTTGGTGGGATGGGTGTGGGTCAGAAGAGCATCTGCTGCTGGGAGCCGAGGAAAGGAGAGGGTTCTGTGGTACCAAGGGCTTTGCTGGTTTGATCAGGCTGTACCACGCGAGCTTCTGCACTCCTTGCACAACTAAAATGTGCCTCTAACACCATCTGCTTGTTTATCTGTCTCCTTTATAATACAGCTGCAACCTGTTGAAAATAAAAATCCAGCCCAGACCCCAGAAGGGAATGAAAACAGTGGCAGGTAATTGAGTTTTAATGTGCGATGACACGCAAGATGTAGGTGCTCGGGGGCCAGAAGTTATGTAGATTGTTGGTATAAGGAGACAGAGGACAGCCCAGAATAAGGTTGGGGGGGGACAGATATTTATTTATTTGTATGTGGGAGAGAAGAAGCCATCAGCTGTAATATTTACACTCAATTACCCAGGGAGGGTTTGTAATTACTTGTGCTCTCTGGAGCATTCCGTATTCTCCAGCATATTCCTGCCATATGTGTTTGCTTGCCAGGAGTTTATATACATTTTCTGCCTCTCATTCCAAACAATGTAACATTTATTATGAGTTTCATGAGTTGTTGTTTCAAGGGGGGAAAGAAGCCTGCACAAAGCTGCGCGCTGGCACAGTACCAGGGCTGTGTGCGCCCAGCACGTCACACGGGAGGGTGAAAAGTGGTGTATGAACCAAAGCACTGCGCACTTGTCTTAAAACCCCTGAAAATCTCTTTCTAAGGGCTCCTCCTGATGCCTTGGGGTGGTCACTACGGTGGCTTTTAACCCCCAACCCCTCTCCACACCACGAGGAGAAAATAGGGCTCCTCTTGGTAAAGTGGTGCTGTGCACATTGTGATGGTGGCTTTGGAGCCCCATCCCTGCCTGTCCCTCTTGGAAAGGTGCTTCACTGCTCCACAGACAGAGTTGGAGATGGGCTTCAGCCTGGCAAGAACCTACAGAGACAGAGTCGTGCTGTCCCTGAGCCCTGTGGCTCCTTGGGGACCTGTGGAGCTGCACCTCCCCTCCCCGGGCATCCTCTCCACTGCAGAGCATCCAGGGTCTGTTCCCAGCAGCATTCCCTGAGATGGGGCGAGTGTCCCAGCAGGCAGATGACAGGGAAACGTTCTGGGGCGTGGCAGGAGGAAGCTGCCTGGTGAGAAATCGCCGTGGTCAGGGGCTGTGTGTGCAGCCCCACCAGCGACGGGCAGGAAAACTCCGCTGGACACGAGGATGGGTCCATGGAGGAACCACTGCAGTGCTCTGGCACTGTTTGCCATGCTCACCTTTTTTTTTCCTCCTTTCCCTGGAATTACTTATGCTTGATTGTTGCAATTGATTGCAATTGTGAGAGCTAATTTTAGTGCATAAATTTTACACTGGAAGCCTGCCAAGTGTTTGTGTAATGGAGGAGAGCAACTGCACAGGATTTGGTGTGGGGTGTGCTTGTCTTCTTTCTCCAACCGAATATCAGCAACCAATCCATGGGCTGATTTAGATTTATATACAGGGAACGTTTCTATATAGCCAGTTTTCTCCAAGAAGAAAACTCAGCCTCCTGTGGAAACAGAAGGGCAATTTACAGAGCTGTGATGAGTTCTGAGGACAAGCTGATTTTATTGCCAGTGATGAAGTGATCATTGCCCTAGTTTTAAGACAAATAACCAACCCAAGCGAGTTCACTTTCAAACTTTGCGTGATGGAAGAGAGAGCAAATAGTGTTGTTCCAACCCTAAGAGACAAATCTGGTGTGTTTAGCTGATGAAGTTGAAGAGCAGCACATGGGTGTATAGATCTGGGCCCTTGGAAAATGTCACAGCCCAGTCCAATTTCCACAGAGTTTGAAGTCAGGACTCGCAAGGAAGGGAGGTTGAGTTGCCCCAGAATAAAAATCAAAGCTTTATTTCTGAAATATTAACTCAGGGATTAACTCAGGGACATGTTGCTTTCTACGTCCACGTTTTCATATATCCAGGATTCAGGATGCAGTGAAGTTGGGCTGCTTTGTAGGGCTTTCCTCCTTTTCCACCTGCATTTGGCCAGAGAGGAGCAAGAAATGTGAAGGGGGAAAGAGATGTGAAGCATGCAGTGGTGGTGGTGAAGGCTTTTTTGGGACCATTTTTATATGGATTGAAACTTGATGCTAAAATGAAAAGCTCATCTAATAGATTATTTTTGGTCCTGAAATGATGGGCTCCCTGTAAGATAAAATAGCAGAGCTTCATGGAACTTGTGTTATCTTTCTCCCACGGGTTTTTGGTGTCTCCTCTCACTTGGTTTTTTTTCCCTGTCATTCCAGTTGTGATTTATCTTAGGTGCTTGTTTCAAAACAAGTTACGCTGTCAAGCTGCCATTATACAAACATTTGTCCTGGTTATCCTTCCAGAGTTATTCACAGATAGAAGTTCTGGCAAAGTCAGGGACAAGAATGATGATAGGTGGAAGATCCACCTTGAAATACCAGTTTGCTTTTTTGGGTTGTTTTGGGGCTTTTTTAGTTCAGCTTGGTGCCATATGGGTTTTACTTAAGGACATGGTTTGTCCCTGGAAAAGCATCTTTGGAAAGGATGGAACAGTTTAAATATGTTCAATAGAATTAATTAAAATGCCTTTCAGTGGAAAGGGAAGGAGAGCTTTTTTTTCCAAAATAAAGCTCCAGCCTGGTGAAACATTTTGTATCAGCTACAAAAGGAGCTCCAGTACATTCCTCTGAAACAAGGGATGAGCCAACTGCATCTGTGAGGTGTGGGAGTGACATTTCAGAGCCCACTGACAGTCTCATTGTCAAACTAAACATCATCTCCCTCTTACTGGTGCTAACAGAGCTCCCCACTTTCCAGGGGCAGAATTGCTCCTTTGGAAAATGCCACTGGAAGGCACGGACACCTTTGGGCTGGGAACAGGCTGCCAAAGAGAATTAAAGACTGAATCTAAATAACCTATCTCCAGAAATCAGCCCTCCTTCCCCTGTCAGAAAGCACTGGGGAAAGGGAAAGCATGAAGCATTTTTCGAGCAGTGGGGACTTTCACTGGTGGTTTCTCCATCCAGTTTTTCCAGGTGCTACAATAACAGCACGTTACACCGCGGTGATGTTCCTGAGCCTTAAGCAGGTGCAATTATCTCCTTCCTTACGGGAGGATTTCCAGAGGCAGAGCACTAGAAAGAGACCCTTGGTGTCCTGCCTGAAGGGTGATTGATTGGAGAAGTGAAATGCCACAGCGGAGGGGACCCGGAGCTGCAAGACCTCTCTGCTGTGCTGTCAAGTGAGCAGCCGCTCCCAGCTCCAGCCCAGATTATTTTGTTTACAAGAAGCTGACAGAATGGTAGGATTGTGTAGGTTAGAGGAGCTCTCTGGTCCCACCTCCCTCTCAAAAAGCACTTAGCAGCGTTTCTGTGTGTGCGTATGTGTATAAACAGAGATCTGGTGCAGATTGCCACCTTCCCGCGTGCTGCTGTGCCGCTCCCAGAGCGGGGCTTTGCCGCAGGGGACGTGCTCAGCCCTGGCACAGCTCAGGTCTCGCAGCCCTGCCACGAAGGAAGCCATCACCTGGACTGGAAAAAAGTGTCTTGGGAGGAGCAGGTGCAAAGAGTGAGTCTGGGGGAAGAGAAGAGCCAGGCAGGCACTGATAAAATATTCCTGGTGATGGAGCTGACGGCGTAATCGAAGGCCAGAGCCGTGGACAGGACGAGGAGGCCAAAGGAGCAGCAGTGAAAGAGAAGCAGCGCATCAGAGAGGCTGAGTGGAAGGCAAAGCTGCAGTGAAAGCAGAGGGCAGGTTTCCCTCTTGGATCCGTTTGATCTGCACCCGCGGCGCTGGGTCCGGGCACCTCCTGGACGAGAGAGGGGCTCTTCCAGAGGGACCTGTGGGGCGAATTCACGGTGCTGTGAGGGCAGAGGAGCCTGCTGAGGCAGGAGACATTTCTGCAAGGCTGTGTCCACAGGCAGAGCTGCGTGCAGAACAGAAACCGAAGGCAAAGGCGCCAGTGCAGGTTCTCCATGAGGAAGGCAGGTGGTGTGGGGTGAGCTGGACGATAGGTGAGGCGAGGAGCGTGTCCGCAGTCACTGGTGCCTGCAGTCAGGTGTAAGCTCTGTTTGAAATAAAAACACCCAGCACACGCTCAAGGGCTATTTTTTAAAATTTTCCCTCCAGAAACTCTTACGTGTTCCTAAACTTTGCGGTGTTTGGATGCCACAAGGCAGTGGGGAGCAGCGGGGGGAGAGGGCACGGGGATCAGGAGGGAAAGACAAAGGCTGGGCTTGTTGGCTGGTGGGAAAGGGCCAGATGGAAGAGGGAGGGAGGAGGAGAAACGGATGTTGGAAGTGGTGGGTCAAAGGTGAGGGGCTGCAGCAGCCACACCTCGGGGTCTGACCATGGGGGCAGAGCCAAACAGCACAGCCAGAGGAGTTCAGGGTGCTGCAGGGGTGGGGAGAAGATGTTTTCCAGAGGAAACAGCTGGGATCATTCCCAGGCATATTGTGGGGGTTTTCTTTTTCTCGTAGGGTGATGTTGTGAGTCGAAGGCAAAGGCGCTTACTGGGAATGGCTGCTTGTGGGGTTGGATGCTGTGCTCCCAGGGTGAGGTGGGCTGTTCCCCTTGGAAGCCAGAGCAGCAACTGGCCTTACAGACTGCTGGAGAGAACAGAAGAAACTCTTGTGAGCAGCTTTAGTGGTGTTGGTGGAGCATGGCTGGGGCTGCCTGTGACCTGTTCTGTGTTTCCCTTGGCGTGTTTTCCAGGAAAGAAAAAAAAAAAATTACATTCTTGAGTATCAGGGTGATTTTATTTTTTTAAATTACTTTTTAATGCTCCAGAACTGAGTTGCTGGGGCTTTGGGCAGCTTGATTTTACTGACACGTCTGCACAGCCATTTGTCTTAATCCTTCCTTTCCTCTCCACGTCCATCCCAGCTGGTGCTCCTTGATGATGCCTGGTGCCTGCAGGATGAGCCCGAGGCCTCTGGAAGTGCCAGTGCTGCCCTGCTGGTTGTTTCTCGAGAGCGCTGCCTGCTCCGTGGGCTGTCCCAGCCTTCCTGGGAGCAGGAATCCAGGAAGCCGGGCCGATGTTCTCACGGAGATAGAAGTGTCTAGCTGGCAAAGCCAGCCGGGGTTTGGGCTTGCTAGCAGTGACTACAGCATGAGTTGACAAGAATGTGTCGGAGGTGTGATGCGGGGAGAAGCGGGGTGAGGTAAGAGACAGGTGTTGGGCAAGAGCACACGGGAGGTACCACAGGGGAAGAGGTGCCTGGCAGGTGGATGGGAGCACAGCCCTGAAACTGGGTGTCAGTGTTAGATGGAGGAGATGGTGATTCAGGAGCTGCACACGTATCTCATGGATATAGGCCTGTGGGAACGGTGCTCCTGGAATAAATGAGGCAGAAGTGGTTTAGCTCTAATTTATTTTATTTTTTTATGCAAGAGGTGGGTGTGTTGCTGAGACACGGGGATGGCTCAGTGGTGCCTCGGCTTGCTGACAAAGGCAGGGAGATAGAGCAGGGCACAGGGAGGGCCAGGGGCACCTGGGCTGTGGGGTTTGGGGGATCAGAGGCAGAAGAGAGCAGGATGGGGTGAGTCCCCCTGCCAGCAGCAAGGCGGTACGGGGTGGATCTACCCTCTCAGCCCAGCCACAGGCTTTGGGGATAGAGATGGTGGGGTTTTCCATCTATGCACATGTTCCTTGTTTTCTCCTCCTTTTGTCCTTTGCCATCTCTGCTCCGGATGGGCTCTTTGTCCTTCAGCTTTTCAGACCTGTCACCTCTGAAGCCACCTCGAACCTTGGGGGTGTGCCAGGGGCTCCCCCTCCCTGCACTCCTGGGAGGGACCCTCCGAGGGGGCAGGCTGTGTTTTTGGCAGACGGCTCAGGGGTGGGGTGCTGGGGAGCTGGGACAGCCAGCTCTTCCCACGGCACTGCGGAGGGGCCTGGGGAGTGCTGAGGGAGCCGGACAGCGCACGGCAGCTACGTGACCTTTTCTTCCCAGGTCTGCAGCAGAGACAGGAGAAGCGTTTGGATGTGACTTGTTTATAGCCTGAGATAATTTCTGCCCTGGCAAACCCAGAAAGAGATAAAGCAATGGAGAGCTAAGAGCTAAAGCTCTCCTGTACAAATGCTGGGAGCACGTGTAATAGGATTGTTGAATTGGAGTTACATGTTTTCCAGGATAAGAACTGGCTGATGATACCGGGCTGTTGCAGCCGTGCTTAAATCAGAAAAAGAAATGGGGATTTACAGCAGTTGTTGGGGATGCTGGGCTTTCCCTGCGAGCTTCCAGAACAGCAAAAGGGAAGAAAAGGCTTTTGTAGATAAGACAAAACAGATCCCTGAGAAGGCTGGAGCTCCTGGGGGGAGAAAACATCAGTGCTCTGACCTGAGGGTAGTCGGGTATCACAGGTTTTTCTCACACAAAATACAAACTCTTTGTAGATCTTCTAGCTGAACTTTGTTAGTTTACGTGGGAAGATGGAGCTTTTTTAGCAACGCTTCCATTTGTTTTTCTGCTCACCTTTCAAGAGGTGCATTAAAAACTCTAATGGCTGCTTGCTCTGTGTTAAACACATATTACTGAAGTACAGTTTTAAGCAAGCTAAGCTTAGGAGCTGTCAGAGCTGAGCTTGTCTGCCTGATCTGGACTTGGTCTCTATCCCTGTGAGGGCTCTGATGCAGTGTTAATTACAGGACAGCTCCTGCCTCGCCTGCAGCACGGTTGGTTCCTGGCAGTGCTGGTGGCAAGGGGCTGCCCCCACCCTGGGTTTGTCCCAAGAGGGACTCAAGGATGGGGAAGAAGGATGTTTGTTGCTCTCACTTTGGGGAGCCTGGGATCTGCTTCTCCCAGGGGCTTGCTGGTCTGGGCTCGATCTGGCTCATGGGCCGTGTGCCCATCACTTGTGCTCTTCAGGGGAGGAAAATGCTTCGTGTCCGAGAGAGCCGCTTGGGGGGCAGACGGCTGTGATGGGGCAGGGGCCGGGAGAAGGGTTTTGCGGGCCGGGAGAAGGACTTGGGCACACGTGGCAGCCGCCGGTGTCGGTGCGAGCGTCCTGGCAGAGCCCGTGTGTGCTGAGCGCGTGGTGGCGGAGGCTCTGCGGAGCTGCCGCGTCCCGAGCCCGGCTCAGGGCCAGCACAGCCTCTCCCCGGGGCTTTCCACACCCCTCCGGGGGTGGTGGGAAGGGGAAGCGCCCGGCCCGGCCCCGGGTATCAGCGCAGATTTAATCGTGGCGGAGCGACAGCTCTGCCCATCATTAGGACTCACGCCAGCAGGAATTCAGACTTCCAGGCTGATCTCCATATCCTTCGCAGGATAGAATTTCCCAAAAGTGCTGCTAATCTGCTGCTGTCTGTCCCGAGCTCCCTGCAGACGCAGTCCCTCTTGTGCCAAGCCCTCCCGGCTCTGCGAGGTGTGTGGGACACCCTGTGTTCAGCTGAGCTTCTGTCCTTTTCTTTCCTGAAAACCCAGCTCTGCTGAGGCAAAGCAGCAACCAGCACAAGAAACAGAGTGGGTTGGGTTGGAAGGGACCTTAAACCCTGCTACGGGCAGGGACACCTTCCACAGAGCAGCACCAAGCCCTGTCCGACCTGGCTGCTGGGACAATCTCTCTCCCAGCCTACCCGTCCCTGCTTTCATCCTCTGTAGGCTTCCTTTCTGTGTTTTAAGTTTTTCCAGGAGCTCCTTGTTCGTCCGCACAGGTCTCCTGGAGCTCCTACCTGCCCTCCTGCTTGGAGGAGGTGAGCCTTGAGTACTGACCAGGTTTCATGGGCCCTTCCTTCATCCAGGGCTTTATCCCGTGGGACTCTACCAAGCAGATCTCTGAGAAAGTGACTACATCCAATTGTTGTTGGCTTTTTGATGAAAATCCCCGTTTTCTGGCTGTGCCTTGTCTTCCCTGTGACATCCCAGAGCCGTCCTTCACCTGCTGTGAAAACCAGGGAAATGTTGGGGTTTCTGTGGGAGGTTTTCTGGGAGAGGAGAGGTGCAGCTGTGCATCTGTGACCCCAGATCGCTGCTGGGGTGAACTGGTGTCCCTCCAGGGTGGGTGCTGTGAGGAACTCGGCTTGGTTTTGGTGGATCCTTGTGAAGCAGCACCAGCTTGGAAGTTTTTGTCCGAGAGCTGCTGCGTGGGGCAGTGCTGTGGGACTGGGGCTGTTCGCTCCTGGCAGCTCCCTCCTCTCTTTCCCAACTTTCTGGCCGTGGCTGCTGGATTGTCCATGAGCACAAGCCCATTCCCGTGGAATTGTGGATGGATGAAACGGCGGCGGGTGTTCAGCTGGGCGCCTGTCCAGAGAGCAGGTGTTTCCTCCCGGGGTTTAAGTTACCAAATTCATCAGGACGTTTCAACTTCTTGCATTTTAAATTCCCTGATCCCCAAGAACAAAGTCATTTTCTCAGCTTTGGAGGCCGACATCTGCTTGCAAGGATTACGTGTGTTCCTGGAGCAGCGGGCACGGATTTTCTTTGTGGAAAGGGATATATTGGAGGGAGTATTAAACCCCAGTACAAGTTCCTGCTCTGGAATGGAAATTGCTGTGCAGGTTTGGAGCGGGGCATGTTGGAGCTTGCTTATTTATTTGGCAGATGTCTGATGGTGTTACATCATCCCCAGCCCTTGGAGCTGCGAGGGCTTTGGAGGGCTCAGTGTTGTGGTGGGTCGGATGGCCACGGGAAGCTCTGCTCTTCCCGCTTTCCTGGTGTGGGAGAACAGCCATATTCCATAAGGAGCCGTCAGCAAGCTCTGCCTCCCACAAATCCATGTCCTGAGGTGATGGGAAGCGCTGGTCAGGGAGAGGAGCCGTAGGGAGTCTCTGCTGGATGGTGCTCGGGAGTTGTCAGTCCACTCATGTTTCCAGCCTCTGAGAGTGTGTGGGGATGATATTTGCTGGGGATAAGTGACCTTTTACTGCTTTCGTTGTGCAGGCATTCTGGAGATTTATTTTTTAAATACATTCTGTTTTGCTACCTGAAACGTCTGCCAGTGCTTCCAGGTTATTGTTCTGTGAGATCCACACTAACCCCGAGCATCATTTTGCTGCGAGCATTCGGCTGGGAGCCAAGCTTTCCGTAACACTCCAGATCAATAGCAGTGGTACGATTAGCTGAACCCAGGTCCCGTGGAAAGAGGTGCTTTAGAACACGTAAATGCTGCCTGCAGCCCTCGGTGCCCGGAGCTGACTGACCGCAGACCGAAGGGAAACCGCCTTAATTGGCTCTTGTGGCTCTGGCAGGATAGAAACAGCAACAAATCGTGAGAAGCAGCTTGGATTTGAGTTATTTCCCCCCTGCATTCATAGGTCGAGGTGGTGTTAGTGATAAGTCTGGCTGCTGTAGTTTGGCCAAGGTGTGTTTCAGGGGGTCAGGCAGCTTAACAGCAGCTCTGTGCATCTGGGTGCTTGAAGGTGACCTTTTAATCTTCCTTTTTCGTTCCAGAAGCTACGTGGGACAACCAATGTTTCCCCCCCATCCTTTTAGCTGCTGTGACACCCTCAGGTGAGTAAGGACTGGGGCGGGTTTGGTGAAGGCGTGTTTGCAGCTCCTGCCCACCCTCCTCCCGCTGTGTCCCTTCCCTCTCCATCCTGGGGCAGAGCCCCCCAGCCTGCAGAGCAGAACGAGCGGTCTCTTAGGAATAAAAACGTTCAGGCTTCTTGGAGATGCAGAGTGAGATGTTTATACGAGAGACCATGCCAGCAGCTGCATGTTTTATCCCAGCAGCATGTCCAGGAATGTTTATAGAAACATGGCAGCACTAAATCAGGACAGTTGGTCACTAATCTTTGCAAAGATACAAAACTGATTAAAGAAAGAGATTCCCTGAGGCGCCCTCTAAGTTGCAATATAAGGGTGACCCAGGCTTTAAAGGCTCCCCTCTGGCCCCTGTTCCTCCCCACACTTCCTCTGTGTGGTCACTCCAAATTGCTGCCAGCTGGCCCATTTGTCCTGTGCGGGGTTGTGCTGCTTCTCGGCTCTGACCTTGCAAAGAGACAGACAAAATCTGTGGCTTATGCAAATCTTTGAATTTGCAGCCAGCCTGACAGTGGGAAGGAGGAATACAGCGAGTTTAAGCTGCAGAGGGAAGAGATTCTGTTCTTCCGTGCCTCACTATTGACCACAGACCCCACTGTGCTCATAAATGACTCTGAGTCTTCTTGCCTGTTGTGTTTGAGGTTTTCTTGCCTCTGTGTTGCCTTCTACCCTTGTTTCAGACATCGGGTTATGGTATTTTTTCAGCTAGACAAATACGAGCTGTTTTTTTGTTCCAGGGTAAGTTTTTCTTTCCAGCCGAGTGGTTTTGTAGCGTGGTGCCTTCACAGAGACAAAAACAGAACAGAAAAACATGATTTAAAAAACGTCAGCATCGTAAAGAAAGAAGAATGAAACCAGAACTCTGCTATATCATCAAAGGGAGCATGCCAGTGTGTGAACGTGTGGCAGGGCAGTCAGTTAACAGGAAATGATGGTGAAATTGGGTGATATTTCCAGTCTCCCTGGAGGGAAAGCGCATGCGGTTTACAGTGGATAATGAAATGTTATGGTTTTTATGTCTAATACGTTAATTCTGCCAGGGCAGTAATCCCGAGGTTCCAATCCACATTTAAGTTGTAAAGATATGCACAGGCTTTTATTGAGGACATAAACTACAGAGCATTTAAGGCAAAATAACAGAAAGATGGGAGAGGTTTCCACTCTCTCTTCCCTTCTCTCCCACTCTGTTGTATCAAATATTGACTCGTGCCAGAGGGGCTGCTGCCCTGAGCCCTGGTGCTTCTTCCATGGCAGACATAGAAGTTAATCCCTTTTATTTTTCAGTTTTGGGAGGGAGATACCTTTGTGATGCTTTTGTGCTTGTGTGGGCTTTGTAAGAGCAAGTCTGGAGCACTTCTAGCTTGAAACACCTGCAAGGGCCGGTGGTTGTGGATCAGCCCTAGGTACTGATCCAGAGTATAACCTGTGTGTGGTGCAGCTGGTTAGCCCTAATCCAGCCCCAATTCCCTCCTGTGCTTCCCTGCCCACTGGTGGAGACGTGGCTCTGAGCCTGAGCTGTCCTTTTAGTCAGGGCCACGTGTTCCCTCTCCCCTCCTTGCAGCAGCACCGGGGCTTTGCTCAGCACACAGTGAGCAAGCTCAGGGAGCCAAAATGGCCAGAAAATAAAACTGTGGTGTTTTGGCCAGCTGTTTTGGGAGCCAGGTTGCTGGAAGAGGTAGGCAGGATGTGGCAGCCCTGATGTGGTCATTTTTGGGAACGTCTGAGGAGGAAGGAGGTGTCTTGGAGCCTGTTTGGCTCTCCTGTAGTCCCAGTAGTGTCATCAGAACGCTTCACTCCAAAGCCCAGTGATAGATGGACACCCTTGGTTAACCCTTCCTTGCCAGCTGTGGGGTTGTGCTGCTTTGCTGTGGATTTTAGAGCTTCTTTGCTGGTGTCCTGCATGGTGATGTCCCAGGGCACACGTGCTGTAAGGACCAGGGCGGAGAGTGAGGAAGAGGAGGCCCCTCCCTGGAGAGGCTCTGGATCGCTCGTGCTGTGGGATCCCCTGATGGGGAGAGTGCAGGAGACCTGAGGCCTTCCTGAGGTGCTTTTTATTCTGCTTTCTCAGGGGTCTCGCCAGGACTTTGATCCGTGGCTGACGTAGGAGGCTCTGGGTTTGGGGTGTTGTTGAAATGGGAGAGGAGATTGATGCTCACGCCCTCTGTGCTGGCTTGGCCCCGGCTCAAGGGAGCTCAGCTGGGTTCTGCAGAACCCCGAAATGCGGAACGTGGTTATTTAGGTTTGAGGAGTTCCCTTATCTGCCCCGAGTGTGGCTGCAGTGGGGGAAGTGGGCCAGGTTATAAAAATCACTTCTCCGAGTGACCAAGCCCAGCATTCTTGACGCGCTTCAGCACACGAGCCCCCGCTTCTGCTTTTGGGCAGTCAGGGCAGCCCACGAAACTGAGCTGTTCTGTTGCTCTGCAGTGTGTTTGTGTTCTCCCTGTCTGTTTGTTGCCACTTTGCTGCCTCTCTGCCCCTGTCCGTCCCGTGCTCTGTGTATTAATCATGTCTGTGTGCATGTGTGGGGGGAACAGAATGAGGGGAAAATAACTTTGGTCGCACAGACTTATGCAGAGCAGGATCTGCCCTGATATCTCTCCGAGCTTCTTAGAGCTGGAACAGTGACAGCAGGCAGCATTGGAGTCCACCTCCCAAATGTTGTGTTTAATCCCAAATCAGGCTTTAGCATTCAAGTAACAGACAAATACTGAAAAGCCTCATAAGAAGGAGGAGGAATGGGCAGGACTTTAAAAAAAAAAAGAAGTATAAATGAGGAAAAGTAATCAGCAGTTCTGGAACCATTATGATTTTCAGAACACGAGGCTTTTGCCAGTGAAAGGGACCAGGTCTCTGCCCTTGAGCTTACTTAAGAAGTTAATCTGTGTATGAACTCCCAGTCTTAGGGATCACTCAGAGAAATGATGGATCTCTGAGCCTTCGGTCTCACATTTGTGTGAGCGAAAAGGCGAGGTCACACAGCAGTGGCATTAGAAGCTGGAGGCTCGGGGCAGACCCTAATGCGGCCCTTCTAGAGGTGAGCGTGTAACCTGTGGCTGTACCTGCTGTCTGTCAGGGTTGCTGCTGCTGTGCAGACATTCAGGAACCGGCTCACAGGAGCAGGGCTGGGGTTGGAGTACCACAAATCAGGTATTCTTTGCCCGCTGTGTCCGTAATGAGCCGTGGCTTCCTCCAAAAAGTAGTTTGGAACAAGGTTTAGAGGCTCTTTATTTTCTCTTAAATGTGCTGGTACCAAAAGAAAGCCAAAGACTTCTGACTGCAGTTCAGAGAAGATGCTTCCAGTTGCTTCATGCTTTTCTTTTGCACTTGTTCAGCCTCCCCTATCCTTGTCCTGCTGGCCATGGAAAAGAGTCATTGTGTAAAGGTGTTCCGTGGTCGTGCTCCTCAGTTCCTGCCATTCCATGAACTGTGAGGAGGCTTCAGGGCAGTGGCTCATCTCCCCTTGATGTGAAGTTATGTCCTCTCTGCCAGGCATGGGTGGTCCTGGGCGTTTGGTAATTGTTTGGGCAGTGCCCCTGAGCTTGGGGTCAGCGTGTCACTCAGGTGGGAAGGGACGTGTAGGGTCCTCTCAAAGCAGGATCAGCTCTGGGACCAAACCAGGCTCCTCAGGGCTCTTCTCCAGGCAGGGCTTGAAAACCTGCAAGGATGGAGCAGGCACAACCTCTCCTGAGAAGCTGATCCCACGTCCCTTTTTGCCACGAGCATCTTCACAGTGGAGCTCTTGGTATATCCCAGCTGCTCTGCCGGTGATTCCGTGTGTCCCACTGAAACATGGTGCACCTGGACTTGGCAGGGCTCCACCATTGTGGGTGCCTGACAGAGGCCACACATGGATACAAACCGTGCTTTGAAATGAAAGGTTTGTTCCTTGTGAGGAGCACGGCACTGGCAAACAGATATATGGAAATAGAGTTATATGGGGTGTTGTCTCATGGCTGTGAATGAGGGGAGGATAAATAGGAAAAGTGGAAAACCAGCATTTATTTTCGTATAAAGTCATGTTGGTCTTTCAATTAAAGAGCTTGATGTGAGTTTTAAAAGGGAAAAAGACCCCTCAAGGCAGCTTAGAACAAGCTAAAAGGAAAGGAGAAGCAGGGAAGGCACTGAGACATAGAGCACAGACGTGTGGTCAGTCCGGTTGTGCCAGCCCTGTGTGCCAGCTGTAATGTTCATAACCCTGAGTCATCTTGTGACAGTCAGTGCTGGTGGCCCTCTGGGCAGGACCTGAGGTCCAGATCTCTGCTCACCCTGGAGGGCTTTGGGTCAGGCCCTGGGTGGGGTCAGGGTCCCCTGAGAGAGGTGTTAACAGTGAGGTTCCTGCGCCATGCTCTGGTCCGGGGAGGTTGAAACCAGGTCAGGGCTTCTTTTCATTGAGGTGACATTGAGGGGAGATTTGGTTTGGTTTTTTTTTTTAAACCATCTGGCTGTAATAGAAGAAATAAATTGGAGCTTGTTTTCTAAAAATGAGAACATGTGCAGTCAACCAGCATCTTTTATTTTTATGCAGCACATCTAAAATAGACGCGAGTCTGCCTCTTTCGGAGCGCGCATCCGGCACGAAGTCACAGCAGCGCTGGTGCTCCTGCCCTCTTCCTCTGTGCTCCCTCCCCTCGCTTCCCTGCTCCCACCACTTGGCAGTGAGCTGTTGAGGGGGTGACTCGGGTTTGGATGTGCCAGCCAGCCACACGCGGCGGGGGGAAGGTGGCAGTGACACGAGGAGGGTGTGGGCGGGTGGCCGTGGTGCTGCTCTGCTCCCTTCTCCCGTAGGAACCTCTGTGTGGAAGAAGGAGGGAGTAAGGACACTTGTGGCAGCCCTCCTGCTCAGGTGGAAGGTAGAATTGGATGGGCAGGGAAGCTCTGTCTGGGCAGAGGAATTACTGGCAGGGTGCTTTCTGCGCTGTCCCTGGAGCTGGCAGGCACCAGTGGCCCATGCTCGAAGCCGTGTGCTCAGGAGCAAAGGAGCAGCTGCTCAGAGTTGTTTCCTTTGGGTCTGCTGGGAGTGGAGAGCATTTCCCCTCTCAGTTCCTACCACCAGTACATGAGGAATCACGGAATCACAGAATCATTTAGGCTGGAAAATACCTCCGAGACCATCGAGTCCAAGCTGTGCCCAGTCCCCACCTTGTCACCAGCCCAGAGCACTGAGTGCCACGTCCAGGCCTTCCTTGGATACCTCCAGGGATCGGCACTCCAAACCTCCCTGGGCAGCCCCTTCCAGTGCTTCCAACCTGAACCTCCTCTGGCACAGCTTGAGGCCATTTCCTCCCCTCCTGTCCCTGTTCTCCGGGAGCAGAACCTGAACCCCCTCGGGTGCAGGAATCCTGCAGGAATCCTCCTGTCAGGCAGTCGTGCAGAGCCAGAAGGGCCCCCCTGAGCCTCCAGTTCCCTCTTCCTCGTTATGTCCCTTCCCTGTGTTTGGGCAGCTCTGCAGTTGTCCAGAGCAGGGGGACAATCTGCCCAAACTGTCTTTTTTTTTCCATCAGGGCCATGCAGGAGCTGGGGATAATACCTGCCTTGCAGGGGCATTGGAAAAGTTAATTTGCTAATTATTTACAAAGCACATCAGAGTGCTGCTTCAGTTAAACACAAGGTTATGATAACATCTAATTAGTAATTCCTTATGACGCTTCATTTTCTTTCTGCCACAAATATTGGCCTAATGTAGGGACAGCCCTGCCTGTGCTTGTCATCCCAGTGCCTCAGAGGGAAAAAAAGAGCTGGATTTGGTTTGTAAATGGTGCCTCTTTATCCCCCTACTCCTATGCCACCCACCTTACCCACAAAACCACTGTCCCCTTTGGTGAGCTGCTGCCTAGCTGGTGTCCATTGATGGGTTACAGCTTGGGGAGGACTCATCCCTTCCATGGAAATCTCATCCCTCTGGCAAAACCCCTTGCTTTTCCCTGCTTTCCCATCCTTCCCAGCCTCGCAGCTCTGTGCCCTTTCTTGCTGGGCAGGGGCAGGTGAGGGATGGCAGTCAGGAAAGGAGGAGCTGCCGTGGGAAGATCTCTGCCCTCCCTTTCCATGGGATCTGGACCAAGAGCTGGGGTAACAGGGTACCAGATTTTCTCTCTAAGCTTTTCTCTTTCTTTCCCTCTGTCTTTGCCTGTGTTTGCATCCCATATTGTGCTGTTCTGTCTCGTGGTGCGTGTGCAGCATCTTGTCTTCGCTTTGGCCGGCGTGGATATGAGATTTCACCCTGTAGCGTGTTGTTTTTCTCTTCTCAAAGTAAATAACACTCAGAGACCTTTGCTGTCCATCACACATTGCTGGTTTTACTCAGCTGCGAGTGGCTCTGGGCGCTTCTGAGGGTGTCAATATCCTGTGTGTTTAATGTTTCAGTGCAGTGAGTCCAGAAGCTTGTGATACCTATTTTTAGCGTTGAGAAGTTTTGACAGCTAAAGTAAACCTGCATTATCCATCACTTGACAGCATCGTCACCAGCGTGCAGCTTGTCACTCTCGTTCGGAGCTGATTTTTCCAGTGAAATTAAAACTATTGGCAGGGATGTGGTAGAAGTGTGTCAGAACGCAGCATGAAAATGACAGCAGCTACTGCCTGGTTTCAAAAAAACGAGAGGAGGTGTTTGCATTAGAGGTCTTGAATAAAATGTTCCTCCTTGAGCCTTCCCATGGAAAAGGGAAGCGGTCCCTGCTTCCTTGAGCTCTGGCTTGCCCTCGCGCCGCGCGGCCGCCGCGTGCGGACTGAACGGGGCAGCGGGTGCTGCCCCGGGGCACTGCACCCCCTGGTCAGTGGGGGTGTCACAGCCACAGCCGTGTCCCTGCTCAGGGGGAGCTGGCTTGGAGCCTCCAGCTCACCCAGATGGTCTTGGGCACCCCATAAACCGCCCTGGGGCTGGGCAGTGCAGAGCTCGGGGCGACTTTGGGCCCGTGTGCGCATCCAGAAGAGCTCCCCCACTGCAGGTGTTGTGTTGGTGACTGGAAGCAGGGATTTTCTGTAGGTACTGATCCCGCATACACAGAGGGTGTGTCGTACCTGCACGCACCTGGACGGTCTCAGGGGAGAGGAGCAGCCCTGCCTTTTTGCCTGTAAGGTGACACCACCGAGTGACGAGACAGCCCCGAGGCTGCCAGAGCTCCAGGAGCGTTTGGACACCGCTGCCAGGGATGCCCAGGGTGGGGTTGTTGGGGTGTATGGGCAGGGCCAGGGGTTGGACTGGATGGTCCTTGTGGGTCCCTTCCAGCTCAGGGTGTTCTTTGGGTGTCTGCAGGCAGAGTGCCCACGTCAGTGCGTGAGCTGCCAGCCACAGGCAGCGCCCTGAAATGCAAACCTTAGATTTTAACTTGTGCTTGGGCCAGAGGTGGTTCCTGCCTCTTGTCACTTGTCTTGGTTTCGCAGGCGAAGGTGCTGGCTCTCTGCCAGCATCCACTCCCTGGAGCTCATTAGGAACCTTTTTCAGCTCCCCTTGTAGCAAAACAACAGGGATCAGCTTTCCCAAGAGCTGATATATCTGCTGACCTCTCCAAAGGGAAAAAAACCTCCTGTAATTCATTACCTGACTTCTGTAGAGGCTGAAAGGGAACTATTTGTGACTGAACAATACTTGCCTTTCACAGCTCCCTTCCTAATCCCAAATAGAAACATGAGGCTGAGAAAATCTTCCTGATAGCAGGGAGTATGGATACATTCAAGCCGGTATAACTTTTCATGGCACTAATGTTCTGTAATTGCCAAGGGTTGGCTTGCAGGTTTTTATTGGACAAAGTGAAGGCAGGCAGTGTTAAACATCAATTTGAGGGGGCAGAAGAGATTCTGAGGGCGGCGTGGTGGTTTTCCATCAGTGCCCTCTTGTGAGGTGCTGCATCGCAGAGATCCAGTTGGAAAGCTGAGGTTTTAAAAGAAAATAATGCAGGCTAAGTCAACTTTCTTCTGCAGTTTATGATTGAATACAAGATGGCTCGAGTCAAACTGTCCCCACCTACACAGAGACAACCCTTTGCTCCTGCCAGGTATGTGAGGCTGCACAGGCACAGGGAGTGGGATTCCAGGGTGAAGGGCAGTGCATGGCTTGGCCACCTCATCCACAGGGAACTCTGAGGGCCAGGTCACATTTGCAGGGCTGCAGTTCTTCCAGGATTCCATGGAAAAGGGCACTGATGTCCCAGTGACGTGTGCCCGGTGCCTGCGGGCGCCGCCAGCTTCACCTGTGCTTATGGGAGGTTGGGAGAAGCACCAAAACTGGCCGTGGACATGAGCTCCTTGGTGTTCCCCTGGGGATGTTCCTGACAGGTGATTAGTGGCTGGTGGGCCCCAGGTCGTGTCCTGAAACATGCTTGATCAAGGTAGGTGATAATCACCTCAGGAACTCCACCGTGACTTGCAGAAAGACTCGAGTGGTTCCGGTTGTCTGGGTGCTGGAGACAGAATGCTCCTCCAAGGCCACCCGTGTGTGCAGGTGAAAAATAAGACAGATACAATCATGAATTTTTGAAGCACCTTGGCTTTGTAAAGTAAGCCTTAGTTAAGGAGATACGGTCTGCAGAGCCCTGTGTGAGCAGGCAGATGCTCCTCGTATCTCACCCTCCTGCTGTGCTCAGGGTGAGTCACCGTGCTGAAGTGACTCCCTTCTTTCTGCCCCAAGTGCTAATCCATTGTTAAAATGATATTAACTCATGTGTGCTAATTAGCAGGTGTGCCAGGGTGTGAGAGGCCCGGGATGTTAATTAGGGTTGATAAACACGCCTTTATGCAGGATGCAGACCTGGATTGTGTCTGGTGGGACTCCCTCTCCCTTCCTTTCACTCCAGAGAAGTGCTGTGTTGTGGGACCTTTCTCCTCTGGGCTCTGTGGTGGGATCTCTATGGCTTAGCTTGATATTTGGGAGAGCCTGTGGGCTCCCTGGAAGGTTCATAGAATCACAGAATGTCCTGAGCTGGAAGGGCCCCACAGGGACCATCCAGCCCAGCCCCTGGCCCTGCACAGACACCCCAGCAATCCCACCCTGGGCATCCCTGGCAGCACTGTCCAAACGCTCCTGGAGCTCTGGCAGCCTCGGGGCCGTGCCCATTCCCTGGGGAGCCTGGGCAGTGCCCAGCACCCTCTGGGGGAAGAACCTTTCCCTGATAGCCAACTTAACTCTGCCCTGGCACAGCTCCAGCTGTTCCCTGGGCAGGGAGCTGTCCCTGTCCCAGGGAGCAGAGATCAGACCTGTGCCTCAGGAGGAGGTGCAGCCTCCACTGAGGTCTGACCTAAGTCTCCTCTTCTCCAGACTGGTGGGATTCATCCTGCCAGAAGGATGGAAGGGAAAAAGAGGCTTTTCCCAGTGGTATCATTACTCGGCTGAGGAGGGGAGGGTCATTTTGTGCCCAGCTGCAGGGCTGAGCTCATGGCTACTTGTTCAAGCTCCCGGAGGCGACGTTCCCTGCGGCCATCCAGCTCCAGAGCTGGCCTGGCTGTCTCCGTGCCGTTTCGGGCAGGATATGCCGGGCTGTCTCAGAACAGGTTTTGGTAGTTCCTCGCTTGGCGCAGGAGAGCACTGCTGTTTACACGGGCTGGCTCGCGCCCTCGGAGGAAGCCCACATCAAAAGGGTGTATCCCAGCACGTCAGCGGGGCCGGGAGCCGGGGCCAGCCCTGGAAATGCCTGTTCTTCCCAGCGGGAGCGGCCACGCCGGGCCTGGCACTGCCCGCCGGGGCACTGCCCGCCAGGGCTCCCGGCAAGGCTCCTGTGGGACGGCTGCTCCGCACCTTCCCCGTGTGGCCAGGCCTCCTGCTCCCACCATCCCGGGCCCTGCTGGCTCACTCACCCAGCCAGGCTTCCTCGGAGAAAGCATCTCATTTCTCAGGAGGAGAGTGGGTTGGATCCTACATGGCTCTGGAGAAGGCTTCCCTTGCCTCTCCCTCCATGGATCTCTCCCCATACGTGAGGGTTGCTGTTCATGGCGTGCTGGTTTTTGTTCCGGTGCTGTGGGTCGTGATCGAGGGGGAAGTTGCTGCTTTGCTTTTACACATCTGCACTGAGCCTTCTGGCTCTGCACAACTCCCTGGCAGGAGGGGGCAGCCGGGGGGGTCGGGCTCTGCTCCTAGGGAACAGGGACAGGAGGAGAGGGAACGGCCTCAGGCTGGGCCAGGGGAGGCCCAGGTTGGACACCAGCAGGAATTTCCCCATGGAAAGGGTGGCTCAGGGATTGGCAGGGGCTGCCCAGGGAGGTTTGGAGTCCCCATCCCTGGAGGTGTCCAAGGAATTCCTGGACATGGCACTGAGTGCTCTGGGCTGGGGACAAGGTGGGGATTGGGCACAGCTTGGCCTCGATGGCCTTGGAGGTCTTTCCCAACAAAATGATTCTGTGATTTAAGACCCACCAGTGGTCGCACCAGTGTCTGAAGCTTTCTGCAAGCTGCTCTTACAGTGAGGGTAGCACACGTAGCTCGTGCTTTCCTGGGCGTTCTGGCCCTGCCAAGGATTTGCTCTGGGTAGCAGGAAGAGATGCCCCACATTGCTGTGGCAGGATGCAGGATGCAGGATGTGGCACCCCGGCGCTGGTGGCGGAAGGGTGGTGCTGCCTTTTGCCCTTCAAATCTGGAAATCGCTCCAGACAATCGCTGGATCTGTCGTAGTAAGCGCCTGTCCCTCCTCTGAGCGTGGCAGCGTGGTTCCTGTGTCTGTAGGTGTGTGCACACCTGCGCGTGGGTTCACGGCGAGGCCGCTCCGATGGGAGCGATCCCGTCCCGATGGGAGCGATCCCGGCTGGGCGGTGCGGGAGCTCTGACCCGCTCCAGCGGGCTGGAGGTGGCCGTGCCCCAGTGGGCCCGAAGGCAGGCAGCAGCAGCCCCCGTCGCCCTCTGAGTCACTCGCGGCTCGCCAAACCTGCTCGTCTGCTCGGGGTTTGCGAGTTCCCAGTGCTGAAAGCTTCTCTCCCGTTTGTTTGTCCCGCAAATGGGAGCTGTTGGTTTGCTCATTCCGCGTTTAAATTCACCCTGATATTGAGGGTTGATACTTTAGTGCTGCCCAGTCCCAAGAGTGTCTGATCCCATCCCTCCTGCAGCCCTTTGCTGCCGTCAAGGTGGAGCACTCTGGTGCTTCTGGGGTGTGCCTGTGGTCACGGGGGGACCTCGTGCTGAGCGTGGGTGGATCTGTCAGAAACATCTGAGGCTGTGAGCGCTGAGATGAGAAGTTAAACCCGACGTGTTTGAAGTGGGCTCGAACTCGCTGCTCACTCCTGTTCCTGGTCACGGGGGCCGTAAGGGTGACTGTGCCATGTCAAATTGCTTCTCTGGTATCTCGTCCCTGTCCCAAAATAGAATCCTCTCCTCCCTTGCTCTGCATCCACGGCACCCGGGCGTGTGGAGCCCCACAGCCTCACTCCAGCTGTTAAATCCTTGCAGCCCCACAGCAGCGTGTCCTGCCTTGGGTCAGGACTGGGCTCCTGCATGAACCTTTTGCCATTTTGCTTTGTTCTTTTCCTCGTGGTTCTGTCCTACTCCCAACTTGCGGTCACTGCTGGGTTGCAGAGGGCGGGACTGCAGGGGTATGGTTATTGCTCAATGCTCGGTATTTGTGAAGTATCACGCAGAGTTGTAAATGTTAATTTGTTAATTAGATTTCTGCGTGTACAGAATATTTACTGTGTTGTTTGCTTCCTTTTCAGAGCAGTTTCATACCTGTTTCTCTTGTCCCATGTATGTGGTGGAGAGGCAAGGTGGGGAAAGCTGGGGGACAAACACAGATGGTTTGGGTTTTGTGTTGGTATTTCTTATTTATAGCAACCATTAGCCAGCCCTGGTCTGGAGGATGCTGCTGCTCAAATCCTAATCCGGAGACAGTTATGTGGAAGTAGGGAATTAAATAAAACCAGATCTATGCGTAATTTCTAATTCCCTGGAGTTCCGGATCCTGGAAGCCCTCCTGCACCTGTGGGCAGCTCGGTGGGAGCAGCTGCTGGTGTGTTCCTAACGTAGCCTCTCCAGAAGCACCATCCAGATACGTACCCAGGGAAACCCTCGGAGTCGTGGGGGAGTCGAGGGCAGAGGCAAAAGCCACAGAGTGGGTCAGAATGTTCTGTTTTCTGTCTTGCTGGTGAGCTGCTCCCCGCAAACACAGCGGCATCCCGAGGAGCGCGCGTGGGGAAGGGACTGTGGAGCTGGTGCGCTCGGAATGCGGGAGCGAGTCGCCTCTGTGGGCTGGCTGGGGATTTAGTTCTTGGCTCCTCTCGCAGCGCCGGTGAGTTAAAGTCGCCCCGGAGGGATGTCCTTAGGAATTCGGATTTCAGGAGCCAGCGGGGTTGAGTGGCAGCTCGTCTGAAGCCTGTGACGGGAGGAATTAATCAGGAGAGGGAGGGAGGAAGAGAAGGAGGGAGGGAGGAAGGGAGGGATGGCAAAACCCCAAACCTTCAAACACACCCAATTGACCCATCTCATCTTAGCGTGAAACTTCGCAAGTTACACCCACTCCGAAGCAGAAGGGGAATGAAACGCTGGCGCTTCCTCCTTTTTGTTAGCGGCAGCTGGGGCTTGGGAAGCACAACAGGCAAAGATGTTTGTGCTGCTGATGATGAGCGGTAAGAGCTTCGCGGGCGGCAGGAACTCTGCCTGCCCGCTGCGAGCCGGCCGGGGGGAGCGGGAGCAGCTGGGGCTCGGATAAAGCTGGGAAAATGTGTTTGGGGGTGTAGCACCGTCGGGCTGTCTGACGCTGCGCGTCCAGGAAGGCTTTCCTCTCCCAATTCCCGTCTTTCCCCGCTGTGGATAGAGGTGTTGCTTTCTCTGAGTTGCGTTTAGTTGGGTTGTCAAGTGCTGTTTGCTTTTCCAGGGTTTGCTCTGCTCGCCCAGACACTGAGGGCTCAGACTGATTGAATGGGAGCTGGGGACTTCATAGCTGAATTCCCTAAGAGAGAAAATGTAGTATCGTGTTACTGACTGGAGATGTTCCCTTCTCCAGCTGTCTGGCTTTATTTTCCGTAATTACAGGTTGCCATGCTCTTTAATTGTTGAAAATGAGCCCCGTGAAAGGTTTCAACTTGAATCCAGCTCTGTTGGGTGTCTCTGCGAGGTGGGGAGAGCCGGGGGGCTGTGGAGGGCAGTGCTGCTCCGTGAGGGGGGAAGGCTGGCTTGGGGGGGCTCACACTTCCCAGAGATCTGGGAACTCTGCGGAGCCGGGACTGGGGGAACCTCCTCCGTATCGAGCTGCTCGTTTTTCTCCTGGTTCCTTCAGCGATGGCTTATCAAGTTATTTAATATCCCGGGTGCTATCTGTGAATCTAAATTGCCTAATTCTTGGGTTGGTGACAGGAAATGTGAGCACAGAGCCCTGGCTCTGCAATTACTGTGACTAAGCATCAGGGCTGAGCGCCGAGCGGCAGCGTTGTCTCGCGGCCCTGCGCTCTGGGGGACGGGCTCCCCGTCCTGTCCCGGCTCCCCACCCCGACCCGCTGTCCCCAGGGCTGCCGTGGGGATTTCGGGGATGGCTCCTGCTTCCCGAGGGGCACGGGCTTGCCTTCCCACAGGCAGGGTTCAGCCTTGACTCAGAGCTGTGCAACCCATCAGCCGTGAGTAATCCTCCGGGGCAGAGGCAAAGGATAATGCATACCTTTTTCTGGGAATTAAGTCACTCTGGAGCTGTTGGAAATGTGCTTTCATAGTTTCGTTTTGTATACCAGAGCCCCGTTGCTGAGCTGGCTGTTAGTTCCTTGGATGGTGTTTTAATATTGCAGGAGGGATTTACATTTCCACACGTGATCAGCGCTGTGGAACGAAGCGAGCAGGTTTGGTGGGTGTCACTGGGTTGCCTGTTTTTCCCCATCCTTTCAGAGTTAAAAGTGATCTGTGCATTATGGAAAAGGTGTGGAAATTGCTGTGCTAAGCACGGCACACGGAGCTGAGGGATTAGGTACCCGAATGTGGCAGGCCCGGCTACGTTTCTAGGGGAACTTGCTCTTTAGAGGGTGTCTGTCTGGTTTCTAACTTGTTTTGAGGCAGAAACACTTTATTTTTCCAAAATGCCTGACAGAAAAAAATCTGCCAAACCGCAGATTTGCATCATTTAAGCGTTTGCTTGAGCTTTATGCTTTTGCTCTGGGAAATCAGCGGTAGGATTCCTGCTGGAATTGGTGTTGAGGAGAAGCATTGATTTTGCAGCGGCAGTGAGTCTATTAGGCATCAGTGTTTGGAGCAGACTCGTTTGTCTCTAATGAAGTTGCACACTGTGGCTTGAGTTGTAGGTAATGATTGTTTGGAAATGAACCCCAAGGAAAATACAGCTAGTTTCCTGCAGGATCAGTGACCTGGACTGCTCCAGGGAATGCCTGGGAATTCTCCTGCCAGAAGCTGGGGCAGGAGGATGAGGGGGCAGAAGAGGGAGCTCCCTGCTTAGGACAACAGGTTGGCTTGGGTCTGAACTGCGACCTCACTGTGTGCGTCAAGCAGCGAGACCTCATTGCTTCCCTTTGGCTCTGAAGGGTTCCCCGGCGCTGGTCTTCTCTCAGGTTGTGAGGGTTATTAGCTCGAAAAATTAAAGGGTCTTTGATGGGAGGCAGAAAAAGGCCGCTAGGAAAAAATACCAGCTTCTAAATAATTTATTATAAAGAAAAAAATCCAGTGCAGAAGTAAGGGTGGCGTCGAATCTTTGCAAGAATTCATCAAGAAAGAGGACGAGTCTCTACTGATGTGTCTTGCTGGGTATTATTTCGTTAAACTGGCGACTGTGCGGAGCGTTCCAGGGAGTTTTATGGCCCAGTAATCCATTGCTGGATGAGGGGAATACATTATTTATAGATTAGAGTGTTTTAACATCCTCGCACGGGGTTGTTTAAGGAGGTCAGGATGCAGAGCGGTGGGAATGGGATTAGCCCAGCTGTGCCACAAGCAGTGCAGAGGCAGAGGGCGAAAGGGGAAGTTATCACGTAGATGTTTATGTTTTTATTGTCCCTCACAAGGCATAGGTCACGTAAGAGTTAGGGGTTTCTCGAGCCAGAATGTAGTTTTTATTGGTTGTGACATCTCGAATTCTAAGTGAACTGGAAACAGACACGAACATCCTTTTCCCCGGTTCAGCAGACTCGCTCCCGGCAGCGTGCTTGCGTTCCCGGTGGGATGGAGGCAGAGGACTTGCAGAAGGGGGGAGCGTCTGTGAGAGCTGCCAGCCCCTCCGTCCTTGCAGGGGAAGCTGTTGTGTTGTTCCACGTGCGGAGCCTTCCCGCGTGCCCGTGTCCCAGAGGCACAGCCCCGTGAGCCAGCGCTGGGGCTGGCAAACAGGTACTTGATTCACTGCAGAGTGCTTTTAGTGTAATTGCTTTTTGAGGCTTCCAATTAGGCTTTCCATGAGAGTTGGGATGTGATGTTCTCAGGCAGCTCGAAAAGCCCTCGTAAAGCCAAGCAAAGGAATGATCTGGGCAGGGGAGGGGGGTGCCCATCAGGCAGGACGTGCATCCTCAGGCCTGCAGGCCGAGCCCAGGGAAAGCTCTGGTCCTGGGAAGGGGGTCTGCTCCTGGTTTGCCTCAGGAATCTCTGTGGTTTCGCTGCTGCCAGCACCCGCAGCAGTTCCCACTCTGCTCTCTGCCTTTGGTCTTCTCAGCAACGAGCTCTGGGCTGGCAGGCTGGAGATTGGGAAACCAGCAGTGGTTCCACTCTGGCATTTTCTAGTAGTGTCTAGACATATGTCCCGTGGTGGGACTCGATGGTCTTAGAGGTCTTTCCCAGCCAGTGAGCAGCCATGGGGTTGGGAGCAGTTGTGTTTATTTCTGAAGAGGCAGGAACAAGTTATTTTCTTCTGAAAGCTGCTCTGCATTTCTATTTCTATTGTCCCTTCCAAACAATTTGGAAGTGGTGGGCTCAGAGTCTCCTATGAGGTGCAAGAGAATGAGTCACTTGTTGAGGGGATGTGATACTGGATAAAAAGTGCAGAATCAGCTCTGGAACAGCAGTGTCTTTATGAAAGAGGTGTTTTTCCTGTGTGTGTAGGGAAATGTCCCTTTCAAGTGGTGCTGGAGCTGTTGGGCACCAAGGGTGACCTCTCCAAAGAGGAGGCTCCCTGAGGTTGGGCAGTGTAGGGCACCAGCAAGGCAGAGCTGCAGCTGCAGGAGCTGGGGAAGTTGCCAGACCTTTCCTGCAGCATTTTGTCCAAAGCCAGAAAGTGGTTTTGGGGTCTCTGAAATAGCAGAAGTTGGAGGGGAAAAGGGAAGTGTGTAGGTTTTGCATTAACACCTTCTTCCCCTGTTTCTGGGAGATGAACAGAGCCCCTCGTGTCAGGATCTCCCTCCACACCATTGCCTTGTGGCTGCTGAAACACCCTCCCAGCAGCTTGGCTCCACACCCTGGGAAGTGCAGTAACACTCAGAAAGCCCGGTGTCCTGACTTTCCCGGGTGAGCAAGCAGCTCTCTGTGCTCCCCGTCCTGTCCCTGGAACAGGGAGAACAAAGAACCTCCTGCTGTCTGCTTCCCAGCTGGGAATTGCTTTGCTGTTCATTTGCATTACCCTGGGTGGGGAAGGTGTATTCGGAGTGTGCCCCAGGCCCTCAGACACTGAAATGGAGACGAAGACTCCCCATTGCGCAAGGCCACCGCTAGGAAGGGAGCTGGGAAGGGAGCTGGGAAGGGAGCTGGGAAGGGAGCTGAGAAGGGAGCTGAGAAGGGAGCTGGGAAAGGAGCTGGGAAGCTGCTGGGTGCAGCCACCTCCCAGAAGCACAGAATCTTTTAGGTCAGGAGAGATCTTTGGGTTCAATGAGTCCAAGCTGTGCCCGATCCCCACCTTGTCACCAGCCCAGAGCACTGAGTGCCATGTCTGGGCGTTCCTTGGACACCTCCAGGGATGGGGACTCCAGTAGTGCCTTACTTTTGCAGGAACACTGGCACAACCTGGAAGACCCAACCCAGAGGTTGTGCCTGATCCTGCCAGCTTTCCCCACTGCTCCTCAGCTGTGCACAGGCCGCTCCTTCCCTTTGCCAGTGGTTTCCCTCCTCTCCTGGTGAGGGGATCCCGGGAGAGAGGTCCCTGGGCAGGAGCCGGAGCCCTGAGTGCTCCAGGTGTCCTGCTCCAGGTTCCCGGGGTGTGTGTGGTTGTTCAGGGACGGCTGCAGGTCCGTGCAGGGAGTGAAAGCGGTGGCAGAGACCCTTTGTCAGGCATCCTGTGCCTGTCACTGTGGGTGACGTGTAACCCATGCCGAAGGTTGTTTCGGTGAAAAATGACCGACGTGCTGTTTACAGCAGTAACAAGGGAGCCTTTTTTTTCTTCCTTTGCAACAATGAAAATCTGGTGGTTTTTTCCTCTGAAGTGGGAGGAGAGTTGTGTTTTTGCTGACTCTCGTAGCCCCCCATGGTGAGTTAGAGGGTGCTGCTGTAAGAAGTGTGAGATGGGCAGCAGAGGCACCACAAAGCCAGGGTGTAAGACTTGAGGTACAATCCAGAACTCAGTTCGCTTGGAAGTTGCAGGATAGAATTTATGACAATAAAAAGCCAGTGGAAGTCAGTTCCTTGCTGATTTTTTTTTTTTTTCAAATTAATCTTAATGCTTTAGTAACATCTGGATGATTGCTTGGTAATTTTTTCTGGGAAGCACTTTTGTGTGTGTGTTTACTTTGTTGCGGAGTGATAAATCACTGTAATTTACCAGCCTGGTTTTCAGAAATTTGGAGAGTCATACTGTGTGCTGCGTTCCTTCGAGCTGTCATTCCTGGAGGCACCTGAATGAATCCATGACATTTCAGCTCCTGTTTACTGCTTCAAACAGGTCTTTATGCTTGACATGGTTACCTGAGCATCCCTTCAAGTTTGGAGTTTATGGAGGTTTTGTAAAAGGAAAATTAAAAGGAATAAGAGATTTTTGAGGAGGAATAACATGCAGTCAGTTGTTTTAAGCCACCTGGAGTTGGGAAATTCGTATAAGTGTCCAGAGCTCCATGAAGACCGAGGACTCCCTGGGAATGTCCCTGGGAGCCCCTGGTCATGGGCTGTCCATTCCCCCCTGGCTCGGCCAGTGCCTCTCCTGAAGGGTGCCCTCCAGCCTTGGTGCAGCAGGGGCTGAGGCAAGAGAAGGGCAAAGTTGCACATCCAGTGTAGGTGTTCCAGTTCCAGTGGCTGAGTCTGTATTTCCAAAAGACATGAGGCAATGCAGGGAATAAGCAGCGACTGTCCGGGGGCATGAGAAAACTGCAGTGCCCTTGGTTTGTGCTTCTGGGCAAGTGCAAGGAGAGAAACCAAGACTTTTTTGGGAGCATGAGAGTAAAGATTTACTTTTGAGAGTAAATCCATCTGCAGGGCTCAGGCTGCTGGAGCTGCATCTTTGGGAAGAGGGGCTGGATTATTTGGAAACAGAGGCATTGCAGGTAAGGTATGCCGGCAGCCTCATGGGGCTTCACAGCTAAGGGAGAAACCTCGTGTGTCCCAGTACCCCGCAGCTCTCCTCGGGAACTCTTTATCCAGGCAGAGGTTTGGTTAGGGAGCAGGGAGAGGCTGGCACTGAACAGGGTAAAGATTTGGGCAGGATGGAGGTCAGACAGAGGGTCTGGTCTCTGAATCTGCTGCAGGGACTGGGATCTCATCAGGTATGCACTGGTTAGTCCTGCCGGAGAGGAGGCTGACCCACTTAGTGCCTGCCAAAAACCTGTCTCCACTGTTGCATGGCACTGACCCACTGATGTCTGTGACAGTGACAGGACCCCAGGGAACGGCTGGAGCTGTGTCAGGAGGGGTTTATGTTGGAGATCAGGGCAAGGTTCTTCCCCCAGAGGGTGCTGGGCACTGCCCAGGCTCCCCCAGGGAATGGGCACGGCCCCGAGGCTGCCAGAGCTCCAGGAGCGTTTGGGCACCGCTGCCAGGGATGCCCAGGGTGGGGTTGTTGGGGTGTCTGTGCAGGGCCAGGGGTTGGACTCTGATCCCTGGGAGTCCCTTCCACCTCAGGATATTCCATAGTTCTATGACTCTGTTAGGTGCCATGGGAAATGGGAGCTGGAGCTGCCCTGCTGCCCAAGGCAGGGCAGGGATTCTGCCACCAGCACCAAATAGGTGGAAATGAAATAATTGCCATTCCCAAGTCTGCGATGACAGGGAAAACAGCTCCAGCTTTGTGTGAGCCCCTGGACCCGGGATCACATATCCTCGTGTGACTGTGGAGCTCCGGTTTCAGCCCACGCCGGAGCTCTCGGATACAACCGCGGGATAAATCCAGCAGGGCCCGCGATCGGCTCCCAAGGTGGTCGGGGTGGATGGTGTCCCACAAGGAAGACACCTGCAGGCAGCACGGCCCTCGTGTGTGTAAAGCACAGATGCAGCCCCTTGCAAACCTGTGGGAAGAGTGTCGGCGGGGTTCGCTGGCGCCGCGTAACCCAGCGCCGCGGAGCGCCGGGGACACGTGTCCTGCGAGGGGAAACAGCGACGTGCTCCAGCAAACGTTTGTTCTTTTGGTGCTGAGCACGAATGCGCAGGGCAAAAAAGGCTGAAGTCTTTGAAGGAACCCAGTCAGACCCACAGCTCCTGGACAGCATGTGGTCAGGCAGGCAGAATTGCATATCAATATATTAGGAGAAAAAATAACCCCCTACAGACCAAAATGGGCAGAGCTGTAGGGACAGCATGAGCAGTTTGGGATTCCAGGCTTTTCCTGTGGGGGCTTTTGGCTGGGAGTGAAGTTGGCTTCCTGCTCCTGGGGGGTGCCAGGAGTTGCCTGGCATTATCCCATGGGGCCTTCCCCAGGCTCAGAATCACGGAATCCCAGGATCACTGAGGCTGGAGAAGACCTCAGAGATCACCGAGGCCAAGCTGTGCCTGATCCCACCTTGTCCCCAGCCCAGAGCACTGAGTGCCACATCCAGGCCTTCCTGGGACACCTCCAGGGATGGGGACTCCAAACCTCCCTGGGCAGTTCCAGTTCCCGAGCCACCCTTTCCATGGAGAAATTCTCTTGCTGTCCAACCTGAGCCTCCCCTGAAGTCTGCACTTTCCCAGTGCATTTTGCCGAGAGCTGTTGTCTACAAGGGGAACGAGAAGGCTCAGTGATTGCCTTTGGAGTTAATTTGGGGTCCAGCTGGCCTCATTTCTAGGACATAGACCTGCCATCCCTGTGACCAGGTTCTCCCTTGCACTGAGATGGGGTCCTAGTCCGAGCTCCAGGGTTTCCTGGCTCCAGAACCTGCTCAAGCTGTGCCGTGCTTACCCCAAGTTTGGATCATCCTGCACTTGAGATGGCTGCCCAGCCCCTGTTCCCTCAGCGGGTTTAGGAGGAGCACAGCTCACCTGGCATTCAGACAAGATTGCAGATATTTAGCTCTTTCAGAGCAATCTTGAACCTGCTCATCAGAGTGTGCATCTCACTTGAAGCCACTCCAGCTGTGCAGAGCTATTTCTGTGCAGGAATCCTTTGAAATTTTAATGCACTTTTTGCTCGTTGAACCCCAAAATGAGTCACTTAAGGGAGCAGCAGCAGTTTTTCAAAACCTCTGCCTACCTGTTGCTTCCACTGACTTTTCTGTAACCTGCTTTGGGCCTCGATTATTCACGGGAAAAGTAAAACACATCCAGGAGAGGCCAGGTGTTTCTCGGGAATGGGATGGGATTGTTGGGGTATCCTGTGCAGGGTCAGGAGTTGGACTCGATCCTCGTGGGTGCCGTCCCGTTCAGGATATTCTGTGGATCTGTGGTTCGAGGTTTTGGCAGCATGTAACGCTGCTGAGAAGGAATCGAGGATCAGAACATTTTCAGCAGGTATGTAAAATTAACCTTTTATCGAATTCTTCTTAAAAATAAAACCTGTTTTTGAATACAGGGAGATAAAACCTCGTAGGGGTTGTATTCCTCGCAGAGCTCCTGAATCATTGTCTAAATGGCAATGAAATGCCTTGCCTGGCTCAGCGCGCAGTGAGATGTGAGTCACGTCCCCGCGTTGCTCGGAGCTGGGCACAGAAGGGACAGACTTCACGCCTCCCTGGCAGCTCCTGCTTTTCACAACCCCGCTCGCACCAGACGGCACCGCAACGTGTTGCCGTGAGGGTTGGAGCGAAATTCTCCAGAGGTCTCAGAAATTTAATCCATTTGTGTGGAAGCCTCTCCAACCTCTTTCTCAGCTCCCCGCTCGCAGGGCTTTCAAAAGCCCGGAGTTCTCAAACTCCTGGAGCTCGGTGAGGCTCCCAGATGGAGCTCTTGGGAATCTGGAAATGAAAATCATTTTTTACTGCTCAAGCTGGACCAAATTTCACATTTAGAGTCTCTGCTAGTAAAATTGACAGAGCAGTAAGAGGATTATCTTTGTCCATCCTCTCTTTTAAACCTAGTAGAGGAATGCCAGAGGCCAGGGATTCATATTCCACTATGCCTGACCTACAATTTATGGCAGCATTATCCCAAAGTAATTGAGTGGGTCCCACAAGTCTGTGTTGCAGCCAAATTCTGGAGGTGCATGTGACTCCTCTCGCTTGATTTTAGAGGCTTTTTGTGTGGAGCAAAGTGAGTTTGGGTTTTGTGCTGCTCTGATGAAGTTGCACAGTGTTGAGCACAGCCCCTGCTGTCTGAGGAGATCTTTGTCACCACCACATCCCCTGCACGGGCACCTCCCCTGGATGACGGGATGATCTGGAAGGTCCCTTCCAGCCCAAACCATTCTGTGAGTCTGTGATTCATTGTGCCTTTATTTCAGTGAGACAGGAAAGGAACTTCTGCATCTGTAAAAGGGGATTTGAGACACAGGGAGATTTCAGGTACTTGCCTGTGAATCCGTGGAATTAAGTTGAAGAGTGGAGCCCTAATCTAGCACCTTCTCTCTCAGACACAGCTTTTGCTTAAGCTTCACCACCGAATAACCCACTAAAGCTGTCAGGCAGCCGGGGTGCTGCATGCTGAAATTCTTGGCTTGCAATTGAACAGAATCCTCTAGAATTTAAGAACTCGAGGAACAAAAAGGGGCCCTCAGCATTAAATACCCCCGCCCTTCTCCGATAAACACCCCCCCACATCTGAGCCAAGTGAGCTCTGAAAATTGCGTTGAACACGTGAAAATAAGCGGCGGGCAGAGAAACCCCCGGGCACGAGCCCGCCCCGTGTGAGCGCTGCGGGTTGTTCCACCGGGCTGACGGCAGAAAATGGGCTTCCCCCGGGACAGCTTCGTGTGCCCCCACCTTCCTTCAGCAGCGCAGGTGGGATCCGAAATGCCACCTGTTGGCACGGAGCCGTCCCGCTGGGAATCGTGCACGCGAGGGCTGGGGCTGGCGATCCCTTCCCGGGCTGAGCGTGATTATCTCAATAGCTGCGCTTGAAAGCTGTTATTTAATTTCCATTGTGACACTGTAATAGCGCTCAGAGGATTACGTTAAATGCGTGTGAGGAGCTCGATCCCTGCGAGCGGGAGGCTTTCAAACCGTGTGCCTGGGCTGCGTGACGGGGGTTTCTTACAGAAACCGAGCGGGGGTTTTGCCCAAATGACCATTTGTGCCTCAGCTTCGCGCAGCCCGCTGCTGATAGCCACGTTCTGTGGCTCCCTCTGGCATCAGGGAGGCAGATGCACGTAGGGCTGTGCTCTTTTTAGTAAGAGAACCTTGAAAACATTCTGAGTATAACTCTTTGTTAGTCCAATGCAAGACCGTTTTAATTTTAATTCAGCAAATATTTCAGCTGGGCTTCCGTAAGGATTATTAGTTTTTAATTATTTCTGGCATTTTCCCTGATTAAAAATGGAATTTATTACTCGTCTAGTTCTGATTTTATTTACTGACTTGGCAGGTAGCATTGCTCCTGGTTTCTTTCATGAAAGGCACTGTAGTCTTGAAAAAGATGGATGGCTCTTGCGTTGGTGTTTTTTCACCTGAATGGGTTGGGGAAGTATTGGTAGAATTTTGACATTTTAAGGCTGGTGTAGCTACCAACGTATTAATTGTTGTTGTTTAAGCACTGGGTTAGCTTTGTGTGACATCAAAACTTCATGGTCAGTCTAGTCCAGGATGTCAATATTTGGTCTCCCATCAGCTAAATTAAAGTTTATAGTTAGCTGTCATGATAGTAAATGGGATTTATTGTGATTTATTCTTCTCTGTGTGCAAATTCCAACCCATTGTGGTGCACATAACCTGTCGTGCATCATCTTTTGCTGAGTACATCCCTAAAAATTTCCCCAGCAGAGGCATGCGAGGTCCTTATGAATGATATCCTTTCTGCAGGAATTTATCAACCTGTTACAACTGGCACGGCAAAGGAATCAACAAAATTAACAGCATTTGGGTTTTTTAATTTTCTGTTGGTGTTAAGAACCGCGTTCACTGCTGTTATTTATTACTTGCCTTAAATACAGGCTAAGTTGGGAAACATCTACAGTGGGACACGTTATTTATCTGCTCACAGCATGCGGCATTCTCCAGAATATTCCCCCAAAGCCTTAATGAATTAATTGGGCAAAATCACCCCCGACAGATAAATAATCCTTTTCTGTTTCACGTGGATGGATCGTGTTTAAGCGGAGAAAACCTCCAAGCAGTGTTCCTGTGGGATTCCCAGTTCCTAATTCAATTTAGGCTGAAGTCACTGGCTGGCAGGTTGGACTTGGAGGCGAGCTGTCCTCCTGTTTCCATTAATCTTCATCTGGAAGTTCCCTGGAAAAGCGCGAGCCAGGGGATCCTCACCGGCGACAGGCGAACTCACAACCCTTGGGTCCCATCCATCCCTGCTCCAGGCTGGCATCGTGGGCTGATTCTGCCCGGAATTCTGCAGGGTTTGTTACTCCTGGTTAGTTTAGTAAAGCTGCCTGCCGGGGCGGTGTCGGAAGGCGCGAGCTCGGCCCGGCCCTGCGGGACAGAGCAGAACTCCAGTCGGGTGAGCACTGGGATGGGAGCGTCCCCGGAGTCTGCTGGAGCCAGGTCCCACTCCAGCAGAGCTCAGCGCTGCCCGGCTCTCGCCTGATGGCACTTCAGAATCTTCCTTCTGAGCGTACAGCGCGTTTCTGGGGAAGAAAAGAAGATGGATTCTGGAAATCTTGCATAAACAAATAGCACTTGGCAGGCGGGATGCTGCTCTTGCCTGCTTGTTAAGAGTTCCAGTAAAACGGGCTCTCTGGTACAGAAATATTCCAGAACAGAGGCTGGGTCAGGAGAAACTGGAGCCAAAGCAGGGCTGTACCTTCTCCCTTTGAAGCACCATTCTGCCTGTGTTTGCATTTTCTGCAGTTTTCTGATGTATTGGCAAAGAAATGTCAGGGTAAGTTTCCTGAAAACAAAGGAGTGAATGAATGAAGTCTTTTTCTCTCTTATTCCTGAAACTGGTTATGGGCCTTTCTTTTTTTTCCCCTAAGCCTGCTAGGTTGGGCTTTAAAGAACAAACCCCAAACCCCAGACAATGCAGTAAAGCCAAAAGCCTGGAGCAGGTGTTACCCACTTGTTCAAACAAGTCCAGGACTTGTTTCCTTTTCAGAACGCAGTTGGAAGTCAGGCCTTAAGGAGGAAAACTAAAATGGAACTATTGAGCGTGAACTCACAGCGGCGGCCCTGTGCCCCAAAATTGTGTATTTACGTGTGGGGCTGTGAGAGGAGCAGGTTATTAACCCTGCTGAGCCCTGGGAGCAGGGACACATCCTCATGCTAAACCTTCCCAGAGTTCTCCCAGCCTTTTTGTTTGTTGGGAGGATTAACTGCAATCCCTTTTCCCTCCCTGTGGCTGCCCCTGGATCCCTGGCAGTGCCCAAGGCGAGGCTGGACGGGCCTTGGAGCCACCTGGGACAGTGGAAGGTGTCCCTGCCCCTGTTAGGGGGTGGCACTGGATGGGCTTTAAGGCCCCTTCCAACCCAAACCATTCCATGATCCTGTGATTCCGATGTTCCAGATCTTGTTGGCTGCAGGTTGGGTTTCTCTCAGTGTTTCGTGCCTCAAATTAAGCTCCGGTTTTTGTAAGCGGCTGCGCGAGACGCGGCTGTTTGAGTCGGCAGCGTTGGCACAGCTTCCCGCCTGCCCACAGCTGAACTATTCCCGGGAAGGCTTTTCCCCGCTGGCATCTGCAGCCCCGTGCTGCAGTGCCGGGCACAGCCACCCAGGTGGGGCTTTGTGGTGCAGAAAGGGCTCCTCTGGAGCCTGGGATGCGCTCGGGTGCCGCTTGGCCAGCGTTTGCTGCGTCTCCTGCATAAACAAACACTTGCTCTTCTTAGTTTCACCTCCGTGTCCAGATCCCATCGGGGCATGTTTCCTTGTCAGGAGCCCCCAGCCTGTTCTGCCAGCGGGGCTGGAAGTTGTTTCCCTTGAAAAGTTCGAGGCGCCCATTGTGTAAAATGTTTCACAAGTCACGTTGGGCTGGGAAAAGAACATGGTGGGGCAGAGCCTGCAAGCTGGAGCAGAGAGGAGCCCTGCCAGGTGATTATACATTCCTTTTCATGGCTTGTTTGGGTTTTTTTAAGAGGCAGAGAATAAGTTGAGGCATGTTAAAGCCTGTGTGAGGAGTGATAATGGAGTGCTTCCCTCCTTTCCCACAGCTGGGCGTAGGGAGGACGTGCCAAACCTCAGTGCCAGGCTCCTTGTGCTCGCAGCCCTGTCCCGTGGGGGCTGGTGGGAGATGGAGAGGGGTGAGGTGGTTGAGGGGCTCTCCTCTTCCCCTGTGGCACACGAGATGTGGTACCCACGTCCCTGTGCCCCTCCTCACCGGGGTGCTTGCTGTTGACCCCTTTTCCCACCCCACCACCCCATCCAGGGAACGAGGGCTGTGCCCAGTGCCCCCTTTTCCCCCTGTCCTGCTGCCCAGTGAGGTCATTCCAACTCCTCAGGTAAAGCAGAGCTCATGGGGGATGGGAGTGGTGGAAATGGGCCTCAAACCACATTTCCAGCCATCACTGCAGCAGTTTATTTGTCTCATTTCAAAGCCTTTCCACGGCTGGTTTAAATTACTCCTCCCTCGTGACCTGCTGTGCTGGTAAATGGTCAGGCTAAACAATATCCCGATATTAATTGGTGCAGTGGGATTTCGGGTGATGCTTGGAGGAGCATCGCTCTTGCTTCTGAACATTAAGTTACTCTGCAAATGTTTTTATTGTCTTTAAAAGGGATTTACTGCCTGTTTACATAATTATTAATCTAATAATTAGAGCGGAATTGAACCCTGAAAGTTGGTGGATCTTTGTTAAACACTGTGAACAAAGGAAGCCCGTCAGGTTTTTGTATCTTTTATAAATGTATGTTCCAGATTGTTTCTGGAACAATCAAACCGACAGAAATCCCACAAAAATGTCCCAGTTAATGGATTTTCTGTTTGCTACACTATATAAGGTTACAGAAGTACTGGTAGCTAATTGCAGCCTTACAGATGGCACCAGGAGGGATGGATTTCTTCAGCCTGTGCTGCCTTCCTTTGGCTCCCTGCAGTTCAGAGCAAGGAACACTTTTCGCAGAGGAATGAGAATGTTTGGCTGTTTTGCTGGGAGAATTTCAGGTATTTAAAAAAATTATACGTAAGTTGTTACCACGGGTGTTCTCAGAACTCGTTGTGAGTTTGTTTTGAAGGGCACTTTTTTATTTTAATGGGAAAGTGAGACAGGGACCGTGACCTGGGCTGGTGCTGGGAGATGGCAGAGAACTGCCTTTGCTTCCTCCTCCTCCTCACTGGCACTGCTGGGTCTCCTGGGACAGAGCAGGGAGAAGGGAAGGAGGAGGAAGAGGAGAAGGAGCCTTCCCTGCAGCCAGGGACAGCCCCTGAGAGCGGCGAGTGGAGCTGGCCCGGCTGGTGAGGGGCTGTGGGCAAAGAAAAGGTGCTAAAAATGACCCCTGAGGAAGTGGTTTGTGGAAAAGCCAGAGAAATAGCATCTTGTTTCCCTGAGATTTTTCCCCTCTGTTCTTTGCTCCCTTTGGCCTTTTCCTCCTCGGCGCGAGCCTTTGGTGCACGAGGCAGAGCAAGGTTTCCCACTGCAGCTCGGAGACGTCAGAAGCCGGGCTGAGCTTTTTGGTTCCGTGTGCCGCTCGCCAAACCTCCTGGCTTCTCCGGGGGCCTGCTGCAGAGCCCACGGAGCGAGCTCTGCCCCGGTTCCAGCGCGGCTCCTGGGCGTTCAGAGCCGCTGCCGGGCGGGCGGAAGCTCGCCGTGCCGCTCGTGTGGCGGCTTGTTCCGAGCTGCCCGGCGTGCAGGGGCTCGGCAGCTCCCTTCGGAAGGAAGGGCTGGAGTCAGCACTCTGCAGGGAGGGAGACGCTTCTCCTTCCCCCGACAGAGCCCAGGGCTCTGCCCATCCCTGGTGCAGCCCTGCAGAAGGGAAGCCGTCGGGAAAAGTTTGTGTTTGGGAGCGTTTGCGTTGCTGTGTCACGCCAGCAAAGCGGTGCCGCTGCTGGAGGATTTTATCTGGAGCTTGGTTTTCTTTGGGACTGAAAAAAGAGATGTGTTACTGTAAGTCCCATCGCAGTTTTGCTTCTGGAACCGTAGTGCAGTGGCCTCTGCAGGCACAGTCAGAGGTCGTGTCCCATCACAGCGGTGAGTACAGCTGTGCTGGCAAATATTTGTCATGTAGGTCTGGCCTCAGCGTCGGGGCTGTGCTGCGGTTCCTGCGCCGCACAGAGCTGTCCTTCCTCCTTCAGTGCACAGGGAATAACATCTTTGTCAAGATTTTGTAGGAGTTGATCGAAAACTGTAAATAATAAAGTGCAAAATACGTTTTCTTTTTTACCTCCTCCTCCTCTTTTCGTGTAGGTATGTCAGCTCTGAAAAGTGGTGGAAAACAACTAAGGAAACAAGTAAAGAAGGGAATTGCATTTGAAATATTTTGATATCAGTCACGGGTGACTTGAAAGGATGTACAGCCCATCAGTGATGTGCGATAAGGGGATCTTCTCAGACCAAGACTGTCTTTGATGGCAAAACATCCAGAGGTCTCCAGAGCACCTGTAGGGCAGACTCTGTAGTAGAGAGCTGAAAAGTTCAAGGTAAAACCCCCTGAACTGGCACAAAGGTTATTGCCTTGCAAAAAGAGATGCAAGGGCTGGTGCAGAACCAGGCAGTCTTTGTGTAGCTCTGCTGTAAAGGCGTCCTTTGCTTCTCTCTTTTGTCCCCTCTGTGAAGGGCTTCCCTTGAAAATGGCAGCAGTCACTTTGTGTCTGAGGTGCAGCCACTCGCTGCAAGAAAAAAGTTACTGCTTCTGGCCCGGATCTGTAGGATCAGTGTGGAGACGTGGCTGTGGCTGCTGGTGGAGTGGAAGGTATGGGACGGTCACCTCTCCTGGTGACTTTGGCTCAGGAGGGAGGAAAAGCGTCTCCCAGGAGGAAAGACTGGTCCCTGATGTTATTTTGAACTCCCTTTTGAGTAAAAGTTGCTTTAACCAGTAACACGGTGGGGGCTGTGTGCATGCAGACAAAACAGTGCTGGGAAGGTATTGGGAAAGGCTGGACTTGCCTGCAGCTTGGAGGTGGCTCCGTTGGGGGACAGAAGCCATTCAGGTGAATTCAGGAACTGTTGTGAGCTCAGGTGGGCTGAGTAATTCCCTTGTAACACAGGCAAGGTGACTCTGGGCAGCGTGTCCACAGATACCCTGTGTGTGCATCTGCTGCAGGGTTTGTTTTCATTTGGCCTGGGAATGATGCCACAGAAAATACCAGTGGCTTTCTCAGCCACTAAAATCATCTACTGCTCTTTAAAAATGTACAGAGGAAACCGGGTATTTTCTTCCAGGGCTATTTTGGGCCACCGTGAAGCACTGAAATGATGGAATGGCACTTGCTGCTACTGCAAATATCGATCACAGGATCACTGAGGTTGGAAAAGACCTCTGAGGTCACGGAGTCCAAGCTGTGCCCGATCTGCACCTTGTCACCAGCCCAGAGCGCCGAGTGCCGTGTCGTCATTAAAGTGCTGGGCAGATTTACTGTGTTTGTGTTTGATGGTGTGGCTGATACTTCACCAGCCTGGCATTTGGAGGAGGTATAGCTGTTGTTTTATGAGGAGTTTGCATTTCTGACACATACTTTAGAATGCTAAAAAAAAATCCCATTTCTTCGTACTTGAGCTCAGTGTTTTGTTTCTGTGACTGTACCCGGCAGCAACTGCACAAAAAGGCAGCGAGAGCCTGGTGCTGAAATATTCCCGCCTGGGATTTGGAACGTCTCTCCTTGCTCCTTCTCTGGCAGTACTTTTTGAGTCATTTTCAAGGGAGAACTAAACTGAAGCTGTTTTTGGCAGCGTGCTGTGCAGGATGTCGGGAGCTCACAGGTACAAGCCCTGCAGCTGCTCACCTGGCACTGCTGCCAGGCACTGCTCACGGGCAGCTCCTGTGTGCCAGCAACAACATTCTCCTCTCATTGACCACAGATTGCAAAGCCAGGGGAGGACCTGGACCGACTGCGGTGCTGCCAAACTGCGGAGGATTTGTTGTTGTTTTGTTCCTATTGCTCGGGAACAGCTTGAGTTTGGGAAGGACGAGCTCTGTCCCTTGGTGCAGCTGTGATCCGTGGGTCTCACCGAGGCTGGTCAGGAGTCCAGGGCAGTGTCCAGCCCCTGAGCCCTCCAGCTGGATGCACTGGGGCTGCTCGGCCGCCTCTCTGCTTGTGTTCCATTTGACAGCAGCTTTGTTGTTCCGAACTCCTCTTGGAGCTCAGCTTCACTCTGGCCTTGCTTTTGCGGAAGGTGTCTGCTCTGTGTTAACCTTGGCCACGATGGGGATTGCACGTGGTGTTCCAGATGAGGTCAGTGTCTTCTGCAGCATCAGTCACTCCTGTCTCTGCTGGGCAAGGTCTGCTTGGTGCATCCTTTGATTTACATTTGATTTTCTTGGCATCACTGCCACGCTGGGAGCTCGTGGCCCTCTGGGATCAATATGAGACAAAAGGTCTGTTCTGTGCTGTGACTTTTTCCAGCTTCGTGTCCTCAGCACAAGTCACTGTCACATTTCATTCTTACGTGTCGGCATTGAGAACGTGAAAAAACTCGAGTGAGGTAATTCTCTTCTCAGCACAACCTCTGTGCAAAGTTTCTTATGCAGATCGTAATTCCTGTGCCAGTTTTTGTCATCTTCAGCTCCACTCGTAGTTTCCTGGAAAGGTGTCTTCTGCCTTTCCTCCTCTGGAAAATGGGTCATCTTCTTGCAGGGAGTGATCAAGAGCAGCAGGCAGAAATTATTCGGTTTCCCATTTCTTCCCATGTCATTCCCTGTTCATCTCCCAGCTGTGCTCTCCAGCCCTGCGTTCCATTGATAGACAGATGGATACATCACTGCTGGGATCACTTGTTCTGCAGTCCCAGGCAGGATCCTGATCCGCAGGTTTTAATATAAAAATTCTTGCCCATATCCCTGTGGTTGCTTCTCTCATAGTTCTGGGATGCAGATTGAAAGCTGCTGCTGACTGGCACATTTTAAACTCTGGATTTTGCTCCTGATAACCTCAGATGTGGTGATTCATATGTCTCTTCCTGTGCCCCCCCTCCCCCCGTGCACTCCCTGAAAAAGGAGGCAAAGCCTTTATTTTATTCGGAGGCCACACTCAGAGCTGATGGGTATCAGCTTTCCACCCTGAGCTGCCTTAGCCTGGCTTTTGGTAGTTCTGGCTTTTCCTCTCCGGAGCCTTTGCTGATCCGTCTTTTTTCCGGCTCTGCTCCCTGCCCACCTCTTCCCAGGGTGGGGGCTCCCCTCCTGAGCCCCGGGGGTGTCTTCTGGGATTCCAATCCCTCATGGGTTTTGTCCCCTCTTAATTAAAGAAGCAACACCCAGCATGTGGCCCTGGAGTTGTGTGTTCCTCCCTCGGGGAAGAGCCGTGTCAGGAGATGTGATGGACGAGTCGTGACTGAAACCGGTCAGCCCAGATAAATTGAAGCCATCAGGTTCTGTCAGGACGTGCAAGATAAAACCTGAATGCTTAATTTACCTTCAGCAGTGCCAAGCTGGTACAGACCAGCCGAGCTTTGCATTCGTGGTTTCTCCTTCTCTGCCTGCTGGAGGAACGGGGCCGTGCGATGGCAACGCCCGGCTGGGAAACCTGCTCTGTTGGGGCTGATAGCAGGAGGTGAACACAGCAGCCACTCGGGCATCTGCTCGCCTGCCTCCTCCCAGGCTCTGATTAAACAGGAGTCAGGATTCCCAGCCAGATTTTGGGAAGTTTGGCTTCACCTTGGGCTCCTTTTTGTTGCTCCCATCGTGTCCGGCAGCTGCGGCAGGAGCGCTCGGAGCAGGCGGAGGGTGGGAGTCCTGTGGGGAGTCCTGGCCCTGGGCCTGGGTGAGTGGCTCTTCACTTGTCCCTGTCCCACCAGAGAACCGTGTCCGTGCTGTCACTGACACGCAATAAACTCTGATTTTTGGGAAGTTTAGGATGTCCAGTGCATGCTCTCTGCTGGTTGAACACAGCTTTCCTCCTCAGTCACCCAGTGCCCTTTCCCACTGGGGATGTGGCCGTGTTGGGTTTTTCTGCGGCTGATGAGAGCGCTGTGTTCTCAGAGAGAAGGGGCTCTGGGGAGCCTGGCAGGCAGGAGTCCAGCCCTGCCCCGCAGTGCTGCAGCTGCCGGCCTCTCCATCCCACCCCAGGGCAGTTCCAGTGAAGGCCGAGTCCTGGGCACAAGCTCACGGAGAGATCCTGGCGCCAAAACCTGTGCAAGGCAGGCTGTCATCTGCCAAGGACATCCTTTGCTTCATCCTTTCCCTTACTATGCTTCCCTTGTGGCCTCGGCACGGAAGTTACTTTGCTGTCCTTTCTCCTGACTCTAAAGCAGTAATTGAGGAACCTCACACAGCTTTGGTGCTCAGTGAGGTTCCTTGTGCTCCCTCAGAGAGAGAGGGACCAGAACGGGAGAGCTCTGCTGACTGTGCCTTTGCCCGAGTTCTGTTTCACACCGGTTTTTCCGTAGACCTCTGGAATCCCTCCCTAGTACTTAAGTCAGGGTATCTAAAATTAGATACTTCATATCTCAGGCACCATCTTAATGATCTGTGTGAGGTCTTTGGCATTGCTTGGAAATCAGATTACTTACCTCAGTGCTTAAATGAGGAGATACACTAAGCACTTCCTCTCCAATTCCCCCTACCACAATTATTGTCCTTAATTTTTTTCCACAGCGTTTTAATCCTTCACATCCTGTCTCCTCGGTCACTCAAGCCAAGGGTTTCAGTTTTTATTGCTGGAGCCTGTGGTGCTGGGTGGTTCTTCTGTGCAGGCAAGGTCCCACTCCTTGGCTGTACAGTGAGAGCTCCCACAGATCCATTTGGAGCTCTGTCTCCTGGCCTGAACATTTTCTTGTTACTTCTCGATCTTTTTAGTGCATCTGGCACGTCCCACCCTCGCTGTGTATCAGCAGTTCTCTGCTCATCTGGCACAAGCAGAAAGCCCTTTTAAAGCAAAGTGTCATAACAATAACATAGAACCTAAAGGTAAATAAACAAGCCACACCTTATTTTTTATTTCAGCTGCGTTTTGGGAATTCTTTTATTTTTTTAAGTATCATATAAATGTACATGCAGTTCTGGTAGCCTCCACGGAGGTCAAGTGGGCTCCTCCTTCCCTGCAGTTCCCTCGTGGCTGGGCTTAGTCTGCCCCACAGGCTCCAGGGAGTTGCCCTCGTGGCTTCCCATAGATTTGCTTATGTCTGATGATCTGAAATTAGAATCCTTCCCCTGCTCTGCCCTTTGCTGGAAACGTGTAAAACCTTGCAGATCCCCCCCAGGGTAGAAAGGGGGATTTTCCCACCATTAAAAATAAAAGGGAAGGGAAGGAGAAAGAGTTAAAACATGCTCAGATAGTTGTAAAAATGATTGAAAAACAAACAAACCCACAACTGTGTCAATTATTCACATCCCCTCTATAAATATAGAAACCCTGGAGAGGGGGCTTTCCCTTGGGCTACCTGCTCTGCTTTTCCATTAATTTATTGCCAAGGCCCCACGGTGCCTTCTCAGTGCTGTGCTGCTGGTTTTGTTCCCTTTAGCTGGGATCTGGGGATGGCTGACTGTTGGCTCTGTGGAGGTTTAAGGTCTCTTGACAAACCTTCCTCCCTCCCTCTCTTTTTGCCTTTTCTTCCCTCCCTTGGAAATTGTCATCGGGGTGGTGCTCCAGCTGGAGGAGCAGAGCTTCCCACACCTTCCCCTTTAGGAGTTCTTCTCAAAGGGAATGTGGGTTTATTTTTCTTTGCCCTCCTCTTCATCTGGAGGATCACCAGCATTGTTCTCCCAGCCGTGACAGACATGGAGGTTGCGTGTTAGCGAGACGCTTGCGAAGAGGTTTTGCAATTCCAGCTCTGCCAGCCTGTTCTTGGGGATGTATGGATGGATCCCCGACCTTTCTGGATGGTCATTGTCATCAGACTCCAGTTTCAGGAGCAGCCACTCTCTTCAACAGGTAGTACAAGCCATGCTCGGTGTGAAATTAATTTTTCTCACAAGCCGTGCTCAGTTTGAAATTAATTTTTCTCACAAACAAAAGGCTTCTACGACATTTCAAATGTCATAGAGGTAATACACAGAGAGGAGCACGTTTGTCATTTATTTTCACTGCTTTAAAAGTCAACCAGCTTCTGCAATCCTCTAAAGTTGGTCTCCAGGCTCAGTGTCTAGATAGAGAGTGGGGAAGCTTGGAGCATTTCTGAATTGCATTTCTGAACAAAGATCTGGGCATAGAGCAGTCTCTTCATTCATCCATCCATTCATCCATCCATTCATCCATCCATCCATGGGTCCATCACTGGTGTGGCCCCGCCTCGAGGCGTGGGGGCAGTTTTGGGCACCACAGTTTAAGAAGGATCTAAAGCTATTGAAGAGCATCCAAAGGAGGGACATGAGGATGGTGAAGGGTCTGGAGGATTGCTGGGGTGTCTGTGCAGGGCCAGGAGCTGGACTCTGATCCTTGTGGGTCCCTTCCAGCTCAGGATATTCCGTGCTCCCTCTCCTGTGGGTTTTATTTTGCGGAGGGCAGCCCAGGGGGGTGGGATGGGGAGAGCCAGAGCTGCCAGGCCACCAGAACCCTGGAGCACGGCAGAGCATTTCCCTCGGTCTCGGGGCAGGGCATTGGCTGCATTCATGTTAGCTAACTAGCTATTAACTAGCAAAATGTGGCCTCCAGTCACAAATAAAGGGCCTGATTCTCCATTTCAGGAGATGGGATCCAAAACTGGAGTTACAGTGGCGTGGAACTGGGATCGTGGGTGGGGAATACAGCCCAGAGCTGCTGATGAATATTGAATGGTTTCTGTATGGAATGACTACTGCTTCCTGTCTCTGCATGTACATCCTGATTCTTGATGGTAGAGTTACCGAGGGCTTCTCCAAACTGGATGAAGATTTACTTAACAACCGACTGATTGCATTTGAAATCTGACAAAAATAATGCCTCATAAAATGAAGAAGTAAAAATAGAATTGAAAGAGAGCTGTCGTCCTTCTCGCCAACTTTTCCCATTCACTGGACAAGGGGATATATTTGCATACTGATTTTTTTCATGCTGGAAAGGAAGGGTTGTGCTTTGAAAAGGAGGCTTTTAGAAAGCTACAGCTTCCCTACTTTCCGTGTATTAATGTTCTTGTCAGGCGTCTGCAAGCAGAAAGAAAACAGGTGTGCTGGATTTTTCTCCCCAACTCTTGGCATTGCAAACTGCTCCAGCACGTGAAAGTCGGAGCTCTTTGCTGTACCTGGAGTCGCAGGTAGCAGATGTGAAGAATAACAAGGCGCTCCTTTAATCTGTTCTGCTTCCTTGCTCTGTGTTTAATCCATCCGTGGAGGTTTCCTGCGCTCCCCCGGCCGGGATCGGCGGCACGACGAGCCCTGTGGGAACTCCTTGGCCTGGTTTTTGGAGGCACTGCTTTGTGGCTGTGCAGTAAATACAGCTGTGCTGCTCGCAGACCTTCAAAGGCCGGGGGAGCTGCGCTGACGTGCGCAGGCGTTGGCTCGCTCACGCCAGGGATGTGTCTGAGTGTGTCCAGGAGCACTCGGCGCTAACAGGGGACGTTTTGGCTCGAGTGTAGAAGTTTGAAAATCTTTACTTGATCTTTTAAAAAAAATGAGACCAGTTGTTCCATCTGTCAATGTTTACAACTGTCCGTCACCCCCGAGAACAGACTGGTCAGCTTCCCCCTCAGCCAGTCTCCATGGGAGCATCCCGGGGAGCAAACACGTCCAGAAAGGGCTCTGTGCTGCAAAGGAAGTGACGGGGCTGCGCTCGTGTTTGCTTCAGCCCTTCCTCCTGAGTGAGGAGCATGGGCATCGCTTTTTGCCTTGTTGGACCTTCCAAGACCTTACTGGAAGGAAGGCTTTGCTGGAGGCTGCTTCAGAACTCCGGAATTCCTGCTGTGGCAGAGCCTGGGCCGTTGGAATGAACCAGGGCGCTGAGGACTGTTTCAGTGCATATTAATGTCAGACAAAGTATGAAAAACTGATGTTCTTCTTGAAAAGTATGAATTGGTTTAATTTAGGAAAGGCTGTCTGAGTTGTAAAAGTTAATGCGAGCAAAACTTTTCAGGAAGGAGTCGATGGGTAATGATAAATCCTTGTCTTCTGGAAGGAGCTGTGCGTGCCCAGGACTCATCTGTTGTGGCAAAGGATGTTGCCAGCCCTTCAAATGTACTGGAGCAGCGTGAGGATTTGGATAACGCAGGATCCAGGTGCAAGCATCCCAGGAGAGAAGGGGTTTTGCTGGAGGAGCACAGGTGGTGTGTGGAACGGGCTGCCTTGGAGTTGGTTTCTCAGGGGAGTGAGCAGAGGTTGTGTCACCCTGGAGCAGATTTTACTGAGTTACAAACTCTTCAAAAGCCATGTCAGGGTGGAAAATCTGATAAAATGCTTGGCTGTGTCTGCTTTGTTCTTCTTTTGGTCAAGGTTTTTTGGGGCAGTAGCAGACGGATTTAAACAGAGATGGTCCCAATTCCTTTTCCTGGGAGGTGAGGAATGCACGTGGCAGAGTTGCTCCCATGCGGTGGGTGCAGGTGGGGAGCCTCTTGCCTGTAGGACCTTTTTTGTCAGCAAGATTCCCCTCCTGGAAATTATTGGCAGCTGGCATGATAATGAGTCCATTTCAATATAAATGAGCTTCATTTTATTAATTTCTGCCAGCTCCTGAGCAATTCATGAACTGCTTTTCAGATCTCAACCAACAGCTTGGGGGAAGAGGGGGAGGTGGGGAGCAAAGAAGGGAACATGAAGGAAGAGAAAGAAAATGAGAATATTTTTAATTTTAAAAAGAGCCAGTGACTCTCATCTCTTTTGAGAATCCAGCCAAGAGCAAGGATCACGCTTTCCCCACCAAGCAGCTTTAAGAACATGAAGGGCATCAGTAATTCCTCCCCAGGTTTTTGTTCCCTGGGACTTGTGGAGAAGTTTAGAACTCTCCCAAGTCTGTGTGCAGTGTTGAGGTGATATTTCAGTGCCGATGCTTGGCTGGGAGGAGGGGGAGTTGGGTGAGAGTTGGATTGGGAAGCTCATTCAGCCTCTCCCAGGCCTGGACTTGAGCTGGGCTCCTTGCAGGGGAGCTCAGCAGTGGTACCAGGCCTGGAAAGGGCTGGGATTTGGTACCCACGTGAGCTCAGTGTCTGACTTGAGGACTGTCCTTAGGACCTGAATCAGGTCTAGGTAAGCACAGACTGGTCTCTTGTATCTGCGCCTTAGTGAGCACAATTAACCCGAGAATCCTCTCCTCGCTCACAAAACCAGATGTAAATACTCTGCACCAGAATCCCAATGTGTGATTTGCCCTTGGAAAATGGTAATGAAATCCCTGTCTGGAAAACCGCCCTTTCCATAAATGAGACAGTCTGCAGAGAAATCTCCTCTGGGGCCTTGCAGCGTCTCCGGGGCGGTTGGGTTCCCCTCGCTGCCAGGAGTTCAGCCCTGCTTTGTTGGAAGGTGCCTCTCTTGGTGGTCGTCTTCAGATGCAGGTGTGGTTTTGGCTCCAAGCTGAGACAGACTGGCCTCAGCAAGGGAATGTTAAAGTCTGGGGGGATTTTGACTGTGGGAAGAGGAACTCTCCACGTCCTGTGGTTGGGGCTGGCGGTGCTTGACTGGGGTTTTCATTTATTCTGCCACCATCAGATTCCATCATCCAAATCTGAGCACAGCATTCCGTGCTGTACTGCCCAGTGCTCCTTAGGTAAGTGCTGATGACGGGCCCCGGCAGAAGATGCTCCCGTACAGCCCTCCCTGCTAACCCTTTGTCTGATTTGTTTTTCTCCCCTTTCTCCCCAGGTTTTTGGCATGTAGTCATAGACTCTGACGCGGGAGTCATGGAGTCGCTGAGTGGCAGGTGCTGACAGCTTCTGCAGTCCCAGTAACTGCTCATTTTGGGGTCATTTGCAATTCTATACCTCTAAATGCCACATCTCTCTGGGGGAAGGTTGCGCTGGATACCGGGACTGCCTCGGAAGGTACATGTGCGTCCCTGTGTGTTCCGTAGGACTCGGCTGTGCTGTGGGATGCTCGGGGAGGGCAAGGGCACGAGCTGCATGTTCTGGGTACCCCGGCTTGGCAGCACAGGGGCTTTTCCATGGCTGTCAAGCAGCTCCTGGTGACATCCCTTCCTCCCTCCCTCCTCCTCTCACTCGCATTGCCTGCAGGGCTTTTCTGGAGTCCATCCCGTGCTTGAACACATGTGAGAGCGGCTCACAAAAAAGAAGTGGCTGGCTAAGAGGTTCTGATGTGAAAACAATGAAATACGCCGCTGGAGTTTCCGAGAAACTCAAAAGGCTTTCTGTGGAATTTCAGCCTCTCTCTTGCCCTTTTGAAAAAGCACATTTTAATTACAATAAAATGTGTGTGTTCACACTTGGTTATTAGTCTTGTACATTTTTCTATGTGGTTCTGGTGAGTTCAGTAAAAATCTTTGTTGTTGGCTGGCAGATTTTAGCAGAAGTTTATTTCTGTAGGCTCACTGCCCGCTGTGGATTTGATCATTGTTCTGGTTCTCACAGCCTTCGAGCTACGCTCCAGGAGAAAAATACAGATTTGTCACCAGGGCCTCCCACTAGAATCTAATTTTAAATTTGCAATCTGTTGTCTTGTGAGGTGCTTCAAATTTGGTTGGAAATTTAATATTTTTCAGATATGCTTCTGGAATCTAGTGGTCCAACCTTTTGCAAGTTTCAGAGTTAGTAACATAGGTTTTATTGAAGTGAGTATTCTGTGTTTGTAATTGTTTTGAGAAATAATTTAATATCGGGGTAGGGGAAGAGGAGGGAAAATGACTGTTTTTAAAGGAAATTATGTTCTTTGAGTGGGCCATCATCAGTGGTCATCTAGAATGTGATATAATTTACGTGTAACCATTTCATGTAAGACTCATCCAGCAAAACCTCAGCAGTTCAGCTGGAGGTCAGTCTGCTTTTCCAGGGCACATGGTGTAGGAAACACTGGTTTTTTCCAAAGCTTTCCTGCAAAATTCGTGTTCTCCGTTCTGGCAGCCTAATCTTGATGTCAGTCTTAAGTTTGAGTTTTCAAAAAACACATCTCAGCCCCCTGTCCTGTCCCTTGACGTGCAAGCTGGCTTAAAGGTGGCTTGAAGGAAGTCACCACAATTTTGACATTCTCTCTGTGCTGAACCAGGAAGGAGCAGGTTTTCTGGGAGAGAGAGCCCTTTCCCAGTGTGGATGGTCAGGCCACCTCTTTGAGGATGTGGAGGGAGGAGCTGCCACCCCTCATTTGCTTGCCTTGGGCTGCAGATACGAATCTGGATCTTCTGCGTCTTCAGCGAGCGCCTGAGTCACGGCGCCGGTGCCTCTTCCAGGAGACGTGCCTGTCTCCCTGCTTTGCTTTTCAGACCTCTCCCTCCCAGAGAGAGAGATTTCGTCAAAGGCCCTCTATTCCCACAAAAAGTTCGGGTTTTGATGAATCAACATTTTGTGCTGAAAAGCGTCCAGCCGGTTGCGCTCGCGGCGCGCGGCCCCGCGCTGATCTCCGCGCGGTTCGGGGTAATTCACAGCAGGCTCCCGACACCACGGCGGACCTGTCTAAAGCGTGGGGATGTGTCACACTCGATCTGTGTCATATCCTGGTGGTACCTTGATGGCTCTTTAATGGTGGCCTTTACATTTGGCGGCCGAGCTAACAAGGGTAGCCTTTGTCCTACGAGCACTTGCGTGCAGCTCCCATTAACATTACTCATTTTCTTAATTTGATACAGATTTTTTTCATTGAGTGTGCTAAATGCAGTTAAGCCACAGACAGGCAGCATCTGGCAGTCGTAGCTGAGCGGTTTGAGACGCTGTTGCCCCAGGGTGTCTGCTGTGGCCCGTGGGAGAGGGAGGCTGGGGCTCCCCTCACCTGCGCAGCTCCCGCTCGCTGAGGATGCCGCGTCTGCGGCAGTGCCGGTTCCCCTCTCAGGGCTGCCTTTCCACGTCTGCCCGAGCTCACCTCACGGCTCCCTGCTGCCAAAAACTGAGGAGGTGCCACTCGCTGTCCCTCCTCCTGGCTGCTTCGTCACCCTGCAGGCACCTTGTCCCGTCCTGTCCCTGCTGTGTCTCCGGACAGGCACCCCTGTGCTGCCTCTGGCACGTGCCAGCCCAACTCGCTAGCTCAGCAAAACCTAACTAATAAACTCTTTCTTTTGCTTTTTTCTTCTCCCCCCTCTGGATTTATTTTCTGCTGTTTAAGTGGGCTCTGCTGCACGAGCACTTGAATTGGTTCAGGGTAACTGGTGGAAATGCTCAGCCAGCAATGCAGAGGGGAGGCAGAAACGGGGATAAGGAGGTAGGATGGGGGTCCCTTTCAGAGGACTCTGCTCAGCTTGACCTGGTGGGGTCACCTGTCCCACCCCAGGTGTGTCCTGCATCTCCCAGGGGAGATGGGCTCTGCCAGGGGATGGTGACGGACCTCGGGGGAGGCACTGTCTTGCATGGCTGCAGCTGGATCAGCTGCCCTGCCTGCGGCCCTCCTGCACCCGCCGGGCAGCATTCCTGCAACCCTGCAGCCGGGAACTCATTGGGATTAGGCAGGGCCTTTCCAGGGTGCAGGAGTGAGGTATGAGCTCTCTGATAGCCGTCTGGATTTGCAAACGTCCTCACCCAAAGCCTCAATCCACAGAATTAAAAAGGGTCAGCTCTTTCCTTTGAAGTCTGACACTTCTTGCCAGTCTCTAGCAGATACTTCATTGTGTGAAATCACTGCCTAAACATTCCTTCTGTGGAGAGAAGACTTCCCTCCTTCCAGGAGAGTGTTATTTCCTCACCAGAGGAAGCCTGAGCTGCTGCTCCTTTCGTCACCAAGCCATTTGTGGTCCTGTTGCTTTTCTGGCAAGGGAAGTCTTGCCTGGTGCGGTCGGAAGGTGAAGAATCATTCCAGGATTCGAGAGGACTTTTAAAACTGCTCATTCTCCTTAGACAGATTGAGAAGGGATGGCTGGAGACGGGGGATAAATGGCTGCAGGCTCTGCCGGGCTGTGCAGCCAGTGGAAATCCTGCTGGATGGAAGTGTGGTCAGCAAGGAGCTCAGAACCAAAGCAGTGAAAGCATTGCACCGAGAGGGTTTCTTCTGCAGGACGGAAGCACTGAGGTCTGGTTTTAGGTATCTGCAGAAGAAAAGATGCAGGTTTTGTGCTTTAGAGTGTTCTATGGGCAAAAGCTGGCTGGTTGTATTTCAGTCTGCATCAAAGAGCTGTAACTCTTAGGAGATAACAAACCCTTGTCTAGAGATTGATAAAGCTGTCTTATTCTTTTTTTGGTTTTGTTTTAACATTTAAACCTGCTCTTTCTTCAGTGCATTCATTTTCCTGAACAAGTCATGGCAGCCAAAGGGAGTTCTGCCATTCATTTCAGTAGACGTAGGGCATTTCCTGCTGAAGTTTACTTCACGTGCAATTGTATTTATGTTCAGTACAGAAATGCCCAGATAATTCTGGTGTTGTGTGTTGCTCCAGCACTGAACAGACTTCCAGCCTCGGCCACAAGCAGCTTTGCTGGGTAGAGGAGCAGAGGCACAGTCCTCCGGCCGTGGTCAGAAGTGCAGAGTTCAGTTCTGCCGTGCTGTCCCGTTGTGTGGTGCCATCAGTTCCTCACTTTCCATGTATTTATGTGGGGCTGATTCAGTCCTGTGCAGCAGCAGTGGTGTGTATATAGACAGTGAGGGAAAATACGTGGTCGCATTCATTCTGCCAGCATCTGGCTCGGTACCCATCAGCATCCTTGCAAAGGAGAGGAAATTGCCCCAAGAAATGAAAAACTCCAGATTATTTTACTGTCAGGGCAGCTTTTTTATTTTCAACCAAAACTAATGGAAATGCCTCAAAACAAAGAAGTTTTGTCTTGGAATTTCTTTTCAGGCTTGATGGAGTATTTTTCTCTATGTAATCGTCTTGTTTGTAATTCAGGATCTCCTGTTAATTTTGAACTTTGGCATTTACTTTTCTTACTCTTCTTCTTGCCGTCAGGCCAGAAGGAAGGACCCAATACTACTGATAAAATATTTCTGACATTTGTTGAGTGAGATCACAGACCTCAAAGTGTTTTCCAAGGTTGAATCAGATCGTCACTCCCACCTCCTGGATGGGAAACCTGTTCCACAGCGGGACGTGCACAGCTGAATAATGCAGGAGGCTGGGGCTGGGGCTGGGGACACAAACCCCGTCCCTGCGTTCCAGCTCAGATCAAAGAGCTCAGATCTGCTTATCTGCTTCAGAGGGAGTGGGAAGGAGAGGTTATTTTTGTATAGTCTGAGTCACTCATGCTAATTTATTTTTCATAATATGGCTTTCTCGTGTGGGGCTCTCTGTACCTGCTTAATGTTGCACAGTTTTTTTGTTCCAGAAATCAAACCTGTCATTAGCCCGCTGCCAAACCAGGTGGATTTGTACTTTGCTATTTGGTGCTTCACTTCGCAGTTCCTAGCCAAAAAAAAAGGTGAAATCTCAGCTAACGGTGTACATCCCTCTGCTTTTCAGCATCTTGTTACCTGCAGATAAACAATAGCTGTTGATTTTTTGAGTTGGCTGGAATGACGGCGCTGATGCTGAGAGCCAGGTGGATGTGCGCGGAGCTGAGATGGCACTGCGGTGCTAAACTGGTTCCAGGTCACACCGAGCTCCCAGGTTCAGTCCTTCCCTCTTCTGCGCTCTTCATTCGCACCAGCAGAGCTGCCTGGCTGTTCGCTGCACTCCGATTTAGCTGTGTTTCTAAGTTGGCTGGCACAGCCGCCGGCTCCCTTAATTAATTCTGCGGGGTTATTGCTGCAGTTAGAGCAGGCCCTGCGAGAATCCGCGGCGTGGGGTTTGGGGCAGGTTGGGTAATTCATTAAATCAAAAAAGCGGGTTTCGGTGCGTCGGGGCGTCCGCGTGCCCCCCTCCCCTAACGGCGCCCTCCGTGTCCCTTGCAGACCGTGACGCCATGGGGAACGCGGAGAGCCAGAGCGTGGAGCACGCCTTCTACGGGGACAAGCAGCCGGGGCTGGGCCGCAAGCACACGTCGCGCTCGCTGCGCCTCTCCGGCAAGGCCTCGCGCCGCACGCGCCACGCGTCCTCGGGCAGGATCATCCACCGCGACTCGGAGGTGAGCACGCGCTCCAGCAGCACCCCCAGCATCCCGCAGTCGCTGGCCGAGAACGGCCTGGAGCCCTTCGCCCCCGAGGCCAACCTGGAGGACTTCGGCAGCCCCATGTGGGTGGAGCGCGTGGACATGGGCCTGCGCCCCGTGTCCTACCACACGGACTCGTCGGTGACGCCCAGCGTGGACAGCAGCACGGTGCTGACGGCCGCCTCCGTGCACAGCATGCCCGACTCGGAGGAGAGCCGGCTCTACGGGGACGAGCCGCCCTTCCTGGCCGAAGGCGACGGGCGGGCGCTGCGCTACGCGGCCAACGGCACCGCCTTCATGGACGCGGCCAGCTTCAAGAAGAAGCGCTCCAAGTCGGCCGACATCTGGCGCGAGGACAGCCTGGAGTTCTCGCTGTCCGACCTCAGCCAGGAGCACTTGACCAGCAACGAGGAGATCCTGGGCCTGGCCGAGGAGAAAGACGCCGAGGCCGCGCCGGGCCCAGAGGCCGGCGGCAGCCCCCAGCCCCTGGTTGCCTGCCAGCGGGCCAACTCCATGAGCGACTTGTATTCCCCCAAAACCCCCGGCGCCGCCATCAACGGGGGCCCCCGAAACGCCTTTGGAGGGTACTGCCGGAACCTGGTGTCCGACATCCTGGAGCTCGGGAGCCATAAGATGGCATCGGTAACCGCCGAGGACGCGCCCTCCTCCTACAGTAACTACAACACGCTCCCCTGCAGGAAGTCCCACTGCCTTTCCGAAGGGGCCACCAACCCCCAGATGAGCCATAGCAGCAGCATGCAAGGCAGAAGGGCCAAAACCACCCAGGTAAGGCAGTTCTCTTCTGTGATTTGGCATTTGCTGGGCTGGGTCTGTAGATGAAGGTTTTCCGGGTTCTCCCAGGCTCTGTTTTCCTTCAGCACCCCCTTTCCAAGCAGAGAGCTGTTTCCAGGAGAGAGCAGCCGGTCCCCAGAGCTGGCTCGATTCCATCGCTGTCCCATCTTTATCTGCAGCTCTCCTTGGACCTTTTCCACTCTTCACTGCCTCTGGGAAAGGGAAATCTGCATTGGCCAGCAGAAGATTTCCCTGCGTGTTTTGCAGTGTTGACGGTGCCTTTTTTCCCAGGGTAGCTGCCAAAACTGATCACTCCACTGCAGAGTTGTGTCCCCCCTTCTGCGCTCCCTGCCTTGTCACTCTCCCCTGCCTGCACTCGTGGCTGGAGGCAAAGAAAAAACCTGTCAGAGTTTCCCCTCTGTGCTAAACACTCACTAGGCTGAAATTTCACTCTTCTAATTAGCTGATGTTCATGTCTGTGCAAAACATCTCCCCAAAACAGCACTGGCACTGCCAGGCCTGCCGTAAACTGAGAAATGATGGGGCATGAAGATGTTTGGAGAAGATGCTGCTTCTCTGAGCCAGGGACAGCACAGAGTCAAGAGGAGCTTTGCTGTCAGGTGCCCCTCCTGCGCTCCAAACACCAGGCCTGTGATCTTGGGGCTTTCCCACATGTTGCCCTGCTTTGCCCTGTCCTGCCTGATTGAGTTCCTGCCTCAGGCTGCAGGCAGTGGTTCTGCTGGCAGTTCAGTGGCAGATGACTTGTAGAGAGGGGCAGAAAGGAGCTCCAGACGCTGCCCTCCTCTCCCAGCCATGCCTGGCACACACTTTGTGAGCAGATTGTGCTCTGTTTGAGTTCCTTTGGTTCTTCTGAGAGCAGAGGTCCAGCAGCCTGGTGGAAGAGCTGGCAGTGCTGTGTTTGTCGTGCACCATTCTCTAGAAATGGCTCAGAAACATGGCCTGGGGACACAGAGCTGGGATGGGGCAGGGCTGCTCCCCTGATGCCATTGCCTGGCTCATCCTGTGCGTGTTGTGCAGTGTGTGTCTGACCCAGAAAGGGGGGAGCTGCACGCTGATCGAGGCAGAGGCCAGGTGGTGCACATCCTGCTGCTGCCCGAGGTCCAGGCTGGGCAGCAAACACCAGGCAGGCTGCAGGCTGTGCGGGGCTCCGGGAGGGCTCCAGGAGCCCGTTCCCCCCGTGCGCTGGCACTGACTCGTGGGAGCTGCTGGGATGGGGCTGCTCGGGGACTTCCTGGCTGTGCCTGATCTGTGGAGATGGGCTGCTGCTAAATATAAAACTGACATGCTGAAACAGATGCTGCAGCGTCCCACAACAGCAGCTTTGTTCTTCAGAATCAGCTCTCCGCTCTCAGAGGTGAAAAGCCTTTGGTGCGCCAGCGCAGGATGAAAAGCAAGAGAACAACAACAACAAGCAGAAAAAAAAATAGATGGGTTTTGGCAGCCTTGGACCTAACAGCTTTCCTGAAGATTGTTGGGTGCAACTGCTGCCTGCAGCCTGCTTTCGAGTGTATTTAAGGAAAAAGAGAATAGAGTCGGTGATGAACAGCCAAGCCTTTGTTTTTCTTCTCGGTGCCTATCCTGGCATTCAGAAGATTCCTTCGAGGCATGTAGTGAAAGTCTGGAATTTAAGCAGTATTTTGTGAGGCCTCAGCCGTACCCAGGGAAATAATTTTGTGGGGCTGGTTTCACTAGATGTATCTCCTGAGACTGGAGATGATGGCTGTAAGGAGTCTTAGCAGTGATTATTACCATGGATAAATTCAACAAAATTAAAGCTTTGCAAAGGTCAAAATTCCTCCTCCCAAGTCTTTAATCCCAGCAGCATCCTGGAAGTATAAGATAGTTGTCAGAAATGAAGTCATGTCAGCCCCAGCCTAGCCTGAGCAAGCTTAGGGAAATGACTGTCATTATGTGTTTAAAAAGGCAGAAATGGAGGCCAGATTTGCACACAAAGTGGAAGGAGTTCCTTGGTGAGCCTGATGAGGTGGCTTTGGATGGGGTGAGAGGAGGGAAGCGACCAGTCTGTGTCTGCACCAGGTCCCCAGTCCAGCAGTGCCTCACACTTTGCTCCTCTTTCCTCATCACCACTGGAGTGAAGTGGAGCGTGGTGGGAGCTGAGGCTGTGTCACTGCCCTGCTCCCACTGTGCTCCTTACTGTGCACTGTGCTGGCCTGTGCCAGGTGGCACTTGGCCACCTTTTGGGCAGTTTTGTTTCCCTCTGCCCGCCCAGTCTTGCAGCACTTCCATCTTCATACTCTTGATGACCCCGTTGCCCCGGAGCCTGCCATGTGTGTCCGTGTGCTGGAAAACACTTCCCGCTGTAAATTTGTGTTTTGACCAGCCTTTCGAGCTCCCTGCCCCCATCCCAATCCCACAAAATAATTGTTACATCTTAGGGCCATGAGGACACCACGCAAAGGTGACCCAGGGCCAAGTGGAATGTGGTGCTGGACAGAGTTTTCCCTCTCAGCCTCCAGGCCAGTGAGGTGTCACTGCTCCGTGGTGTTACAGTGCAGTCACCTAATGGATTCTCCTAGCCAGAAGTGAGGTTTCTGCCCACATCGCTGTTGCCAGTCCTCACAAGAATTTGGGGTTGTGTTTGCCAGTGGGTTGGGGTGGTTTTCCACTTTTTGGAAAGCTGTAGCTGGGATATCTGCCTGTTCCTTTAGTCTCAGCTGCCTTGGTGCTAGAAGTGCTGGAAGGGCCTGGTGGTCACTGGTAGGTGACTTTTGATTAGTTTAGTTCCTAAAGAGGTCACTGCCAGAAGGCCTTGTGCCCTGGTGTTTGGTTCCTGAATGCAGCCATCATTCCATGCATGCTCAGCTGCATGCATGAACACCATCATGGTTTCTGTAGGTTAAATTTACTGCAGGTTGTCACCAGCTGTACTTTCTGGGCTGTGCTGACCAGTGCTCCTGGAAAAACGTATCCCAGAAAGAAGGGGCCGGAATCCTGGCTGCACATGTTTTGTTCTAATGCCTTATCCACGGGTTCTTTGCAAGTACGTGGTTTACATTAAAGGGAAAAACACCAACACACCAAAAACAGAGAAGAAAATCTCCCCCCGTCCAAATTTAAACCTTAAATGGAACGGTGGGAGTCACTCCGCACTAATTGAAGGGAGTTTTTTTCCTATGGAGAGACAATTATATTCAATATGCACAAGTGATTAGTGCTCACAGGGTGGCTCTGGGGCACCCACGCAGCAGTTCTGCTTTTCCCAACATTGCGCCATTAAGGGCTCAGCTCCGCCGAGCGAGACTTCCCGGAGAGCTCTGCCGGGATCGTGTTTGACTTTTGGAGCTGATGTGGTGTAGGTGGAAAGGGCTTAATTGGCTGACATTTGCACCCATTTTTCCTGGAAGGGAGAAAGCACCGGTTGGATACAGCTTGTTCTGCCTGTGGGTTGTGAGATCCCCAGGATCCTACAGCGTGTTTTGTGGGATCCGGATTTTGTTCAGCGGCCCCGTTGTGTCCTGTGGCAGCTAAACATCTGCCTGCAGGAGACTCCCTCCTCCTCCTCCTCCTCCTCCTCCTGCTCCTGCTCCTGGTAGGTGTTCAGGGACAAATGTACCCCGTGCTCCCGTGCTGTTATGAAGCCCTAATTGACCTTTCAAGAAGGGAATGTGCCAGAGCAGCTGGGGCTGCCCCTGGATCCCTGGCAGTGTCCAAGGCCAGGTTGGACGGGGCTTGGAGCGGCCTGGGACAGTGGAAGGTGTCCCTGCCCCTGGCAGAGAGTGGAATAATATGGGGCTTAAGATCCCTTCCAACCCATCCCTTCTGTGATTCTGTGAATTAAGGGATGAAAACCTTGAGATGTGGTTTTGTGCCCCTTCCAAGCCTGTCTTGCCACCTCCTTATTCCATATTCCTTGTGAAGCTGAGTGGGGGGAGAGGAACAAACTTCCGCCCGACTCACTTGGGAGCTGTGCCGGCTTCAGTGCCAGCCCCAGGCCATGTCCTTGGCGTGTTAAATCCCCTTTTGTCCAATTTTCAAATTTATTACTATTTTTAGGCCTCCCTAGGTAGCCTGCAGGAATTTGGGATCTCAAACCTTAAAAAAAATCTTACATAAAAAATTTTGCAGAATATGCAGGAGATGAAACTGGGGGGTTTTGTGGGAATTAGATCAGGATGTACAGAGGAACCAGCCTAAAATTAGACAGTCTTTCCAGGTGATATTATTTTTTTACTATCTCATGAAATTTTGTAACTGGTTGTAGTGTTCCATTATGTTCTGTAGGATGGCTAAACTCCAGAGAGCTGATACTCGGTTTTAAGTTGTGTGAAACCTTTTCACAAAATCATTTTGTGGCTTAGAGGATGTAACCTCAAAATGGACTACACTGGGTCAGTCACATGGAAGCACCATCCAGCCCAGTACCTTGTTCCCCAAATACCAACTGCTCAGGAGCAGAGTATGGGGTGAAGTTTCCTTCAGGGCATTCTTCCCAGAGCCAGAAGATTAGAGATTGCAGTCTTCCTGCTCAAGGAATGCATCCAAGGCTCTCGGGTTGACCCATCCCCCATGGATTCTCTTTTCTGCAATCACTTTCTGCTTCTGGCTTCCACTGCATCCTGTGCACTCTCTGCAGAGCACTTGTGGCCTTGCAGCCTGCTCTTCCAGCTCTCCTCAGCCATGGCTTGTCCAGGCAGAGCATCTTCAGCAGCTGAAGCCCTGCTCCTTTAAAGGAATTCCGCCTGGAGTCTGGAAAACATGGCTATTTCCAACCTGAGTGTGCTTCCTGATCAGATGGACACAGACCTTAATCTGAGCTGGAATCAAGGAGGGATATAAAGTTGGCAAATTCAGTGCTGATTACTGGTGCACAGGTTAGAGAGTAGCTAAAAGCAGGGTGTTACTGGTTTGCAGCTGCACTGTGGGAATCACTGATCCCAGCCCCTGCTCACCCAGTCCCTTTCAGAGGTTGTTCCCGAGGTCTCTGAGCCTGAGCCACGCTCCCAATGCCCCAAAGCTGGGAATGGGACCCTTTGGCACAGCTGGCTCCCGGGGCTGGATCGCACTGAGGAGCAGTGGTCAGTCGGTCACCCTGCTGAGCCTCCAGGCAAACGACCCCGATATCCCAAATATCTGTGCCATCAGCCACCAGCCACAGGGCAAGGAGGGCAAGGAAGGGGTGGGAATGGGCTGGGGGAAGCGGAAACCACTCGTTTTTGTGGCAGCCCAGGCTTGCACCAGGATAAACTGCTCGGGAATCCACATCTTGGGTCCTGGTGTGGCAGCTTGGAATGACTAAACCCATTCAGTGTCCAGAGCAAACGAGCTGTTTATAGCCTGGCTGACTGGAAGTGGATTCAGTGAGGAAGGCTGGAATAGAGGGCTTCAGACCCAGCCTCAAAGGTCTTTCCTGCCCTGTCACCCAGATGGAGGAGATTAGATCAGGTATTTCCTAGTCAGGATAGTTTAAAGCAGTCACTCCCTTCAGAGCACACAACTCCACCCCAGTATTGTCAGGGAAAGGAGCATGTGAAAATTGGTGTTTTGGTCTTCGCTGGCAAATATTTTGATACTCTTTCAAAGATCTTAATTTGTTTTTCTTCCTTAGCTCTCGGCCGGAGGCCAAGGGAAAGCAAATCACCAGTCCTGGTGTTTGATCTAGCTCCATTCAGGCATGTTTTTTTAAACAGTAGGACTTTGTCATGTATACATCTGAAGTGTATATAACAACACTGGCAGTAGTTGGATTCTCTGTAAAGCCATACACACTGCATGGTTTTCGATCCAAGTATTTTGCACTTAAAACTCACAGACAGGTTGCCCCAGCTGCTTGTTTGCTGGGCTGTGCTTGCTTACATGGATGCAGTTGGCAGGAGTGCTGCTTCCCAGTGCAGGGCTCCGCTGAAATGTTCCTTTTCAGAGAGCTTTGGCATGTGATGCTGTGCCTGGTTGTCATCCCCGATGACAGGCATTTCCCTGCTTCCTTAAGTTGGGTGGTTGTTCAGGTGACCCCCTCCCAGATGCTGTGTTTGGATTTCAAGCTGCTGTTCTAGCAGCTGTCCCCCTTCCCCGTTTCTACCCCCTCTATTGCATGTCTCAGGAAGAACTGCCCCTTCTTGGCTTCAGCAAACAAAAAGTAACCCAACCCTGTATTTTAATTTAACTGGGAGGATTTTGGTGGCACGTTGCCCTTGCTTTAACTCGAGCACAGTTCGGCGGCTTTTATTAGTTTATGGTTAACTCAGCCTCTGTAGAAATGTTCTTCAGCTGGGTGGTCCACTGGGATGAAAGCAGGGTAAATTTGGGGGGCCCTCCTGTATCCTTTGGGAGCAGAGGGATTAAACACTGCAGCACCCGAGAACTGAGGGGATGGAAAGCGGGAACTCGCCCCAGATCCATGCAGGCGTCCACACTGCGTGCAGGGACCACGCTGTACTGTGGCTGTACTGGATTAGGGCTGGGTTCTCCTTCATTCATGGAATTACGTACTTCAGCACCCCTCAAAAGTCAGTGCTAGAGCCAGGGAGGAGCTGGTGGGGACGGTTTAATTTTCACCACTTGTCTCACAGCTCCAGGGCTGTACTTTCCTGACTGCTGCAGCAGTCCTTGTGTGTCCATAGTTTGCCTTTAGGGCATCTCAGGTAAGAAAGCCGGGTTCCCTGGGGAAGCACAGGGATGATCTTCCTGCAAGGGCCCACGTATTGGCTGGAAAACGTCTGGGGAGCCAGCGAACCAAAAATGCTGCCAAGCCTCTGTGCCCAGAGCTGAGGTGGCAGCTTAGCACGGAGTGAAGGAGCCAGGGGTCACACTGAGGTAACAGCCAGAGCTGCCTGCAGATCTGTGGGGTTGCAGACCCTTGGTCCAGTGGTGTTAGCTGCCTGCTGTCCCACAGGAGCACAGGGGATGCACATCTCCTTCCCACTACTCAGTATCTCCTGGCTCCTGGCCAGGACCTTGTCTGTCCTTCCAGGGTGCCAAATTACACTGCAAGCGTTCACCACCACGAGCTCACAAAGGAATCCTGGGACCAGATCCACTGAAATCCATGCCCTAAGACTTTCCCAGGGATTATTGCCCAGACACCTGTGACTGTGATTCATCCTTTCATAATAAGACTGGAGTTTATTGCCTGGAGAAGTATCTGGAGGTCTGGGCTAGTCCTTTTTTGTCGGGGGCAAATTTGATTTCAGAGAGCCATGACCCAAACCTGCTTGCTTATTAAACTGCCCTGAGCAATTTTAATGACACATACAAGGGCTTGTTTATTTTGTTTTTTCTAAATGTAATTTTTGAAAGATTTTGATTCTTTCAGACATCTCAAGAACTGCTGCCCCAGTGCAGTGAGTGCAGAGAAGTAGGACTCAAACAATTTCTCCCACTCAGGTTTCAGTTGCAATTCATGATTTATCTTTGCTTCTCGGATGTGACTGTGGAGAAAGGACTCAATTTGGATTTGCAGCAAGCCATACCTTGACCATCAAATGATGGCAGAGTCAGTACTGAAAAGAAAGGAAAAACACTTATCAGGCCAATCTGTTTCCACATAGGAGGTTCAAAGGGACACCAGTCAGATAAAAGCATGCAAACCATCAGGCTGCTCGCCCGTTTGAAATGCATTCTGTGGTGCTTGCCTCAGGAGCAGCCAGACAGGTTGTGTGCAATCGCTCTTGCTGACTGTGATTGCTCAACAGGACAGGGAACAAAGGATAAGCATTGGAGGGAGCCCCTTCCAAGGAAAACCCCCACTCAGCCTTACTTTTAATCTAATGGTTCATTTAGAAAGGAGTTTTAACCACGAGGAACTGTTTATATTTTAGGGAAGTAAGATTTTTCCTACTAAATCAGCCCCCAAGTGGCCATGAATCAGTGCTGTCGGTGGGGCAGGAGAAAGTGATTCACCAGGGCCTGTCACAGTGTCTGTGGCAGGGCTGGTGGTGGGAGGTTTGGGAAGTGCAGCTCTTGCAGGCACTCCGAGTGTGCCCAGTTATGAGCCAGAGTTGGGCAAGGCTCGTCCCATCCTGTGGTCTCTTCTGGCAGAGGCCAGTACCAGGTATGTTCAACATGGGGACACTTGGAACCTGTCCCAGAACTCCTCCCCTGATTTTTGCTAGCTGAATGTAGACATTTTTCCTAAAGCAAAGCGAGTTTTTTCTGTATATCTTTTAAATTTAGCAGAAATGATTTAACAGATGTGGCTGCAGCAGACGTACAGAGGTACGAGTATCACGTGAGTACTCAAAAGCTACAGCACCAGGTATATTAATGTAGCTGTTGCATTACGGTTTTATTCCCTGCTGCCTTGTTTTGCTTGTTTGCCTGAAACCCAGTGTTCATGTGAAGAAAAAACCCTGTATTTAAGTGGGTTGCTAATGCTTCCAGCAGCACTTTACCCAGTTGGTTCAGCACTTAAATTGTTCTCTGCACTTGATGGGGCTGTGATAACTCATTCCACTTCGTCGCACTGGGACGCTCGTAGGGCTGCCCTGGCACGTGGCCGTGTTGGTGACAATGGCACCATTCAGCCCCGCTCTGGTCCTCATTCCGTGGCGGATCTCTGTGGCACTGGGCATTCCACCTCTCCCTCCTGTTTCCCTTCAGGACTGTCTGCTGAGCCTCCTTTCATGACCCCCGGCCAGCTCCAGGGACACGGTAGCGCTGCCAGTGTAAGGAATGGTGCTGCTCCTCCGTGCCCTCAGCAGTGCCAGGGATCCCAGATCCCGGTGGAAGCTCTGCTGCTGCTTCCCTCATCTCCCCATCCCAGCACTCATTTAGTTCCCTTCCTCAGCCCGTGGTCTCCGCGTGCCTTTCTCCCTGCTTTCCTCAGTCAGAGCAGTAGGGCCCCTGTGTTCATCAAGCCCTGCTGCGGTGGGTTCCTGGCCCGGGCCTGTTTCCCCCTCAGCCCAGCAGGTGTCTGTGGGTCCCAGTGTGAAACCCTTGTGCTCTGTGCAGAGCCCTCGGCTGAGCGTGGTCGCTGCGGCGCCGGAGGCTCCCGGAGCAGATGCCGGCAGCTGCCTGGGAGCTTTTCCCCCTCGGCCGGAAGGAGCTGCCGTTGCAGCAGGAGCTCGGAAGCAGAGACCCGTGCAGCGAACGCCCCGAACCCTCCTGCCCTCGGCACCGATCCCCTCGCGAGCCAGGCTCGGAGCACGCGAGGCTCCCTCAGCGCCACATTTCATAACTTGGGAGCAGGGAAATACTGGCAGCTCCGGGCTGGGAACTGCTCCGACCTCCGTCTGCTCGGACCCTCCTCCTACCAAAGGCCTTGAATGGGCTGCCCACAAGTCTTCGATAAGGGATATTTAGGAGTGGAAAAGGGAGTGCAGGAAGCAGAGGGAGATTAGGAGCAGGGCTGTAGCAATACACTGAAAAGATCTTTTGACCAGTCCAGCCTATCACTTACGGTGTGGTAAAGATTGTGGAGATCTTTGCAAACTGTGCTACACTTTAACCTCATGAGCAAATGTAACAAATATATTCACTCTGAGTTCTCCATCCTTGAGGTTTTTTTGTAAATATTTTTTTTATAAACTGATATGCTCATATATTAGTTACAGAGTATAAGCCCGATGTATTGACAGGAAAAGGGAGGTAATTAATGCAGTGTCTCACCAAGGTCATCTGAAAAGGCTGTGGCACGCTGGGCATGGGGGACCTTGAGCAGCTCTGGGGGAACTTGAGTTTTTGGAAAAATACTCCACGTGCTAACCAGCACGAAGAAAATTTGATGCACACGCTAGCCGGCAAGATTACAGATCCTATCTCCGTCAAGTTGATGGTCTGTTCTAGTGGTTCTTTGTTTTCTTAAATCAACTCATTTTAACTAAAGCATGTGAGATGCTTGGTAAAAGTTACATCAGCTAAGATTTTGGAACTAACTGTGTACTTTTTGTAGAGCATCAAATCATGGAATCACAGAATGGTTTAGGTGGAAGGGACCTTAAAGTTCATCCAGTCCCACCCCTGCCATGGGCAGGGACACCTTCTAAGCATGCTCCAAGCCCCGTTCAGCCTGGCCCTGGACACATCCAGGGATCCAGGGGCAGCCACAGCTTTCCTGGGCACCCTGTGCCAGGGCCTCACCATCCTCACAGGGAACAATTTCTTCCTGATATCCAGTCTAAAGCTATTGCCTGTCAGTGTGAAGTTTGGGATGAAGTGGGGCCCAGGAAACAGCGACTCCATGGGAATGATGATCCCAGTGCTGGCAGGAGTTCGGTTCAGTCCTGCCTGCAGGTGTCTGTGGCTGTGTTGGCAGAGGGGCGGTGCCCTGGGCATGTGAGCGTGGAGCAGCCCTGGCACACGGGGGCTCACATGGAGGCAGTGCTGGCACAGGAGGCTGCACCATCCAGCTTTTCACGGCACAGTGCAAAACCTCGCTTGTGGCAGTGTTCTGTAAACGCGGGGCTCTGAGCTGCGCCGCTTCCCCTCGCCAGATATTCCTCCTTTGCACGGACTGAGAAGGTAACTGGCTTCCCAAAACCGAGTGTATTGGAACAGCAGGATCCACGTGTGGCTGTGAAAGCTGCTCTGGGTGGGAACGGGGCTGTACTTCCAGGAAACCCTGCTTGGCTCATTCACACGTGGAGGAGCAGAGCAGTGCTGGCCTGTCCGGAGCAGCCTGTCTGCCTCTGTGTGCTGCATTAAGTAACCAGATGGACCAGCACAACTGTGCTCACTGAGCAGGGAAGGAAGTGCTTATTCTTCCAGCTGGACTCCAAGTCTCCCTTGGGAAGTGGTGTTTATAAAAGAACGGGCCCATCCATTGCAAATTAATGCCTTAAAAGTTAGTCAGCCCTTCCCCTGCCCTGAAGCTCTCCCCGTCCAGCCCTTGCTCCACAGGAGGACGGTTTCACACAGAGCTGATGGAGGGTTTCTTTGTTTCCACAGAGCTGCTCTTGGATACAAAGAAAACTGGGGCTTGAACCAACATCTGGAAGCTTGTTTTCTCTCAAAATAAATACTCCATTCTGCTACCTCTTCTCAGAGACTCCTCTTTTTTTAAAAAAAAACTTGTGAATCAAGCACTAGCTGCTCTTGCAGGAGAGATAGAAATTCCTGTTGTTCTGGCTGTCTTTGCATCTTCTTCCTCTGAGTACCTAAAATGTTTGTTTCCATTTACAGGGTTTGGCCTTTGTTTGTCCTCCAAAATCTGCCACAGATGCCTGTAGATACCGGGGTGGTGGTGGGTATCCCCCTGGAGGGATTAGCCTTGTAGCAGGGAGCAGGCTGAGTCAGAGCCTTCAAAACCCCAGTTCAGTGGTGTTTTCTCCTGTCTTGCTCAAACTGGCTGTATTCTTGTCTCTTCTGATCCTTCCACTGCAAGTTCTTGGGGACCAGGAAGGGTCTGTGGGATTTGGTGGGGAATATCACATGGCCCATCATTACAGTTTTGTGTTGAAAACAGAAATAATCTCGACCACGTTAACCTGTCAGGAGGGAAAAAAAACCCAAGAACCTTTTTGGTTACATAATTTTCAAAGGTCGGCTTTGGGGCGTCTGAAATGTATCTTCAGCTGTAGGTGTGAGTGCACAATATCAATGTTTTCTCCTCGAAACGCGTAGGTTGGGCGCTGCTTTTCTCGACACTGCCAGTTTTTGCTACCATATGTTCTCCTTTTGCAAAACCTTTAGCACTGTTAACTTGGCTTAATGTAAACAGATGATGCCGCATCTTATATTCCAAATTGCCAGGGCCGTAGAGGCACCACCTGCAGTGGCGCACGTGCGACTGGTCTTTCTTAACCTGTGCTGGGAGCTCTGTCTCTACCCCGCCTTTTCCTCCAGTGGTTTGTCTTTGGGAGGAAAAGAGATGAGGGATTTCCAATGTTAGAAAAAATGGAGGCGTGAAGAGCTGCGGTGCCCCCGGGGCGTTCGGGGTCTCGGCCAGGCTCTCCCCTCACCCCGCGTGTCTCTCACAACCAGGACGTCAACGCGGGCGAGGGCAGCGAGTTCACCGACAGCGGCATCGAGGGCGCAGCCACCGACACGGACCTGCTGTCGCGGCGCTCCAACGCCACCACGGCCAGCTACTCGCCGCCGGCCAGCCGCGCCTTCATCGGCAGCGACAGCGGCAGCAGCTCGGCGGGCGATGGGCTGCGCCAGGGCGTCTACGAGAACTTCCGCCGCGAGCTGGAGATGAGCACCACCAACAGCGAGCACCTGGAGGAGGCGGGATCGGCCCTCAGCGACGAGCAGAGCAGCGGCACCCTCAGCTCCCCCGGCCAGTCCGACATCCTCCTGACGGCCGCGCAGGGCACCGTGCGCAAGGCCGGCGCCCTGGCCGTCAAAAACTTCCTGGTGCACAAGAAGAACAAGAAGGTGGAGTCGGCCACGCGCAGGAAGTGGAAGCACTACTGGGTGTCCCTGAAAGGTACAGAGGGAGCGGGCAGGGGTGTACCCAGGTGGGCACACCGGGTGTCCCCGAAAGGTACAGAGGGAGGGG